>OU696697.1:76030518-76630518 GCA_916050605.2 Platycheirus albimanus | reverse complement strand
ACTTTGCAATTAGGTACATTATGTATATTGATCGTAATTAATTTTATAAAAATTGTTCAAAATAGAGGAAAACTATCTTTGCAATGAAAAAAAAATTGCTTTGAATGAGGAAAATTGGTATACCTGCGACCTGTGAGCTCACAGTCACGTGAGGCGAGTCTGTCCATGTCCCTTCAGCCCGCACCATGCTTGTCCTTTACTTTGCTTCGAAATTTTTTTATACAAATATGTATGAGTCTGTGTATGCATTTACGTTTTTGCTATCTCAACTCTCAACTAAAAGAAAATACCGTAAGGAAAAAAATATACAATCTCGGTCAAGAAATGGATAAACAAAAATGCGGAATAAGTGAAAACTAATTTCACTTTGCAATTAGGTACATTATGTATATTGATCGTAATTAATTTTATAAAAATTGTTCAAAATAGAGGAAAACTATCTTTGCAATGAAAAAAAAATTGCTTTGAAATGAGGATTTTTGTAATAAAATATTTGAAACTTTCGTTGAAATTGGTCCAAACCGAGTGTTTAGCTTGTACCATGCAAATGAAGAGACGGGTTCTATACAGGGTGATTCACGAGCGTTGTGCCAAAAAGCTAGAGCGTGTAGGTTGGGTTGAGACAAGAAAAAAATCGTATGGGAGGGGGGGCCTATTTTCCTCTGTTTAAACGGGAGGGGCAATTTTTTAAAAACATGACTTAAATTTGAAAAAATATTAATTTTCAAACTCAAAATTATGAAAAAAAATTAAAAAAAATAATTTTGAAACTAATTTTTTTCAAAATTTTACGTAATTAAGTATTATTTTTGTTCTCCAAATTCAATGCTCCTTTTAATTTTAAATCCAACACTGGAAACTGTATGGCTCTATGACTTTTTGTTGCCAAGCTATTCAAAAGTAACCGAACCAACTTCTTCACAAAAACACGAAAAAATGGCTAAATGATACCTTGTGCCATCCAGTATGGCTAGATTTTCTTGTTTTTGTGAAGAAGTAGGTTCGGTTATTTTTCAATATCTTGGCAACAAAAAGTCATAAAACCAAACGATTTTCAGTGTTAAATTTAAAATTCATTGAAGTATTGAATTCTGAGAACAAAAATAATACCTAATTACGTAAAATTTTGAAAAAAATTAGTTTTAAAATTATTTTTTTAATTTTTTTTTTCCAAATTTTGAGTTTGAAAATTAATATTTTGAAAACGGTTCAATAAAAAAACTTCATTTTAAATTACAACAAAAAAAACAAGTTTTTGGCTTTACAAAAAGGTATAGCATGGCATTGTAAGAGCTACCGTTAATTTTTAATAATTTTTTTTTCAAACTTAAGTCATGTTTTTAGAAAGGGGAATAGACCCCCCCCTACCATACGATTTTTTTCTTGTCTCAACGCTCTAACCTATTGGCACAACGCTCGCGAATCACCCTGTATATAATCAGATATATGTAGGTACCTACACCTACATATTCAAAAAAAATATTGTACCTATGTACCTGATCTGTCTATATATGCTTAATTCACCCGAAATATGAATCTAGGATACTTACTTATGTTATTATACATAAATGTTAAAAAAAAAATTAAATAATTCCGACTTTGTATGAAGTTCAAGTTTCAATTTCTACCCTTAAGCTTATGCTCTTATAGTGACTTAAGCACACATTGAATCGCAATCTACGTAAAATAAATAAACAACAAAAAATCATGACCTTAAACCAAATACGAACGAGTATCTAGGCAGAGCGAAGATACTATAGAGAGAGACAACTTTCCTCGGTCCCCACACAGATTTTTGTTTACATTTTTTTATAACGAGTTGAATTCCTATCGGTATATACATGTTTTATCCTTGTCCAGAACAAACAAAATCAAAAAAAAAAATAAATGTCTCTTTCTCTCTTATTTAAAGGTCTATTTACAGCAACTTGCATCTGTGTTGTCCTCACATTTTTTTATATGGAGTTTAATACAGATGCAAGTTGCTGGCAGAATCGCAGCTTGTAGGCTAAAAGAGAGCCATCGTCGAAGTTGCATCTCTCTATTAGTATCTTCTCTCTGATCTAGGTACCTACAATTTGCAAAAGTAATACAAAAAATACCAACCCCTCGAAATCACATTCATTTTTTGTTTTGCTTTTTTCACAAGTGAATGGGTTCCACAAAAAAATATAAAAGATCTACAAAAATATAAAATCTTGATTTGGTATACCTGGTGCCACCTAGTGACGTAGTAACGTAATGTTTCGTGATTCCTCTATGTATATAAGCTCAATGCTATTATACACCTGTTTAATCACACATTTTTGACATGTCGTATTACACTGTGGGATAGTGTGGAACGGAACTACCTTAACTGGAGATATTAGAATACTAGCGCAACAAACGAGAAGTTTCACAAATACAAAATTCTGTCCATGGGAATACTATATAAATAAATAAACAATGCCCAACACACAACCATCCATCGATCTTTGTTTATAGTATATAGAACTAGATCAGTGGTCTATGGATGGATTTCATTTTGTCTACAAGCTGAAACTCTGTTGATTTGCTGTTTTTCACCAGTTTCGACACTTGCGATACCAGTGTATGCGAATAAACCCTACCTTAGGTGTGAAAAGCCATTGTATATATAAACTTTAGTACTACCACCTGAGGTGCGCCATCTATCGACGAAAAACTAAGCTCTAGAATACCATATGGGAAGCAACAACAACAATCAAAATGGTGGGATTGTTGTTGTTGCTTCCCATGGTATTCTAGAACTTAGTTTTTCGTCGATAGATGGCGCACCTCAAGGGCGAATGCTATAGTTTATATAAATGCAATGTAACAGCATAAGAACTTACTGTTAAATTTGTATCTGCCACGTGAGCTTTTGTTGTGGTTTTGAGAAAGTGAAACGCAGCACTGGGATCTTTATTTATAGTCATAGACATATTATATATGGACTGCGAGTCGAATTTAGTTTCCATACAAACGCTGCTTAAAATCGAGAGATACGTATCGCCCCACTCAATTGCAGTGGTCAGTAGCAATACTAATATCCATCATTATTTGTTTCATGATGTCGATGTCATTTTCAATGCAAATGTCAATCACTAGGTACTGTATAGAATGTCTATGGCAAAAAACAATTTATTTATTTTATTTTATTTATATTTATATTTCTTTTTCCCATTATGTTTAAGTATATTCCCCGCTGTGACTGAGTGGCGCTGTGAGTTATGTTGGAACCAACGTTAAGTTAGCAACTAGCAGTCCATATATAGTATGTCTATTATAAACATTATATCGAAATATATTATATATTCGCGAAATTCTCTTCTCTTGTTTTCTGTCACAAAAAGTTAGCAACACAGGCATTCAAAAGATCGAAGTTTGTTTCTCTATTTTTGAGTAAGTACGAGCTTAAATTCAACTGTGTTTTAACTTGTCCCAGGTGTGCTTTATATGCCTGTTCTTCACATAATATTGAGTCTCGCCCAAAAACAAAATGAGCATTTGGCACTTTTGCTATATATAAAAAGTAATATGATTGCGAAGTAATTACTGTTGCAATAAGTGGCTACTAGCCGCCGCTGCTATCTTCAAATTGTTTTGCGTACAAGCTTATTTATTTATTTATTGGAGACCGTTAATACTAACGTTACATAATATGATATAGTAAATCTAATTATAATCTATTGCTCTAAAAAACAAAGTCTTGAATTTAATACATTTCAAATTGTCATTTACGGAATATAAGAGAAAATAAAATTTATTATAATTGATTTACAGGACTATTAACACCATAGTTTGACCTACTAAAAATTTGACACAAAGGCTGCCGTAATCTTATGCTGGTTAGGCTAAAGTTAAAATTCAGCCTGCAAAGGACTGACGAAGATGAAATATTTCCATTTATTATACCAGTAATGAAACAGAACTGTATATATTTTCGATGGCTTTCAAGTGATGGAAGATTTATCAAAACTAACCTATGCGAATACAAGCTATGCCAAACAAAGTTCTGAGGCAATAGAGGGCAACACAGTCGAACGGTCATCCAGGGTACTAGATTTTAAGAACATTTGGCATCACTCAGCCATCGCAACTCTTAATGAATTGAACGAAGGTTACTTTTTCCATCAAAAGTTGTTCGTTAAATAATTTCTCTGTGTTCATGTTCATTATTTTTCAACCGAATGTGAAATTTTGTTCTATGCCGGGTTTTCATCAAAGAAAATGAAAAAATTCTTGTGCAAATTCAGCTAAATTCTTAATTTCATAATTGTGTGTATTATAAATAGTCAAAAGCATTTATTTATTTAAAAGCTATAGAAGCAATTCCTCGTAGATTGAAAGCATAGAAAACAAATTCGCCATCGCACTGAAAAACCAATAGAAAAAGAAAGGAAGGATCCAACGAGCCCCACAAAATCACATTTTGCAAAGAAAAGTCTGGACAGACGGAGTCTCAAAGTCAATAACAATGGCGTCCCATCAATATCATCAGATAGCAAATCTCCTGGAAAAGGTAAGTTTTCAACACAAAAATTATAAATAAAAAAAAAAAAAAACAAGAATATGTATGCATAAATGCAATTCATTCTCCCCATGCAATTATTGGTACATTGAAGATGACATCCAGTGACAAAGATTTTCGGTTCATGGCCACAAATGATTTGATGACGGAATTACAAAAGGACAGCATCAAGTTGGACGATGAATCTGAGAAAAAAGTCGTACGTATGGTTTTGAAGTTGCTGGAAGACAAGAACGGTGAAGTTCAGAATTTGGCTGTAAAATGTTTGGGCCCATTGGTGAATAAGGTCAAGGAGAATCAAGTAGAAACTATTGTCGATTCGTTGTGTGCCAATATGATTTCGAACACAGAACAGCTTCGAGATATATCGAGTATTGGACTAAAGACAGTCATTTCGGAGCTACCTCAGGCGTCGAATTCGCTTGCCCCGAATGTTTGCCAGCGAATCACCGGAAAGCTCGGCAATGCCATTGAAAAGGTTTGAAAGTCGATCGATCCAGTTGTAATTTTATTTTAATTCTTGTTCACTATACAGGAAGATGTCTCTGTGAAACTTGAAGCTCTTGATATCCTATCCGATTTACTCTCGCGTTTTGGAGATTTTCTAGTGCCCTTCCATCCGGCTATCTTGAAGGCTCTAGTTCCACAGTTGGGTTCCTCACGTCAGGCAGTTCGTAAGCGAACTATTGTTGCTCTCTCTCACCTGTTGACATTGGCCAATACGAACGCGTACAATGGAGTTATTGATCACTTGTTGGAAGGACTTGAAAAACCACAAAATCAAGGAGCGATTCGCACGTATATTCAGTGCTTGGCATCGATTTGGTAAGTCTTAGCAATCTAAATTTGATATGACTGTGCTTTACTCTTAATTATTGTTTATTATTTTGGTAAAAGTTTTTGCGTTTACAAACAAATAGAAATGACTGACATCATTGTTTCTTGCATACTAGACTCTTTAAGGCAGCAACAATGTGTTACTTTAGCTGTGACACCATTGCAAAACTCTGGGATTGAGCTTATTCCTTCCTTGTTGTCACACGTTTTCCTCAGTGTACGTCCAATTCAACAAAATTCACTCTCATGCCACAAATATTCTTTAAGTATTCATTGCAAGCCTGAAAAGCTTGTATTTTTTTTTCTCCGAAGATTGATCGAAGTTGATGTACTAATTCATTGATGTTTTAGAAGCATGTGCGACAATTGCTAAGCCCAGCTTCTTGCCTCTTGAGCTTAAGCTCGAACTAAGACCTTATCCCTTTCAAGAATGACAATTTGAGTTCAGAAACACATACAAAGGATTACCTTTCTTTAGTAACTTGTAGGTCGTTGCTAGGTTACTACTAGAGATTTATATGGCTCCTCCTGTTTGCTTTAGAGCTTGGATGATTAATTAGATACAAATTTCCTATAGATCTGAAGTGGTATGCTTCCACGCTTGCAAAACCACTGCGTAAGTTTTTTTCACCTGTGCTATTCTAAAGATATCTTTCCGAATGGCTCCAAAACAACATTCGTACAGTCCATTTCGACCAAATGCAATTAAGTTCCTCCAATAGGTCATGGAATTTTAAAAACCGGGAGTACGGTTTTCGTATCAACAGAACAACTGGAATAGAACAAGCAATTTTTACTTTGTTTTGGATACATTAAGATTATTGGGCTTCATATTTTTCAAAAGCGTTTTATAGAGTTTGACACCACTATCTGTGACGAACCTCTTTGGTTTAGAAGTTACCTTTCGCACCGTTCCATTCGAGTATTACTTTATAAGGTTTTCAGTCTGATATCCAAACAAATATATCCTAGTTCGCCTCAAATCTCTGTTCTTTCTGTGACTCTTCTTTATTATCTCTATCAACAACCTCTTTTCTAAAGGAGTGTTCACATGATAGCGACCAACAAATTGACTAACAAATGAGATTTAAATCATTTTTATAGCTTATTTCTTGGCTTGTGATTGCTACAAACTATCAAAGTCTATCTCTACCTGCTCGCTCCATCGGAGATGAGGTCTACCTTGGCTTCTGACTCCCTCTGGTTTGGCGTTGAAGACTTTACGAGCTGGAGCGTCGATGTCCATCCACTCTACATGGCCCAACCATCTTAGTCGTTGAATTCGATTTGTTCTGGCTAGGCTTATGTCGCTGTTCAGCACGTATAGTTCGTCGTTGTATCTTCTTCGTCAAATATTGTTTTCTCGGTTTACACAGACAGGACCATAAATCGTTCGCAGCTATCGAAGACTCCAAGTGACTTTTCATCCGATTGGAAGAGGGTCCATGCTTCTGCACCATATAGCTGGATCGGAATGATGAGTGTTCTATACAGTGTCTCCTTGATTTTTCTCGATAGGGCTTTATTCCTCTATTGCTTATTCAGCTCAAAGAAACAGCGATTAGCAAGAGAGTCTGCGTTTGATTTCAGATTTTCAGTAGTACCCAGGTAGACAAATTCATTGGCTACCTCGAAGTTATACCTATCTATGTCACGTTCTGACCAAGTCGGTGGTGGTGCGATTGGACTTTTATTAATGAAAGTATATAGTCTTGCCCTCGTTTACTTTCAGTCCCATTCTGCTTGCTGCTGATTCCATAGTAGTGAAGGCACCGGTTACTCGCTCGCTTTGTTCTTACTATCAAGCAATGTCGTCCGCGAACCCAAGTAATTGTGTCAATTTATTAAAGATGGTGCCTACCAATGCAAATTGGTTTTGAATGTATGCGTATCACAATGGGAGGGGAAAATGGAGCCCGGTAAATAATTCCACTTATTTGTGGTGCGCCTAAAAAATGAGTCTATACTTAACAGTACGTGCTCCGTGAATAATTCGATCTGTTCTATTGTTAAGCCAGATGAATAATTGAGATTGAACTCAAAGGATTATTCAAGCATGAACCGCAAGATTTTGACGGCATCGAAAAGCTTCTTGCTTTCGAGAAATGGTGATACCTCGCCATATATTTCAGTTCTTGAGATCGCATTTTCTGGCTAACTGGTAGGCCCGACACTTTTTTGTCTGTTTTGTGCTCGACACTTTTGTGTCACTGGCTATCAAAATAAAAAAAAAACTCAAATCTGAGTATTAAAAAATTAAAAAGAAAGCTCAATTAATCATGTTTTGTTTTTATAGCCGCCAAGCTGGGCATCGTCTTTGCACTCGCATCGAGAGAGCCATGTTCCTTCTAAAGCAGTACAGCCAGCGAGATGATGATGAACTTAGGGAATTCTGTCTTCAGGCTTGTGAAGCATTCGTACTCAGGTGTCCAGATGCTATTGGCCCTCATATTCCAATGGTAAGTACTCTAAATACCAGTTGCATATAATTTTCTGAACAACACATTGTAGATCCTTGAACTGTGTATGAAATACGTAACCTACGACCCTAACTATAATTATGAAGCTGACGATGGAGAGTCTGGCGTGGCCATGGACACCGAAGATGAAGAATATGTCGATAGCGAGGAATACAGTGATGATGATGACATGAGCTGGAAAGTAAGACGTGCGGCAGCCAAGTGTCTTGAGGCTCTGATTTCAACTCGTCACGAACTGATTGAGGATTTCTATCGCGATCTCTCACCAGCACTGATATCTCGCTTTAAGGAACGCGAAGAAAATGTGAAGTCGGATATTTTTCATGCCTACATTGCTCTGTTGAAAAATACACGCCCAGCTGATGAGATCTCTCATGATCCTGATTCCATGGAACAAGTTCCTGGACCGATAACCCTTTTGCAGGACCAAGTTCCAACCATTGTGAAGGCAATTCAACCATTGATGAGGGAGAAATCTATGAAAACCCGACAAGATTGCTTTTTACTGTTGAGAGAACTGCTAAATGCTCTTCCAGGAGCACTTGGAAATCATTTGAACAATGTTATGCCCGGAATTCAGTATTCTCTGAGCGATAAGAACTCGTCATCAAATATGAAAATCGATGCTCTGAGTTTCCTGTGTAGCCTACTTCAGGGACACAATCCACAAGTGTTCGATCCACACATTCCGATGCTGGTGCCTTTGGTGGTCAATTCGGTGTTCGATCCATTTTATAAAATTGCCACTGAAGCATTGATGGTGTTGCAGCAGCTGGTCAAAGTTATTCGTCCGCTCGACATGCGATCAGGCTATGAAGTGGCTCAATTTGATCTCGAAAAGCTTTATTCGTCCACATTGCAGAAACTCAAAGCCACCGATGTGGACCAAGAGGTTAAGGAACGTGCTATAGCTTGCATGGGTCAGATCATCGCTAACATGGGGGATCTCCTAAAGGCCGAGTTGGCGACATGCTTGCCGATCTTCATGGAACGTCTCAAGAACGAAGTAACACGTTTAAGTTCTGTAAAAGCTCTCACTATGATCGCTGGATCACCATTACGGATTGATTTGTCGCCGATTTTAAAGGATGTCCTTCCAGCATTAGGATCGTTTCTAAGAAAAAATCAGCGTGCACTCAAATTGAACTCTTTAACACTTTTAAATACACTTGTAGACAACTATTCTCATTTATTTGGTCCTCAGTTGCTACAAATTGCTATCAGCGAGATTCCTGCTCTTGTAACCGATGCCGATCTTCATGTGGCTCAATTATCTTTAGTCCTTCTTACAACTACTGCCAAAAGACAGCCACAGGCTCTTGTTGGCATTCATGACCAGTTCTTGCCGTCAGTACTTTTGTTGGTGCGATCACCTTTGCTTCAAGGTGGTGCTCTTGCGTGCACCTTAGACTTATTCCAAGCCCTAGTTAAGGCTAAGTTGCCAGGGTTGGGATACCATCAACTGCTGGAGAAGTTAATGGAACCGATTTTGAATGGAGCCAATTCGGAACAGCTTCACAAACAAGCTTATCATTCGCTGGCTAAGTGCGTAGCCGCGTTGACACTTCAAAGTCCCACGGAAGCAGTGCCATTGGCGTCTCAATTGCTGAATGACCTACAAAAGCGTCAAGGTGATACTCATTTGGTCTTTTGTCTGCTGACGATAGGAGAGATTGGAAGACATTTTGATTTGAGTTCTATTGACTCACTCCCAAAGATTATTATCGATTGCTTTGGAGCTAGTTCAGAGGATGTCAAGGGAGCGGCTAGTCACGCATTGGGAGCCGTTGCTGTGGGAAGTCTTCAGTGTTTCTTGCCGTTGATTTTGAAAGAGATTGAAGCGCAACCCAAGCGGCAATATCTTCTTTTACATTCACTGAAAGAGGTAATCTCCTCGCTGTCGAACACACCCAATGGGCTGGAACAGTTGCTTCCCTCAGTCCCATCGATTTGGGAGCAACTCTTTAAACATTGTGAATGTTCTGAGGAAGGCTCACGAAATGTAGTTGCCGAATGTTTAGGTAAGCTGGTTTTAGTTAATCCAGAAGAACTTCTGCCTCGTCTGCAGCAAGCGCTGCACAGCGAGAGTGCTTTAATGAGGACTGCCGTTGTGTCCAGTGTTAAGTTTACAATCTCGGATCAACCTCAGCCATTTGATTTGCTTCTTAAGCAGTGTATTGGAGAATTTTTGTTTGCCTTGCGCGATCCAGAACCATCTGTGAGGAGGGTTGCATTAGTTGCATTTAATTCGGCGGTTCATAATAAACCAAGCTTGGTCAGGGATTTGTTACCTACCCTTTTGCCATGGCTCTATTCGGAGACGAAAGTTAAGGTAGGTTTTAATTATAATTAAATAAATAATTAATCCTAGTTTTCTTCCCATGTGTGAAATTTTTATTTTAGGGTGAATTAATTCGTGAAGTGGAAATGGGTCCGTTTAAGCACACCGTCGACGATGGCTTAGACATTCGTAAAGCAGCATTTGAATGTATGTATACATTGCTCGAACAGGGTTTGGATCGTGTGGATGTCATGCAGTTTTTGGATCACGTTCAAGCTGGATTGTGTGATCATTATGATATCAAAATGTTAACATACTTGATGACAGCTAGATTGGCAGTATTGTGCCCAGAAGCTGTGCTTTTAAGTGAGTATATTTGAGAGGAAACGGGATTAATTTAACTATTATTTTTTTTTAATTTTTTTTTTTTTGTAGGACTGGATCAATTTGTACAACAATTACGTGATACCTGTACACACAAAGTCAAAGCTAATTCTGTAAAGCAAGAATATGAGAAACAGGACGAACTTAAGAGATCGGCACTGAGAGCGGTATCTGCATTGGCCCAGATTCCTAAAGCAGGTGAGATATATTTATATATACATTGAATACAATTTTGCAGGTTCTTTTACATTTGTGACAGTGCCATAAACATGGTGACAAACACCAAGAGTTTTCTGGAATCCCGAACTCTTTTCTTCTAAAGCATCAAGTTCAAATCCATTGATCTTGATGCACAATTTATGAATTCGTGCAACAAAAGTATTAGAGATAACGATCACACACGACAGAACTATAATGTGGAAATCGAAAAAAGAGTGCGAATCCCCTCCATCTTTCTACAGCCTTAACGGATCAGCTGATATGGTTTAAATTTGCTAGTTGGTATTGTATTTGGTCGTTCCTTCGAAAGTATTTTAAATTTTAACTCTAGGCCCAAAAGTAACTGTACCTGTCATACAATGATACAATCACGATGAAGTTTAATTTAGTTGTAAAAGGCTCCAACGATTTTTTTAAAACTTTGAGGTGCAATATTTTTATGGCTATCTATCTTTTGGTTCGAGTGGATTTTTCGAAAAATTCGTTTTATAACAATACCTCATAGAACCGATTTTTTCAAATCAGGTTTTATTTTTCCGATTTCAATCAAATATTTTGGAAGATATAACTGATGTTTAACCTTGAAAGTTCTCAAAAACTTTCTTGATTTTTAATAATTTTCTAAAAAAATTGGTGGTTTCCGAAATATTTTGAAAATCGAGTTGATTGAATTGTTTAACATTATTTGTTTGTTTGTTTGTTTGTTTGTTTAATTTTATTTAGCAACAAGTGCCATTAAGAAAAAAAATATATAATATTTACAATTTACTAAAATTTTACATTAAAATTTTTGCTTTCTTGAACTGATATAAGTATTTATCAAAGAATATTATTTTTTATATAAACTAAAATTTTTCTTTTAAATTGAACAATTGTTTCTGAGAGTTTTATCTCGTCTGGAAGGTTGTTGAATGTTTGGAACCCCATATATTGTATCGTCCGCTGCCCTCTTGTAGTACGTACACGCTGTATTCTTAGATCATCGTTGTTTCTTAGGTTATATTGCGATGATTCGTTATTGTAAACATTTTCTCTGAGATATGTTGGACATATTCCATTTTTGATTTTGTAAACAAATATCATCGCACACATTAAAAGTCTTTGATTGACATTGAGCCAGTTTAGGGACTCAACCATGAAAGATATTGGTGTATATCTGTCGCATTTTAAAATTATTCTCATTGCTTTGTTTTGAAGCACTTGCAATCTATTTTTTTGGTATTGGTGACAAAAAAATACTAAACTACCGCAATACTCCAAATGGGGTTTTATTATGACGTTATATACTCTAACTGCACAATTCATCGATATATTTTGTCGAATTTTTCTTAGAACACCAATTTTCTTAGAGATTTTCTTACACTGATAGTCTGTGTGATCTTTGAAAGTTAATTTGTTATCTAGGACAACACCAAGATATTTAATATTATCTACCACTTCAAGTTGCGTATCATCAACAAAAATTGCAGTTTCACTAATTAATAGTCTGTTGTTAAAAACCATTACTTTGGTTTTTTCGGTGTTAAGGATTAACATGTTCATCTTTAGCCACTTAGAGAGAGAACTCAAGTCTTCATTAATGAGTCGGCTACAAGTTTCGAAGTCGGTACCGGAAATGTAAATTAAACCATCGTCCGCAAATAGTTTTATTTTAGAGTTTTTTATTACTTTAATTATATCATTTATATAAATTTGAAAGAGTGGAACACTTAGTATAGCTCCCTGTGGGAGACCAATGTTAATAGGTAATGGTTGAGACACACTTTCGTTTACTTTGGTACACTGGGTTCGATTTGTTAAAAAAGACTTAAACCAGTTGAGTTCAGAAGATCTTACACCGTACCTGTTTAACTTGTCAAAAAGTATATTATGACTTACAGTTTCGAAGGCTCTTTTAAGATCAATGAAGACGGCCACAATTATTTTGTTCTGATCAATTGTTTGTTTCCAGTCGGTTATAACATAATTTAGACATGTTTCACAAGAGTGATTCGTTCTGAATCCTGATTGGTAGGTTGTTATTATGTTCTGACTTTCAAAATGTTCTAATATTTGATTTTGTACCACTTTTTCTAACACTTTTTCATAAGTTGGCAACATATTTATAGGACGATACTCTTTACATGTTTTAGCGTTATATACTTTTTTTATGGGAACAATCAATGATTTCTTCCAAGATTCGGGAAAAATACCAGTATTAAGGGAAACATTTATAACACGTAAGAGAACAGGGCCAATTATATTTATAGATTCTTTTAGCATTTTGACATTCATAAAATTAAAATCACTTTTGTGGCTGATGCTGTTTATTGCACCTATTAAATCATTGGTATTTATTGCACGAAACTTAAACTCTATATTGCACTCATTGACTAGATTTTCATATTGTAAATGTATCACAGATTGGTTTAATTCTAATATACTTTGTACGAAATAATTATTTAGTTTTTCACATAAAATTGCACTATTGTTTGATTTAAAACCGTTTTCAAATTGCACTTCATATATCACATCCTTTCTTTTGTTGAGAACATATTTTTTTAGCTGTCTCCACATATCTTTTTGTGAGCTTGCACATTCAATTTTTGTTCTTATGAATAAAGATTTCGCGTTGCGAATTTGATTTTTATATATATTTCTATATTGATTATATTGGTCCCAGTCTTCAATACTATTAGTTATCACAGCTTTTTTGTATAAGTTTATTTTATAGGATTTTTTCTGTTGAAGGTCAAAATTAAACCATTCTGCGTTATTGAAAGGTAATTCCTTAGTGACTACAAACGACGCGATTTCGCGATTCAGTTCAATGGCAAAGTTTTCACTTAGGGAACCAAGACTATAAGGCATGTTTGAATCGAAAATATGAAAAAATGGGTTAGTTCTTAGAGTATGCATAAATTCATTAGTGTTATATTTGCAGTATTTAATAATATTATTGTTTGGCATTCTATCATTTGTTTGTTTCAAACTAATTTCGATTGTTTCGTGGTCTCCAATTTTCATATCTTGATTAACTTTAGAGGAAGCTAATGAAAAAGTGTTTGAAACAACATAATCTATAAGTGTTTTCGAGGTCGGTGTTATTCTGGTGGGCTCAGAGACCAACATTGATAGGCTGTTATCGTTCATTATTTCAGCAATCCTTCGTCGGTATGTATCGCCAATATCAAACCAATCAATGTTCAGATCACCAATTATAAGAAAAGAAGCATTAAATTCTTGAAGATAGTCTATAATTCTTTCTAATTCAATACAAAACTCACTTTTTTGTAGTGTGTGGGATCTGCATATTGCACAAAAATAAATCACATGGTTGTTATTGTATTGAACTTTTACTATGAGACACCATAATTTCATACTTATAGCGATCTTCTTAGAAGCAAAACACTTAAAAGTATTTTTGATAAAGAAAATTACACCACCCGTATGACTGGATTCACTTTCACAGTTATGAATATGGTAACCATCTAAAGCAATCTCATTTATATCGTTATTTTTTGTAAAGTGTGTTTCCGATAGTACTAACATATCTATATCTTCGCTTTCAACCAGGCATTGAATTTCATTAAAATTGTTGGTTAGACCCTGAATATTAAGGTAAACGCACTTAAATGACGATAACTGCTAGTATTCTATTCGTTCTTCAGCAATTTTAACACATCTTAAGTATGAAGGACATTGTGAACTGTTTGCTGTATGGCATGTGTTTATATCAATGCCGAGTTTTTGTTTTGCATTGTAACAATTAACACAATTTTCTTCATTACTTTTGCAATCCTTAATATCATGATCGCCACCACACTTAGCACATTTAATGTCTTTTGTACAATTTTTTGCCAAATGATGAAAGCCGCAGCATTTAAAACATCGCAGCACGTTAATATGCTTATATACTGGACATCTATCCCAACCAACATTTAATTTTCCGAACTCAATAATTTTAGCACTGGCAACACTGTCTACTTCAATAATTGCATTATATTTATTATTGTTCTTTGGTGACTGGTAAATATGTATGCACTTTATGTCAAACTCACTCAATTGATTTTGCATTTTAACTGAACGCACTAGTTCCGTTTCATCTAACTTCTCTTTCATTCCAACTACGAGTACACGCGGCTTTCTCCTAGTTGGAATTTTAACTTCATAATCACTGTTCATTTTTGTTTTTATTTCTGTTTCAATTTTTTCGACTGATTGTTTGTCGCACTTAATCACAACTGCACCATTTTGAACATTTTTGATGTTATCAATTTTCAGAGACATGCTAGTTGGATTTATATTACTCTTCAAATCATCTTGGGTTTTTTTATTGTTTTGATTTGACCTTGGCTTAATTATTATGGTTTCAGATTTATCCCTCACCATGTCCGCATAAGAGGTTTGTTTTGATTTTTTTTGTACCGTATTAGAGGTTTCAGCTTCACAGACAGGTATGGGTAAATTTTTACTCATTTCAATTATTGACTTTAATGTATTGGTAACATCGGTAATTTCATTTATTTTATCCGTAATCATCTTAATTATCGATGGACACTTTTCACATAAAAAATGCAACCGAGGATTTTTTGCTATGTAGGAAACATCTAATGCACCCAGATCGGCACATTTAACGTGAAATTTTTTCCCGCACATTCCACTACAAGCAATTAATTCTTCGCGAGATTTTTGTCTAGGACAATTCGGCTCACTGCATTCGGCTTCCATGATTTCACTCAATTAATATGGCGTCTTTTCGCGCTTTATTTAATTTAATAATTATTATAGAAATGAACGCGGTATTAAACGATAAAAAGGGGTATTTATCATACGGTGAGGTATTTTCACGCGCAACGATTTTTTTCCCCAATTTTTATTGTTTTTTTTTCGAATTTAAGGGTAAATATCACGAGCAAAAATTTTAACGTCTAATAGTCACGACTTTCACTCAATATTTTATTTTACCAGATGAAAACTACAAATTGCCATACACTCACACATACACAGGCTCGAACAAAATTTTAAAATATTTTTGGGAAAGTTTTTTTTTAAAAATAACCTTTAAAAAAAAAACTGGTCGAAAGATTTTCAACATTTTTTTTTCCTAGATAGATATTGGGCAATGAACTAATTGCATACTTAGTTTTTCTGAGGAAACTCTTATATTTTAAAAATATTTAAGATTTTTTTAAATTACGTACCCCCTAAGCAATTAGCTAGCATAAGAACAAGTTCGTGTTTACCTTTCTTCATACAACAATTACTATTTCTTTTCATTTAAGCCATGTTATCAAAAAAAAAATTAAAAAGGCTTTTCTATCTTTTATATACGCGCTCAAGGGTTTTGGATAGCCCTTTTAATGTTTAGTCACAGCGCGAGCGATAAGAAATAAGAGGGGAAGGGAAACGAGGTGTCGATGAACATTGGTTTTGAATGTATGAAGATCAAAATGGCAAGGGAAAACTGTACACATTCCACATTCGTGTTGTAAGGCTAAAGAAAGAATCCCTTTATTTCATGGTACGTCCGAAATCGGGCGAACTGATGAGCGTTCCTAGCAAGACGAGTATTACAGAGGTTGGCGTTAAACTCAAGTTCAGGGCGTATAAACGCTTTGTAAATTGTAGCCAGATCAGAAGGGGTGAAAAACATCTTGAATCTATTAAGAAAGCCTAAGCATCTTGCAGCATTCTTGGCTATCTCAAGTATATGATCATTCCAACGAAGGTTGTCACTGATACATATACCGAATACTGATAGCCTTTTAGCTTCTTCAATGCAAGAACCATTCATGGATGATGACATAGGGGGCATGTTTAAAGTTTTAACGACAACAGACACCATTGAGTTTTCGACGTATATTTAACTCCGAACGATCTCAATACCACAATGCTGTTTAAATCGGTGTTTAATGAGCTTATCCACACTGACTATTTATGAAAACCAACACATTTTTTACGCAAATCAACTCCTCAATAAGATAGTAAAGTCTATAAAATTGGCGATGTTTTCTGATAAAAAGTTACCCCTTTGAAATATGCACCAAAACTCACATATATCTCTCTTTTCTGAACTTTACAGATAAAAACCAACAACTTGCTGATTTCTTAAAGTCTATCAAAGATACACCTGAACTAAATAAAATCTACGATTATGTTCAAAAGGATTCACTTTCAAATAATAACACCGAAAGCATTTCCATGGATCAGAGTTAGAGCGGAGCTCAGCTCTTAACGTAATAGTTTAGTGTTTAACGTGTAAGTTCTAAAACATGCCATTAATTCACTAAATATGTAAAGTTTTACTTTATTCTTTTTCAGATTCTGTCACGAGCATACTGGTGTTTCGAGTATGAGTAAAAGAATAATAAAACTAAATTCATGCAAATCATAAACTATAAAAAAAAAACTATTCTGTGAGCGAAATTGTGAACATTTACGAATTACAAAAAAAACTTAAAAAAAAGTTATTAAAAGAAAAAAAAAACTATAAACAAATGGAGAAAGAGTTCATATTTTTTTTAAACCGTACAAGACATGGAAATTTTCTCAAAATAATGTCTGCGTTTTATTGCATTTAAGTGTTTATTTTCATTTTTTTTAAATAATTTGCTACATTTTTTCTATAAAACACACGTTTTCTAGTTTTGTTTTTATAATATAGTTGAATAATCGAACTGTCGTTTTTAAAAGTGTTAATTTTAAAATGCGCGTAAACTCTCTCTTCATTTTCAAACAAATCTTTTTTTTTCGTCGATCACTAGTGTATAATAGAGGCGTTAACAAATAATCTCTTCAATGCAATGAAGGCATTTATATATAAAACAAATTATGTATATGTAAAAGATAACAACCAAAATCAAAATCATCAACAGCAAATGCAAAAACAGAACAATAAAATGTTTGAATTAAAGTTGATATTTTAGAAAGATTTTTATGATTTTATTGACCGGAAAACTTTTCGTTGCAATTAACGCAGTCGAGAGCACCGTTAACATTATTATTATTCTTTGCTCAAATAGAGTACAAAAGTAGCAAATTCACCCACACATAAAATGCATTTGCTTGCTCTTTTCTTATGTAAAAAAATAATACAACCCAATGACCAACTTTGCCTACACCCTACATCAACAGTTTTTGCATTCATGTCATCAGTATCGACTTAAACGAAGCAGGAACAACTGGCGTCACTACTACGTTGTTATAGCTTCTCCCATAATAAATTATGTGTCGGATTTCGAGTTACATTTATGTAGTTGTTCAGAGAATTCCAACTTTAGATTTTACAGAATGCCCAATCTAAGCTTTGGAAGAGTGATTTTATGCCTGTACACTTGATTATTTGATTCCCCAAATTTTTTAAGTTGCTATATACTTACAATCGTTTTCAAATTGTTCTTGGAAATGAACAAAACAAATTCCCCTAAAAGGTCCATGATGCTATGAAGTAAAAGTTTGCAAAATATAACTCGTGTGATCTATTTTTTTTAGTCAGTGCAGCAACCAAGCCATTAATAATAAATAAATAACCCTTCTCACTGCTTGTTTTCACTTAATAAATCAAAGATAAGTTTTGTAAGATCAAATTGGCAGTTTCCGCCATATTTCCGCCCACCACTGCCTGTTCGATAGCTTGAACTGATAAGATCTTAAGTCAAGTGTGAATTTTAATGAATATGTCCTTGACCGGTTTTTCGGTTGTAAATTAAAGCTGTAGAGCCATTTCTTAATCCTGAAATACAGGCTAAATATTCAGTCCAAAACCCTTCTTATATTAGGCCCTCCGCCCTTATTTTCATTTAACCAGCTTGCATTTTGATGGCTGGGGCATGTAAAGCGTATGGACGATTAAGCACCAACCCCTTGTGTCTGGTTTTGTTTCAAACGACGCGGTACCGGTTGCTAAGTACAACTGCAAATAGACGTGGATCGAAGTACTCAAGATCTAAGACACTATTTAAAACTCAGCTTATCGCCCATTACCAGCCCGTGAGGTTATTTAAATATTGTTCTTCTGTTTCCTGAACTCTCCCACGAGCTGTCTTGATTTTTATGAACAAAATTTCCAATACAATCTTTTTCATATATCAACGAATTGTCAACGGAATTGCCAATTGCAAACTTGGCGTATGCTTTTTAACATAAACCTGTTGGTCATAGTTTCTATGACTCTAAGCATAACCCCTACTCCAATCCAAGATATTACACTCACTCGGAATGTCTCAGCCACAATATTTCTCGGTTTTGATGGTGTAATTCGGGTGAACACTAAATTGAAATCAGATTTGTTAATTTGTTTAACTAAAAATCAGTTTTATTTTCTAAAGCCTAACAACAAGTAGTAGGTACACATTCATTCACAAAAATAAAGTTGGCTTAAATTATGATTTCATCACCTTTCTTTCTCTCCTCTTCGTCCTCGGACGTTTCCTCGTCGCTTTCTTCTCCTAGCATTGGTGGATGCTCCAAAACATGATCTACTAAACCCAATTCTTTGGCTTCAAGCGGTGACAAGAATTTATCACGTTCCATCTTTGCCATCAGTGAATCGAAATCCTGCTTCGTGTGTTTGACATAGATTTGTGTTAATTGATGTTTCAGTTTAATTATCTCTTCAGCTTGTATCTGAATGTCTGTAGCTTGACCCTAAAATTTTTAATCATTTAGTTGGAAAATGGTTCTTTGGAAATGTATCAGTAATCAAAAAAACACCTGAGTGCCCCCAGAGGGTTGATGGATCATGATTCTAGAATTTGGCAGTGAATATCGCATTCCTGGTTCACCGGCTGCAAGGAGAAGCGAACCCATTGAACAAGCTTGTCCAATGCACCTAAGACATTTTTTAAGTTAAGATGTTTTGCACATATCGTGAATAATGTATAATCTTACCATGTTGCAATAGGAGGCTTCACATATTGCATTGTGTCGTATATTGCTAAGCCAGCAGTCACTTGGCCACCAGGGGAATTAATATATAGATGGATAGGTTTATCCAAGTCTTCAGACTAAAAAAAATATATATTTTTTGTCAAAGCTTGCTCATTGTTATTTAACAATTTATCAACTTGTAAGAACAGCAATTGCGCCACAATCAGGGAACTAACTCCATCGTGAATTGGACCCATCAGGCAGACTATCCGTTCTTTTAACAACCTGGAAAATATATCGTATGCTCTTTCTCCTCGTCCTGTTTGTTCAATTACCATTGGTATAAGGAACTGTTGTCTGGTGTCTGTTGCTGAAAAGGGTTTCGTGAAGCTGCATTGAACTCTTGAAGATCTCTGCAAGAGAATCCATATATTTTTCCGAAAATAGCTCTGACAAGGAATTAAAAATTACGCTCAGTGAATCGATTAAAATTTTTGTTGCGTTTCTCAGCATTTTGAGTACTTTTTTCTAGCAATATTTTTGTATTATTTAAACCAATTTATTTGAATAGCAGTTTTAAGATTTAAGGAAAGGTCTTAAAACTATTTGGTAACTTCCGAATCTGAAGTCAAATGTCAGATGGTTGAAATGTCAAACTTGACATTTGACTGCGTTCACCGAAGTTAAATTATTTGCCGTGTTCAGACAAATGAGTTGTCAAAGAACAAAAATGTAAAAAGTAACGATTGCATGAATCTAATAGGTTGTTGTGTTTAGCCACCAGGTTTCGCATTTTATACAGTAGTTATCATCCAATACAACTGCAAACTGCAAGCTATTAACTTTCCACAGATTTTGTTGATTGTATGTAATGCTTTAGTTAATAAATTTTATAGAGGCATTTTGTATTGACTTCCGATAAGAAGCCGTATAGGAGCTTTTCAATATCAGACTTTTATTAACAAACTTTGGAAGGCCTTACACCTGCTTTATTCAACAAGAATCTCTCAACTTTGTGTACACTTTGTAAAACTGTATTTCCAAAAGGTTTAACAAAGCTTTAACTGAAAGTTTGGGTTTGAAAATGACTAACATCCGTAAATAAGCCTTAAAATAACCATATGAAAGTTATACCTCACGGAATTTGAAATCTTGGACCTTATACAAGATAAATTGTTACTTGGGTAATGCATTCTTACGGGAAGGTATCAATATGGGCTAGTCAGTGTCACTATGAAATTATTTTTTTCTGCAAATAAAATTTGTAATGCATATAACGCGTGCATCGCAAACAATATAATAAGTTTTTATTATCTTCTATTTAAATAAAATATCGACATATACAGAACCAAATTACCTTATTTTTTGTCTGTATACATTGCTCTAAAAAATATTACATTTTCGACAATTTTGCAATGAACTTTTTTATTTTTGTATTATTTTATATAGAACCTATAGTAAATTATATCATATACATTAGTTATGTCTTGTTTTGCCGCTTAAGAGAGCTGCTGAGGCGGCAAAAGTGTTAAAAAATCACCAAAAGCAAGACCGATTTAATATTTACGTTCTTTACCTACCCTGCAAACGTAGAAGTACAAAAATAACCAGTGGAATATGTACGTAAAAGAAGTACTTCCTTTCCACTGAAAAAGGATAGGCGATCGGGAAAAAATTCAGTTATTTAAATACTGTATATAAGAATATATGAAGGCACTATCTCTTTCTAAAAAAGCAAAATATCAAAAAAGTACTGCACTTCCCCGCCAATAAAAGTACTTCCAAAGCACATCCAAAGTACTTCTGGGGATGCACCTACTTCAATGGATGTACATCTGAAGTACTTTTTTGAAGCGCATATTCCACCAGTTATATTCGTACTTCCAAAGATGCACGCGCTTTGAATGTAGAACTACGAACCGAAATAGACATGAAGTCAAAAAAAAAAAAAAAAAAAAAAAAAATAGGAAAAATGCATTTTTATGATAATAATTTTATTATTAAATATATTATATTATTATTTACATTTGTATTATTAAAAATATATTTATTATTAAAAACAAACAAAAATATCACAACAAAATAAAATAACTTACATAAAAAAAGGATTCGCCATATTCTCAAATTATACACAACTCAACTTAAAAACTGTTGATTATGTTTTGAATCGAAGATCACTCTGACAAAAAGACAAACGACAACAAGAAAAAAAAGAGACAACATTTTGCATTACATCCTGGATTTCTCCTTCGCACAGTTCAAAAGGGAATCGTTAATTGTTTTTTCAGGAGAAACCAAACTACTTCCTTTGATGTACATATTTCATCGATTGTTACCGTACTTTCTTGTTTGCAGGGGTATAATCTACGGCGCAGGGGAAGTAGTAAATAAAAAAACCCACACATTTGAAGGATATATTTTTAGTTGTAGTAGTGTTTTCTTCAATTTAAAAGTTTTTGTGACCTTTAGTCCAAATGCGTTTCGCCCAGGTACAACAGTTGGGCTCATCAGTTAGATGCTGTTGTACCCTTCTAAGACGCAAAATTTTGGTCGATGGTTACCGACACTTGTAAAATTTACAGCGTGAATACACTGTGAATTCTAATTTTAGGGGAATTCGTTTGAATTCATGCACCTAAAAATATACATGTATAAATATACATATATATACACCCGTGGTCTGGCTGAAGTTTATGAAGTTTGTTTTTGTGGACTTTATTGAATTAAATTCAATTTAAAAGTTTTTGTGACCTTTAGTCCAAATGCGTTTCGCCCAGTGTAGTGTTTTCTAGAAAACTACTGCGGTTTGGTTTGCAGGGTACTCCCTTCCCTCTTCCTTCTTAGCCAATAAAATCTGAAATGAGTTAATGCCTTGTTTTTTCGTTCCGCAGCTAACCAGCAAAACCTCTTGATGATTGTACTATGGGTTCCATACATGATACAACTACTAGAAATAACGTATTCCAATTTTCATTTTTTATTTGTTCTGCGCATCTACGTCATAAGAACACCTGCAGTTTGCGCCTTCTCGTTTTCGCCTTCCCGTTTAACTTTTGTTTCGTTCTACTCTCTATACGTTCTACACATTGACATAATATTCATGTATATAGTATGTCAATGTAGTTGTGCGGTCTACGTCATAAGAACACACAGAGTTTCACGTTTTGTATTGCATTCCCTTATAAAGCCTAAAACTAGAAGCTGTTTCTTCAGAGTACTATAGAGTACTATATACTATAAGGGTATTCAGATCTGGTGCAAACAAGTATTGTAAAAGTGCGAAATTTTTTGTATTTCTTGTAGATCGTGAACTAACTTCTTCCAATCTGCAGCAAAACTCACACAAATGTCAAAATTAGGTTGACACAAATGTCAAAATCAAAAGTACAAATTTTGCACCGTTTTATTTTCCTGTTGCAATGGGGTTGAGGTATAGATAAAGTGCAAAAGTGTAACAAAATGACAGACAGTAGGTATATTTTGTTGTTGTATTGCAAGAAAACGTAGCACTTCTACACTTTAACAATGATGCAAGACAAGTTACACCAGATCGTGAATACCCCTAATGTCTTTTAAAGTTACAAATGAAATGAAGTATGAATGGAAAAACATAAGAGTTAAAAATGAATGTAAACTTATAAAAATAACAAAAATTAACTTATATAAATAACAATGGGTACTCGTTTCATTTAAACTATTTGTATTTAGTTCGTCTTTTCTTCAAAAACACTTTTTTCACTAAATTGTGTTAAAATTTCACTGCCCGAATAATTTTTTACAAATTTTTCTTTGTACTGTCGTCTCTAATGTAAACCAAAAAATAAACATATTATGAATAAAAGGCTCCTGCTCTCTCCCTCTTTCTCTCAATCTTTTAAAAAAGAAAAAAAATACTCCATTCTCGATTCTCTTTCTTAATTTTGTATGCCATTGCCATGCATGATGCATGCAATTTCGTGAGAGGCCTCGTCAGAGAGAAGATACTAATAGAGAGATGCAACTTCGACGATGGCTCTCTTTTAGCCTACAAGCTGCGATTCTGCCAGCAACTTGCATCTGTAGTAAACTCCATATAAAAAAAATGTGAGGACAACACAGATGCAAGTTGCTGTCCATAGTCCATAGACCTTTAAATAAGAGAGAAAGAGACACTTATTTTTTTTGTTGATTTTGTTTGTTCTGGACAAGGATAAAACATGTATATACCGATAGGAATTCAACTCGTTATAAAAAATGTAAACAAAAATCTGTGCGGGGACGGAGGCGAGGAAAGTTGTCTCTCTCTATAGTATCTTCTCTCTGGCCTCGTTAAACGCAGACTCAGGTGAGCCAGAAATGAGCCGAGAATTCTGAAGTCAGTGATTTTGCTTGAAGGGTTTTGCTTGATGGGCGAAAGCGAGTTTCTTTTCTTTGTTTGATATTTAATTTGTTTGTGTCTTCTTTGCCGAAGTGAGCTCTTAGCACCAGTTGTACAATCGTGTCTGAGCACTGAACCTCGTTTTTCAATTCTTGATCCGTGGGTCAACTTTATTTAATCCACTGAAATCGGTGGGTTAATTCTGTACACACGCACCGAGGTTGATTGATTTTAAATTTTGATCAGAGTATGAACCACGATTGTACAACTGGCCTTACTGATTTTTGGGAAAGTGCAATCGTCTGGCTTCGATAATGACTTCTTGATTGATAGATTCTTGATATTTTTTGCAAATTTAACAACATGCATTTTGTTAAGATTTGCCAGATAATTTGTTTTTGTTTTAAAAGATCGCTATATTCAATAATAATTATTTTTTAAAACATGTTGAAATGAAGCACACAATAATGTTAATTAAGAACCATTTTTTTGATTTTTTTTTCAAAATAGCAATTCAATAGAATTATATATTTTATTCAAATGATGGGATAAATACTGTTGTCAGAGTTTGTGTAATTTTCTGGCTATTATTTTTGTTAAATTATATAGGAGGAAAACCGGCATAAATGCAAAACATTTAAAATTTTCCATAACTACTTTCAAATATTCTAATTAATAGATTAAAGTAATAACTAATTAACATCAATCAATGTATCATCACCTATTTATTATTTCAAATTCAAGGTCTTGTGTAATTGTAATAGTGCTGTAATCCTAATTGATTTTATTACTGCATTATTGTATGTTAAATTTGGAATCACGATCACGACTAGAGTGACAGAATCTAGAAAAGCCAAAATCCATAAAAAAAGGTAGAAAGATAAAATCTAGAAAGACGGACATCTAGAATAATCTGTCTAACTGAACCAAATTTTATTAACCTGACTTATCTGTTAACATATTAGGCACAATGTCTAATATTGTCCTAAACTATGTACTTTGATTGTACTAAATCTTGAATCTTGAATTAAAATATTCGGTAATTCTAGATTTCTTTTTCCGGATTTTGAGTTTTCAAGATTAAGTGTTCTAGATTTTCATTTTTCTCGATTTTTTTAATTCTAACTTTTTTTTTCTGAATTTTCCCTTTCTAGATATTTTTGCTCTAGATTTTTTGTTTTCTAGATATTGTGGTAAACCAGTTCAATTTACTATTTATGTGAATATGTGTTAATAAATTTACTAAATAAAATTAGTGCATTATAGCTTAGTCAGGATTCTTCAAGCGAAATTGTAATATCTCAGCAGCTAAACAAATTGAAGCAATCAACATAGCCCCTGAAAAGATTTGGTATTAGGTACAGTTATAATTTTGTATAATAATGTAGTCCAGTCAAAAAAGGTTTAACTTCTAACTTATTCTGACCACGGTAAGTGGTTGTATGTTCAACTTTTTGAAAAGGTCAATGTCGCTGTGTAGTCCACACAGTTCGTTGTTGAATATATATGGTTCCAACTTTGAAGGGTTTTATACAATTTCAAGGTCAGAATTAGTAAGAACTTTATAAATTGTTGTCTGTTTTTACTGGACTTATAGGGTATATTTCTATACCTCCCAAGATTATAAAAGCAGTTGACACGCCAGAAAAAGCAACAGGGTAAACCGTATATGATGCTTGACATTCTGGCTTCTCTGGTTTGTGAATAGATATAGTACGCTTTATAATGCCTATTTCTCGTGCCCGGCAAAGTCTTAAAACAAACATTTTTACAATAAGACGTTTTCAAAAATAAAAAAATTATAATAGGTACTCACATTATTCTAAACAACTCCGTGTACATGCTATTTTTAACAACAAACCAAGCAATAACTTCTGTTTCTAAAAGCCCCGAAACAACTCTCAAATCACAGATTTCATTGGCATCAAAAACTCTAGCTATTTCTGGATAAGCATCTATTTGTTCACAATGGAAAGCATAACCACCTTTTTTCATAAATGGTATGGCGTCTTTGACGTGGGTATAAACTTGCAATTCATTTCGGCTTCGTTTAGGCAAAACTTTTGTTTTATACATGCGCTGTACAATGGGATTTGTTGGGTTCTACAAAAAGATATACAAACTTAAAAATTGTTAACCATAAAAAATGCCTGAGTGATTTACTACTTGCCTTGAATAGAACCTTATAATATCCAATATCCTCAAAAGACAACTTCAATGGACTGTTAACGATTTCTGCTATAGTTTTGGGTCCTCTTTCAGAACTGTTTAACAATCCTCCAACCACTGAAGATGTATAAAAGTTATACATCATCAGGCTAAATACGAAAAGTGTTAAAACTATTGTTCGTGATGTTAAGTTCCTTGGAACCGGATCCAGTCCTTTAAAATAAAATTGATAGTAAAATTATTGCCTTTTTCAATGAAAAGAAACATTCAATCTCTCCTTACCTTGTTGACAAATAGCCGCAAAAGTTTTTAGCAAAAATCCATCCTTATCCTCGTCTTCTTCTCTAATTTTTCGTCGCATATACCAAGATACAAAATACCACACTCCAATCAACAAAACCGTTAAAACACAAGAAAATACCCAAACCCGCATTACAAAGGGTGCCAAAAAGTCGCCACTTGCACCATCCGCATCTATGTCCGAGGTAAATCGATACAGGAAAGCAGAATCAAATTTCCAACTCATATGAATATTGTCGTATTCGGCGAAGCGATTTATTCGATTGAATGCAGCCGATGCCCCAATATCAACTTCATTACGCATCACAACTCCCAAAAAGCCCAAGCGAAATGGTCCTCCAAGAAGGCGACCAGCCCAGCCACGTAAATTGCGATATTTTAATGTAAAATTAAGTTGCTGCTGCATGTAACTTACGAGATCGTAATGATACTTTACGAAAGTCGCAACACCATCTTCTTTAGCAGTGCTAGTTGCAAGTTTGTGAATTTGTTCATTAGTTGTTATGTTGTTGCGATCAATCTATAGAAAAAAAAGACATTTTTGAAAGCCAATTAGGTATATCGGAGTCGAGTTCCTGATTTCTGAAAATAAGACACCAACTTATTTATTTTTTACTTGCGATTATAGGTTAAAAAAAATTCCAACGAACAAAAATAACATTAACTTGATGAGGAAGTGGAAAAAAGTGCGTCGGACACTTCTGTCTGTCTATTTAGTGATGGACATAATCGAATGATTTTAAAAATCGAGATGTTAGTATTCGAGTGATCTGAATAATCGAATGATCATTCGGGATTTAAAACTTACTATTAACAAACTAAAACCTAACGATTTTCATTTAATGTGTTTTTCCTGGTAGGTAGTAAGAACAATAAGAAAAATGCTTGAATATTTGCTTCAAAGCAAAAACCTACTCGAATACCTATTGAGCCAATCAAATACAAATGTTGAAGTTTAACGGGTAATAAACAAACAAAAAATAGATATACCTGCTACTAACATGCAATCACTCCACTCACAAAGAATATATTTTTCATGTAACTCCAACGTTGTTCGAGATTCGAGTGATTACCTGATTACATTATAATTTTACTAAATTTGTGTAGGAAGTTTTTACGCACCACATTTTTGAAATTGTTTAACTCAGTCTTGTAATTTTACTACACAACTTATCACAAATCA
Organism: Platycheirus albimanus; assembly: GCA_916050605.2. Classification (NCBI taxonomy): domain Eukaryota; kingdom Metazoa; phylum Arthropoda; class Insecta; order Diptera; family Syrphidae; genus Platycheirus; species Platycheirus albimanus. The sequence goes on along the minus strand of OU696697.1, from coordinate 76,602,927 downwards.
GTTTCAAATTATTACAAATCATCAGTCGCAAAATTACTAATCATTTACTATAACTATGTTTAGTAATATTACTATACATTATTCGTTATTTTACTAAGCCAAATATTTCAAATAAATCTAGTATTTTTACAAAAATTCATTGTAATTTTACTACACAACTTATCAAAACTCAGTTTCAAATCATTACAAATCATCAGTCGCAAAATTACTAATCATTTACAAGAACTATGTTTAGTATCTATCTGTATGCTACCTGAAGCCTAAACGGCTGGACCGATTTGCTTCAAACTTGGTACAAACTATTATTATAACGTCATACAGACATAGGTGTTTTAGAAATTAGCATTCTAGCCCTAAAATTAACGGTACCTGCCATATTGATTTTTAATGAAAAAATAATCTTTTTTATTTAAAACAGCTCCAACGATATTGATAAAACTTTCTATTTTTTTTTTGTGTCTAAACTTTGTGTGTTACGTTTTTTCAGGAAGTCTTATAACGGTAGCTCCCATAGGACCAGATTTTTTTCAAATCAGATTTTCTCGTCAAGCGGGATCAAAATTCAATCAATCAAAATTTTGATGTGTATAAGCTTTTTTCTAACGTGGAAAAAGAATTTCCATATAAATTTCGACATTTCATTTATGACTTCGGAAACTGTCCGACAGTTAAGATGGTCTTAAATCCCACTATTGCTAAAACCAAGACAGAAAAAATACAATACATTACATACTCTTTTTTTTACATAAGGATCACTTTAAAATTTAAAATTTAAATTACTAAAGAACCATTATTTTTCTAAATTATTGTCTTTAAATCAGAGAACACAAGTGTACATGTATAATATTCAGCCAATTATAAATATTATTACAAACCACAATGGCTCCACGTAGCTGCAACCCATTGAATTGGCTTCTTTGTTGAATTCCCTGAAGGTAAAAAATGTCCTTATAGACTATAAGCTTTTCCATCCAATCTGCATAATGTATCACTTCAATCGGAGCCTTAAGATGACGTCCTTTAGAATGAACATCAAATAGAGAATACTTTTCAAATCCAGTAGAATTGACATATGTGATTTGAGCGTTCGGTCCAATGTTGATATCACATTTTATAACTTCGTTTAAGCCGTTATTATTTGAGTCCCAAATCATCCATTGGTATGTTTTGTTAAAGGACCTTCTATCAGAAGCTATTTTGAGGATATGTTCGCATTCGATACAAGAACAATCTAGAATAACAGAAGTTCTTACTCGATTATGCCTTGTAAGTGCTCTGCTTAGAGAAAAGTTTCTCTTCAAATTTTGAAGCAGAACTAGATGGTTTTGGGCAAGGAGGGATTTTCCAACGTTGAGTAAATCTTAAACATAGAGACTCATATTGGTTAAGATTAAAATACTATACAAATGTACCTTTACCGTCATCAGTGCATCCGAGTACAACAACCTGTGGTGTTTTGACGATATTAATGGTGAAATTTGATATAAGATCTCCATTGAGAGCAATGGATAACGGGAAAAGGGTCACAGATATAAAGAACTTGGTAAGCTTCATTGGACGTTAGAAATGTACTTCTAAGGGATTCGAGCTAGGATACCTCCTTTATTTATTTTTCGTTAACTAAACGTTGGTCGTTATTTGATTTTGATAGACATTTAGTTGCAAAAGTGGATTATTATGGGTAATATATTATTCAGTTACTTCAATAACCAATAATTATGGTTAAGACAAAGGTAAACAGTAGCAAGTTCTTCAAATACGTCCTTATACGAGTGCTATGGTGGATATCTGCGTGTGTCAAAACAAAATTATCAAAAGAACGATTGTGAACAATGAGCTTTTAAAAGGTAATAGCTGGTGCCTTACTTCGAATTATTAATGTTTAAATGATATCATATTTTTTTGTAAGTACCTATGACAATTAAATTGCTGCCAAAATGATGTATAGCAGCTGTACTGTGCTGTTTTATATGGATATATAATAAGGGCTTATTAATACCCCTAGAAATAAACCCACGAAGAGTGTTTTGGAAAATTTAATTTATAAAAGATGGAAGAAGATACGGATGCAAAATAACTAAAATAAATAACTAAATAACTAAAAAGACTTACTGTTTGAAGGAATTGTCACTTCCTCACAACAGATATAGTAAAAAAATTGGAGGTGGAGCCGGCCGTGTGGACGCGGGTGCGGCGTGGGCGTGGGTGCGGCGTGGGCGCGGCGTGACCGGACCACCCTGCGCCACGCGTCAAGCGCCCTTGCTCATTTTTTTTCATATAATTTTTGTTCCCTTTAAATTGTTTGGTATGCGATTTTTTACCAAAATAATTTTCCAAACACTGCACGAATTTTATTTTATTTGTCACTCTGTTAGGTTACTTAAGTTTCAATTCTTTTTTAAAAATTAAATTTCTTGCAGGTTTATCCTATTTTGCCTACAAACATCCAGCACGAAAACAGCGCCTCTTCTTCTTGGTGCATAATATGAACTAACTCCTACTGGTTGATGGGTTGGGCCTAGTTCATTGGGAATAAGTTCGTAATAAACTATGTCCCAACTGAATTTTCTCCCAAAATTATGAACTAAATCCCACTACAAAATTTGGTGGGACTTAGTTCATTTAGCCTCCTGGGAGTTAGTCGATTTGGGAGCTAGGACGTAGGGCCCTCATTTCACTTTGACGAAGTGAAATAAAGCCAAAATGGCTTTATTGCGCTTTAAGTTTAGTTGGCCTTATTTCACTTTCAGTAAGTGAAACAAAGTCTAATGTGCGGGTGGATTTTGCTGATATTTCCAATTAAAATATATCTAAAACGAAATTTCTCCCATTACACCTTATAGTTTTGATTACCTGATTACACATTTCTTCATTATAATAGTCCAGTTGAGAAAACAGCCTTCATTTTAAGTGACAGTTGAATGAAACAAGAAATTTAATGAGCAGTATTTTATTTGTATTTGATTTAAATAAGTAAATAAAGTATTTGGCATTGAAGTCAGTTAGAATTTTGGAGAGTTGTTGAAAGTGATAGCCTAAAATTGTCGCAAATTATAATATTAAAAACGAAATGTTTCAGTTTTAAATTTGGAGAGTTTTTGAAAAGAATAGCTATAATATGAAAAGAAATAGTTTTGTTTTTGTTTTGGAGAGTTTTTGAAAATAATATAGCCCAAAATTCGCGCGAAAAACTATTTCTTTTCATATTATAGCAATTCTTTTCAAAAACTCTCCAAATTTAAAACTGAAACATTTCGTTTTTAATATTATAATTTGCGACAATTTTAGGCTATCACTTTCAACAACTCTCCAAAATTAAAACTGAAACATTTTAAAAGCTTCGGTTTTAATTTTGGATAGCCTAAGCTGGCAGTGTTAATTTTGGAGATTTTGTCAAAAATAATAGATAGTCGCACATCGCCCAAATTTTCTTAAAAAAAAACTGCAGCTTTTAAAATGTTTCATTTATTATTGTACAGCTTTTAAAGTTTTTTCAGTATTACATTAAAATATATGCGCAAATATACTGAAAGTTTGTGTAATGAAAAAACGCTCCATATGGCCTTGCTACACTTTCGAAAAGCGAAATAAGGCCATGTTTGGCCTTGTTTCACAAATAGTCCGGTCAAAATAGACAAAAAAGTAGTGCTAGGTTTGCAAAAATTCGCATAAAGGTGAAAATTGGTACTGACGTTGGGAACACCCTTTCAAACAAAGTAAGCAACATCCCCATCGATCCGACTGGTGCGTTAAAAGTTATTCAAGGTCAAAAGGTCAACTAAACGCTTTTTTCAATTTTTCTGGTAAACGGTAGGATTTATCATAAAAATACAGGAGACAAAGTTGTAGACCATAAAATTATCTACAAAACTTTTTATTATTATTTTTTTGTTAGAATAACCATTTCGGAGATATCGTGATTTTAAAACTTGAAGGAGTCACGTTCTATATGATATGCACATATATGCCACATGCATACATTTAGTCCAGTCGACAGGTTGGAAAAAGTTGGTGGAAGGTGGAAAAAGGTTGGAAGCTAATGAAACTATCAGATATTGTTGAAGGATAGTTAATAAATATTTTAAGAAGTTTTGGACCTCGAGAGCCCTATTGAAAAAGAGGTGGGGGAGGGGGAAGGGGTAACCGCAAAGTTTTCGACCTTGCAATGGTTTTTCCTCAGTAACTTATTTTCCTTACGTTCTATAGCAAAAGCATTTCCATTTTACAGTAGAACGTCAAATTTCCTACAATTTTCATGGTACCAAAGTTGTTGTATATTTATTCTTTACCGAGATATAGCTCTTCGAAAACAGGTTATTTTTCAGAATTTGCTAAAAAATGCCAAACAAATTCAGCTTATTTCTTCTAATAGACGAAAACTAGTGCGAGGTTTTTGTTTGACGAGATTTTCATACGAAATTTTTTAGAAACTATTAAACAGCACAAATCGTAGTATGAAAATCTCGTCATACAAAAACCTCGCACCAGTTTTCGTCTATTAGAAGAAATAAGCTGAATTTTTTGGAATTTTTTTTAGCAAATTCTGAAAAATTACCTGTTTTTCGAAGAGCTATATCTCGGTAAAGAATAAACATACAACCATTTTGGTACTAACACAATTGTAGAAAATTTGACGTTCTACTATAATATGGAAATGCTTTTGCTATAGAACGTACGAAAAAAAAGTAAGTGAAGAAAAACCATTGCAAGGTCAAAAATTTTGCAGTTACCCCTTCAACCTCAACCTTCTCTTTTTTTATAGGGCCCTCGAGATCCAAAACTTCGTAAAATTTTTATTAACTATCCTTCAACAATATTTGATAGTTTCATTAGCTTCCGTCCTTTTTCCACCTTTCACCCACTTTTTCCAACCTGTCGACTGGACTAAATTTATGCATGTGGCATATATGAGCATATCATGAAGAACGTGACTCCTTCAAGTTTTAAAATCACGATATCTCCGAAATGATTATTCTTACAAAAAAATGATTTTAACAAGTTTTGTAGATAATTTCATGGTCTACAACTTTGTCTCATGTATTTTTCTGATAAATCCTACCGTTTACCAGAAAAATTGTAAAAACCGTTTATTTGACCCTTTGACCTTGAATAACTTCTAACGCACCAGTCGATCGATGGGGATGTTGCTTAGTTTATTTGAAATGGTGTTCCCAACGTCTGTACCAATTTTCAGCTTTATGCGAATTTTTGCAAACCGAAATGTCTATTTTGACCGGACTAAAATAAGTTTGGCTTTATTTCACTTCGTCAAAGTGAAATGAGGCTATATGTTGGAATATGGCCCTATTTCACAATTACAAAGTGAAATAAGGCCAAATTTTGAAATATGGCCTTATTTCGTACGGCCTTATTTCACGGCACCCATCGCAGACCCTAAAAGCTGCCTTAGATTGACCTGTCGTAAGATCCAAACTTGTTTAGGAGACTGGAGGAGACATTGAAGTCAGTTAGAATTTTGGAGAGTTGTTGAAAGTGATAGCCTAAAATTGTCGCAAATTATAATATTAAAAACGAAATGTTTCAGTTTTAAATTTGGAGAGTTTTTGAAAAGAATAGCTATAATATGAAAAGAAATAGTTTTGTTTTTGTTTTGGAGAGTTTTTGAAAATAATATAGCCCAAAATTCGCGCGAAAAACTATTTCTTTTCATATTATAGCAATTCTTTTCAAAAACTCTCCAAATTTAAAACTGAAACATTTCGTTTTTAATATTATAATTTGCGACAATTTTAGGCTATCACTTTCAACAACTCTCCAAAATTAAAACTGAAACATTTTAAAAGCTTCGGTTTTAATTTTGGATAGCCTAAGCTGGCAGTGTTAATTTTGGAGATTTTGTCAAAAATAATAGATAGTCGCACATCGCCCAAATTTTCTTAAAAAAAAACTGCAGCTTTTAAAATGTTTCATTTATTATTGTACAGCTTTTAAAGTTTTTTCAGTATTACATTAAAATATATGCGCAAATATACTGAAAGTTTGTGTAATGAAAAAACGCTCCATATGGCCTTGCTACACTTTCGAAAAGCGAAATAAGGCCATGTTTGGCCTTGTTTCACAAATAGTCCGGTCAAAATAGACAAAAAAGTAGTGCTAGGTTTGCAAAAATTCGCATAAAGGTGAAAATTGGTACTGACGTTGGGAACACCCTTTCAAACAAAGTAAGCAACATCCCCATCGATCCGACTGGTGCGTTAAAAGTTATTCAAGGTCAAAAGGTCAACTAAACGCTTTTTTCAATTTTTCTGGTAAACGGTAGGATTTATCATAAAAATACAGGAGACAAAGTTGTAGACCATAAAATTATCTACAAAACTTTTTATTATTATTTTTTTGTTAGAATAACCATTTCGGAGATATCGTGATTTTAAAACTTGAAGGAGTCACGTTCTATATGATATGCACATATATGCCACATGCATACATTTAGTCCAGTCGACAGGTTGGAAAAAGTTGGTGGAAGGTGGAAAAAGGTTGGAAGCTAATGAAACTATCAGATATTGTTGAAGGATAGTTAATAAATATTTTAAGAAGTTTTGGACCTCGAGAGCCCTATTGAAAAAGAGGTGGGGGAGGGGGAAGGGGTAACCGCAAAGTTTTCGACCTTGCAATGGTTTTTCCTCAGTAACTTATTTTCCTTACGTTCTATAGCAAAAGCATTTCCATTTTACAGTAGAACGTCAAATTTCCTACAATTTTCATGGTACCAAAGTTGTTGTATATTTATTCTTTACCGAGATATAGCTCTTCGAAAACAGGTTATTTTTCAGAATTTGCTAAAAAATGCCAAACAAATTCAGCTTATTTCTTCTAATAGACGAAAACTAGTGCGAGGTTTTTGTTTGACGAGATTTTCATACGAAATTTTTTAGAAACTATTAAACAGCACAAATCGTAGTATGAAAATCTCGTCATACAAAAACCTCGCACCAGTTTTCGTCTATTAGAAGAAATAAGCTGAATTTTTTGGAATTTTTTTTAGCAAATTCTGAAAAATTACCTGTTTTTCGAAGAGCTATATCTCGGTAAAGAATAAACATACAACCATTTTGGTACTAACACAATTGTAGAAAATTTGACGTTCTACTATAATATGGAAATGCTTTTGCTATAGAACGTACGAAAAAAAAGTAAGTGAAGAAAAACCATTGCAAGGTCAAAAATTTTGCAGTTACCCCTTCAACCTCAACCTTCTCTTTTTTTATAGGGCCCTCGAGATCCAAAACTTCGTAAAATTTTTATTAACTATCCTTCAACAATATTTGATAGTTTCATTAGCTTCCGTCCTTTTTCCACCTTTCACCCACTTTTTCCAACCTGTCGACTGGACTAAATTTATGCATGTGGCATATATGAGCATATCATGAAGAACGTGACTCCTTCAAGTTTTAAAATCACGATATCTCCGAAATGATTATTCTTACAAAAAAATGATTTTAACAAGTTTTGTAGATAATTTCATGGTCTACAACTTTGTCTCATGTATTTTTCTGATAAATCCTACCGTTTACCAGAAAAATTGTAAAAACCGTTTATTTGACCCTTTGACCTTGAATAACTTCTAACGCACCAGTCGATCGATGGGGATGTTGCTTAGTTTATTTGAAATGGTGTTCCCAACGTCTGTACCAATTTTCAGCTTTATGCGAATTTTTGCAAACCGAAATGTCTATTTTGACCGGACTAAAATAAGTTTGGCTTTATTTCACTTCGTCAAAGTGAAATGAGGCTATATGTTGGAATATGGCCCTATTTCACAATTACAAAGTGAAATAAGGCCAAATTTTGAAATATGGCCTTATTTCGTACGGCCTTATTTCACGGCACCCATCGCAGACCCTAAAAGCTGCCTTAGATTGACCTGTCGTAAGATCCAAACTTGTTTAGGAGACTGTCATAATTCTCTCTGAACTTGCAAGAAACACCTATGCAATTCTATTTTCCCAGCAAATAAGTAAACCCTGTCCTCAACCCTTCTCTAAAGTAAAATAAAGAACACACTAGCACTGCAAAGAACATATAATTTAACGAGTCCAATAAATCAAGACAAAATTTCAACAAATTCATTGACAATCGGAAACTCGGGTCAATCTGCTCTTTTATTCATCCAGGACCGCAAAACTTTCCTAGTAACCCTAGATAGGAAAACCCTCAAAACATTTACTGGAAAAACAACAGAAGCCACTGTTTTTGAAAGAAACATTTATAGTCTGTCTCTGGGGAAACAAATATCTACATCCTCTCAGAATGTATAGTACTCCTTCGCCTCAAGAAGCAGACACTTGGTGGTGAAATCGTGCCCTTTGAATAAATCAACACTTTCCCTCAACAAAATGTTTTAAAGTTCTGGTCCCAGTCTTGATCAACAGATATGCTCTAAAAATTCATAACGCTTGAGCTACATTAGCTCCTCCAAAACCCCCAATATATCTACCCACCTATATTATATATCCTATCTGTATTTATTTATTTATTATGCGATTAAATCAATAAGCAAAACAAATACTATTGACCTTTTCTTTTGTTTTGGAGTTAAGGTTTTCTTTTTTAGAGAAAAGTAAGTACATAAGAACTGCAAATTGAATTTAAATAATGGCTTCAACTTATAACCACATGAATAATACAAACACATGTCAATCAAGATGGCTTAATTGAAATCAAAACCATGTCTGAGATTTAATATAAAAGGAGGGTCCTTTTGCAACTAAATGGCAAAGTGTTTCAAGAAAAATGAAAAATATAATTAAGATCGTACTTTTTACATTCGTGTCTGTGTCCGTCGCTCTCAATGGAAATATTATAACAAACTTTACCATAAATCTGGTAAGGACCAAGCAAACTGTAGTATTTGGATGTTCCGAAGCAGGTAAATTTTATTTTTTTCAAAAGGAAAATACTCGGGTGCTGCTATAACTTTTGCATCTTCTAATAAGGGCTACTAAGCGCTGGAAGATCCCTCATGAATTGGAATCAAGGAATGATGCTTCTCAACTTGAAAAATAAATACACGCTGGAAAATGCTTTGACTAGAAACAACCATGCCAAAACTTCTGTAATTCTTGATTGCTCTTGTTTAGAATGTGAGAATGTCCTTCATCTTTCCTCACAAGGAAAGTATTTTAACAAGACTTACCAATGGATGATTTGGGATCCGACAAATAATATCCGCTTGGAAGAGATTACTAATGATTTGGAAAATATCGGACCGAACGCCCAAATTACCTTCGTTAACAACACAGGCATTGAAAGCTACTCTTTCTTTGATGTCCACTCAAAAGGAAGACACTTGAATGCTCCTTTGGAAGTTATTCACTATGGAGATTGGAAGGGAAAACTGGTTATCCATCACGACGTTTTGAAACTTCAAGGAATCCGACAAAGGGACCAGTTTAATCAGTTGAAGCTTCGTGTAGCCACTGTGGTTTGTGTGGAATCGTTTTTTATGGTAAAAATTAAAAATTAACATTATTTTAAGATCGATCGAGATAACATTACAAGCGATAACCAAATCTTATCAATTCTGTCAAGCTCTGTCAAAGAGGATGGGGTAGCAGCTTTCACCAAATATCACTATGTCCTCTTGACTATTTTGCAAGAGCGTTTCAATTTTACTTTGAACTTTATTAATTTTCGTGGCTGGGCTGGACGTCTTCGAGGCAGCACATTCCGTTTGGGCTTCCTGGGAGCTGTTCAGCGCAATGAAGTTGATTTGGGAGCATCGGGAGCGTTTAATCGAATAAATCGCTTGGCCGAATTTGACACAATACATCAGAGTTGGAAATTTGAATCGGCTTTCATGTATCGTTTTACCTCTGACATAGATGCGGATGGGAAAAGTGGTAATTTTTTAGCTCCATTTGCGACGCAGGTTTGGTTAATGTCCGCAGCTACAATTTGTGTGGTAATACTTGTATGGTATTTGGTTGCATGGATAGTAAGTAAGAAATTAAGGGATTTAAATGGGGATGGGGATAGGGATGGTTTCCTGTTGAAAGCATGTGCTGCTGTGTGTCAACAAGGTAAGGGAGAAATTGTTTGATTTAATTTTTAATATTTCTAAATGATTTCAAAGGCTTGGATCCTATTCCAAATGGATTACCTTCGCGGGCCATAGTCCTTACCCTTCTACTTTTTAGTTTGGTTATGTATAATTTCTATACTTCATCAGTAGTTGGAGGACTATTGAATAGTTCCGAACAAGGACCAAAAACCGTAGCAGAAATCGTTAATAGTCCACTTAAACTATCCTTTGAAGACATTGGATACTACAAGGTCCTGTTTGAGGTTTCTTCTTTGTAATAATTTTTTTCTGGAGTATTGAATTCATGACGCTATGTCTTTTAAATTAATAGAATCCACCAAGTACACTTGTCATGCAAATGTATAATACCAAAGTTCTCCCCAAACGTGGTCCCGGTGAATTGGAGGTTTACAGTCACATCAAAGAAGCAATACCATATTTGAAACAAGGAGGTTATGCCTTCCATTGTGAACAAGTGGATGCTTACCCAGAGATAGGAAGACATTTCGCTACTAACGAAATTTGTGATTTAAGAATTGTTACAGGGCTAATGGATAAGGGATTGATGAATTGGGTTGTATCGAAAAATAGCATGTATACGGAGCTGTTTCGAGTCATGTTTGGAGATTAATGTTTTCTTTAGTGTTTGAAGTTATATTGACTCTTTTTTTAGAATGTGTCGAGCTCGAGAGACTGGCACAGTTATGCGGACTCTGACTATTCATCAGCCGAAGAGGCCGGAGTGTCAGTCATTATACACAGTTTATCCAGTTGCTTTACATGGTGTATTCAGTGCTTTTATAGTTTTGGGAGGTAGCACCCCTGAAAACCATCCTGAGAAAGCCTAATCGTTGCATTTTTTTTTAGTGGGAATGCTGGTTGCTTTGATTGTTTTGACCGGAGAAATCACTTACCAGAGATTGACCAGGAAAGCATATTCAAATAAAGAACTTACTATGTTATTTTCTATTAAGAAAGCATCACACTTAAAGAAATGAAATTATTATTCAATGCATGATTTCATCTTTTAAAAAGTACTTAAAATATATATTTAACAGATAAGAGAAACTTGTAAAGTAAAAAAAGTATTTTTCAGAAACACAAAAACTTTTCTGCACATCAAGGCAAGAAAATAATGACAAGGCGGGTACACTTGGAGCAAGAAGTTTTATTTTATGAGTTTATGGATTCTATTCCCCAGATTCATGCACTCGTGCTTATAAAAACCCCTGAATTTGAATTTGGATTTAAGGTTTGAACCTTAAAAGTTTCTACTTAAGTTTTGAGATAGAAAATTAAAAATAAATACATATTCGAAATTGAAAATTGCTAAATTGTTTTTCAAAGTATTTTCCATGAAGATCAATACACTTAAAATGCATTTGAACCGAATTTTGAAGCGTTTTTTCTAACCCAAAGCTGGCATTTTGAATACATCAACAGGTTTCGAAGAAGAAATTACTGAGTGCTGAATCAGGACTACATGGCGGGCGGGGGCGGATTGCCATTTATTTATTGTTTCCGCCGCTGTGTGAGGGCTTGCAATATTGTGGGGATTTCTCTTATTTTTCTGAATAATTCTGGCGATCAAATGGCGGTGAACCATTTTGAACTGACCGATATCCGTTGCCCTAATCATTCGGTGGCTACATTTAGGTGTTTTAGTATTTTATACGCGAACAAATTTTGTTTGATTTGGCTCGTCTTGAAAGACCCATGTGGTCGATTTCGAATTTGTGAGAAAAGATTCATGATTCGTCGCATATTATGATTTTATAGACATCTTTAAAAGCACCGCGATTGATTTTTTCTGAACACTACTTGCCAAAATCCCACATGAGATTTTTTTTTAGCGATTTTCAAAATATGCGGTATCCAACGCGAATAAATCTTCAAGACGGCCAAACTTTTTAAAAAATGAGAGTGGAATTAATGCACTGGCATTCCTCAATCTGAAAGTGTATTACATGACGATCTTACATCATCAGTTCACGTACAGAATATTTCTTCACTCCGACAATAACCGAATTTGTATAATTGGAGCAAAGTGCGACCAAAATTAAATTCTGTGACTAAATGCATATGAAAGTTCATATATACATACATACATACATACATACATACTCATAACAAAAAAGCTATTTTAAAATTTTTTGTCTGCCTGTCTGTTTGTTCCGGCTAATCTCGGAAACGGCTGAACCGAATTTCATTGGCTGATAGCTGATGTTGTGAGGAGTAACTTAAGCAATTTTAATTTGCCCTTCAGGTGGCGCCGCGCTCGCACTTTTCAAAAATTCTTATTTTTGAACCGATTTTGACGGGATTTTCACTGGCGGATAGCTGACATTGTAAGGAGTAACTTAGACTATAATTTACACTCTGGGTGGTGCTGAAGTTGCAGTTTTCAAAAATTCTTATTTATGGACTTATTTGACAGGACTTTCACAGGCAGGTAGATGATGTTTTAAATTTAATCTATTTGTGGCTCTATCGATTTTCATGTACTCAATGGTAACCAACTTTAAAATCTGAAATTTAGTGTAATGTAAAGTACCTAAAATAGATATGCAAAACTAAGAATGCATATTTAAGTATAAAAATGGAGAAACTGTAGGTACGAGCATAATGGAAAGTATTCAAAAATATTTTTTTTTAATTATTGTTACATATTTATAGATTAAAATAAAGTTGTCCTTGTTTTTGACTAACAAATTAGTAACCGCCCCTCTTCACTTTTTCCCTTCCATTTTCTTATCCGCAGCTTATATTCATGGACAACCATTGAGATATTATGGGTGAGTGTTTTAAAAGCTGACAGCACGTTTTAGCTGTTACACGCACATATTCTAATTTAGCTTCTGAGTACCTAAGTTGTTTTTGACAAAAACAAACTCCAAACTGAACTAATGCTAGCACACCTATGGAGAGACCTTATTTCATATATGTATGTACCTTCATACCTATATGTATGTATGCAAAGCCCTTAGAAAATACTCCTCTGCAGCCTGAATTGCTTGATTGCTTATTCGATAAATTCGCTTTGATATACAATTCTAAATTCTCAGTAATCTCCTTTGCTTCTGCAAAAAGTTTTGAAAGCTTTCCTCTTTTTCTTCAGTACGCCCAAAACATCTTAGTTGCTGCTTTTGCTTTTTTTTAACCTAAAGACGATTTTTGGATAAAACATTTTCGTACCCTTCTGAAAAAAAAATAATTATATGTATCGGGTTTCCCAATAGGGACTTGACACTATTTTCTCAGAATAATTCATAATCTTCAGTCGCGAATTGAAATCGATTGTTTTGACAGTTTGCAATTTCAAAGTTATCAATTACATATTCTCAATTTTAGATCCCTTTATACATATGTATATTTTTTATATATATTTTTGAAAAGCATTTTCAAAATTACTTCTGCCTGTTGTGAAAGCATTCTCGGAAGACTCTTGGCATCAGCTAATATTTAATTATGCTCTAGGTGTTAATTAGAACCTGGAATATAACTGACAGATACTTTCTGATTTAAAAGATGTTATAAATTCTTTACAAGGCTTTAAAAAAGACAAGCGCCTTTTTCTTGGAAAGCCTTAACTCCGAACCCCAACATCAATCTGACATGTATTATAGTACCTTTGTTACTTACATTTCGTCTTGCAACCTTTTCCGTTCGGTTTTTTTTTTATCTCGTCGAAACCAATTTTCTGGTAGCTGACTTCAGCGCAACGCAAAGAAAACAGTCAATATTGAGAGAATATGAGCTACGCGAGAGATATATCTTCAAGCTCAACAGCCAACAGCTACAGCTTATATTTTCTCAACAGGAAGCATCCAGCAGCAAAGAGATCAGGCGCACATGCTCAACCATCCAAAGATTATAGTCTATTCTATAGTGTGCTCTTGAATTCACCACTGTCAAAGTGTTTTCTGTTGTCTGTCAGTTAAAATTCACCACTCATCGTGGTAAGATAAAACTGTCAAACATGTTTGATTGTGGTCTTGTTGAATTTCTCTGGGAATGTGGTGCCCTTTGTCATCGATTGTTTTTTTTTTAATTAGTACCGTAAAAAAACAACACCACATAAAGAATGGAAGAGTAAAAAAGACCATATAATAAATTTAAAAAGAAAGGTTATAAAGCAAGCACAAACATTTTGTGCAGAGTGCATTTAGCACTGCAGCAGCAGCATACAGAACACACCAAGTGGAGAGACATCAGTTTCAAGCCAGAGCAGAGGGATTACAAACAAATACATATTTAGTTTAGTATGCTGTTTAGTGAAATCTCGGTATCTCGGCATAGAGAGTGAGCTGGTGGGTGGGTAGAGGGAGCGAAAGGAGGAGGATGGCGACAAGGGAATCGCACAAGCATTGCATAGAGAGACGGAAATGAAGTGAACACATAAAGTAAAAAATCGAATCACTTTTTTGCGTGCGGTGTGCACTAACAATCTTCTTTGTGGGCTTGAAATAGAGATGAGATGATATCAGTTGAGGATTGAGATGAATAAGGTATTGACCAAGGGATGCTTAAAAAGCACATTTTATCAAACAAATTAAAGTAAAAAAAAAACTAATTGTGGCTTCACTGCGTCACTCAATTATTGTACAAATAAGTATAATAGTAGACACAAGATCTCTTAATAAACATCTAAATAAATTCTCAAAAAAATTTCTACACATTCCTTTTATTTTGTTCAATCTGGACATTAGTAGGACTTCTTAAGAATTCGAGGAGCTGTATCATTCGATTTATAGATTATCCTTACGCTGAAATCGTTGTTATGGACGATTTAAATAAATACTGTCCCTAAAGAAGATAGAAGAAAAAAAAACCGGTTTGCATTACAATTCACTGTTTCTTTTACACTGCAGAGTAATTTGGCTCCTCCTGACTTGAGATAGTACGTTATATGACTACCTATCTTCTCTTAATACCGTGCATAGCTGCAAGACTACTTAAGGATCTTGATATATCAAGCCCCAGCCCGGGTAGTATTTCTCACGGACCAATATACAGACCGCCAACTCGTACTCCTCTTGCCTGAAACACCCTCGAAATATTTTTTCCTGTCTGTGAATACGTTTACATCTCTCTCTGTGCATTTTGTAATGGCAACTATACCTGCGTATGCCATTTATTTTGTAGGTGTGTTTGCTAAATGGGTTTTAAAAGCAAGGGAGAGCGTCACACTCTCAAAATAAATGGCATATCAGCTGATTTTTAGCTTGTAGGCAAAAAGAGAAACCATACAGTGAGTTGGCGGTCTGTATCTTATTGGTCCGTGGTATATCTCCCACAGTTCTAAAGGGGTACGCTTTCACTCTTGCAAAAACACTGAATAAGATTTTTTATCCGTTCCACGACATAAGCATCTTTTCGAGTGGATGGAAAAGAGCATTTGTCCTCATCTTCTCACCTGACCTTAAAGGATTGACAACCCTTTTCTCCCGCCCCTTTTCAACGGTAGCGTATAAGCTCATACGGTCATTATAAATACCAATTTCTACAGCATTGTCGAATCAGAAATTACCTACCTTGTAGAGCATTTTCAGCTCCCCATCATTGTACTATCCATGAATTTCTCCCAAGAAAATGAGATTACAATTCACGAGGCAACCTTCGCCGAAAATACTGCGAAATGTTAAGCTTAGCTGAGGCGATGCAAGAAGTATTTATTTTGGCACATTTTGGTAAAGTCATTGATCAATATGCCAACCTTGAGGCACGTTACAGCAGACAATCCTTTCGAACTTAAATATAACTACAACTACATGTTTCCTTCACAACAGTGAGCAGTCAGTCTGTAGTCTGTCACGCTCACGCAACTAAGTTGGTCTTTTTATAGTGTATCCACTATCAAGTCTTCTGATAATGTGATATAAGTAATCCTAGTAACCGAAATCAAAATAGCTCAATTAACATTCTGATTCCTTCGAATGTGTTCAATCTGGACAATAGTGAGTCTTGTTACGAATTCGAGGAGCGGTTTCACTCCATATATAGAATGTCCTTATACTGAAATCGTTGTAATGGACGATTTCAATCAATACCGTCCATTGTATTTTCACTATTCTGGTCACACAACACCCGCAGGAACACGACTCAGAAAACTAAGGCACTTGAAAAATGGGATTGAAGTGAGAGCCTACACAAAATCAATATTCATTTAAAATGTGCTTCTTCAACGCCCGGCTTACATCGAGTCTTTATTCATCTGATGTTATCTTCAACACTCACGGATTGGGTAAGTAAATTAAAGGTGTCATAAGCAACCAAAACCCCAATACAACTACTGAATCTTCTCTTTCCGCTCATGCAACTAACACTTGTGGTTTTGCCTCTTCAAAAAATTTAAAAAAAATTTAAAATGCATTGCACCCACTACCCCTACCATGATGATCATTGCTGTCACTCACAATAATAACATAAGTACAACCGATATAATACAGCACTTAACGTTTACGTGTTAAAATATAAAACAACAACTAATTTGGCTCCAAAATTACATATTGTTTCGTTTTCAATTAGCCACAATGAACATAGAAGGAAGCCAAGGACATTTACTCAAAGTAATCACCATCACGTATTTGACGAAGGTATAGTGTTCTTCGGTGTAGGTGCGCATCAAGCGCTTAAAGAAATTTCTAATCTTCCTCGGATGCATCCCCGGATTCAATAGTTCAGTCGCCTCCATTTACATCTCGAAAAAATGGTATAAGTAGTGCGTTACCTCTTTTTCTCTCCCTCTAGCTCTTTGAAAGTTTTCTTTTACCTCGCTATATGCCATCAACTTACCACTTTACCACCATTACCATCGCACATCGATCGAACCACCACACAACTTGTTGTCGGCAGTTAGTTTTGGTGGGGGCACCTCTGTCCACGACATCGTAGTCTGTCTCAAAAGCCCAGCTTCGGTCGGTCTTCTAGAAACAATCATCAACTCAGTTGTTGCCATAACTTCATCGTTAGCGGTCTTGAACATTGTGTTATGAGAAGAAGCGCGTGCGCCATCTAGAGTTTACTTCTTGTACGAAATAAATGTTACCTCCTAGCTTAACCGTTATACTGGGGGAATTTGGGATTCTTTTGTTTGTGTGAATTTTCGCGATTTTCCATCGCGGTATTTGGAGAATTTCCTAACAACTTTTGAGTTCATTTTTTGTTTTTAAAATTTATTTTAATTAAAAAAAAGGAATTTCAAGTTCAAAAGATCGTGTTAACATCGAACACTGATTCGGCATAAATCTATTTACAAACGAATTTCTTGATTTTATTGAGTCAGTGCACGTAATTTTATGTGAATTTATTAAGAATCAATAATTTTATGTGCTATAATTCATAAAAATATTTTAAAACACGATATTTTTATACTCCAAACTCCACTGACTCACAGTCGATGGTAAGGAGATAAAAGACGGAAGGGTTTAAAGTGAATAAAGTGCACCAGTGCCACCAGCCCAAGCGATCGGTGGGAAGTATCTTATATCTTTTACCTGTCTTGGATGAATTCTTTTTTTCCTTTTGTTACTTTTATCCATTGTGTGCTTCAAGTGCTTCGGGTTTTTTTTCTTAATCTTTTTTTTTGGTTAATAAAGGAGCAAATTCCTTTTGCGCTTAATTTCGATTTTACTATTTTTATTGTGATTTTTTAATTTTTAATTTTGTTGCTGTTGTATTGTTATTACATAGATAGAAGTGGTGGTTTTTTGTGTATTTGATTCACGATCACGAAACGCAGAGAATTGGAAAAGAGAGTGTGAAAAGAAATGTTTTGATTTTGAGTGTCGTTTTACCGGGGGACTTAACTTGAATAAGATTTTCTTGTGTCGAAAATTCGAAAAAAAGGAGTTGGAGGTGATATTTTTGCGGTATCCAGTTCGTCGAAGAATTGTCAGTTGTCGTACATGTAAGTATGCTCCTTAAGACTTTTTTTTTGTGGTTTATACTAATAGAGGTGATTAAATAGTAAACTTTTGCTTAACATGAAACTTTAAAGCATGCATGAAGTGGAAATTAGTTATCTTGAACAGTTTCATAATAAAATTCGGATGATTTAATTTAAAATTGTCCTGGTAAGATATTACCTTAACACTGTTTATCATAAACAAATAAAAACTACATTCTTATGACGAAAGAAATTGTTATTATATAAGGCCATTTTCATGCATAAAAAAAACTAACCTTAAAATTCTCAAAAGCGTATCTATGATTTGAAATATTGCCCTGAACGTAGATTTGAAGAATGCTTGTAGCTGTCTGTGCCCCGACTAGTATTAATTTCTTTGTTATTCATAGGAAAAATCCGGTCTTTTTTTAAATACCTACTGTTAGGTACATTGGCTCCAACATTAGATATACATTTTGTTATGTATATATATTTACATAGGGATTTTGTATTAAATGTATCAATCAAGTTTTTGACTAAACGGTCACAGGATCCTTCGTGGTAGTGTTAAGATTGATTTTTTGGCGAACTTAAACTCTCCGTGTAAGACATTTGGTTGAAAGTTTTATCAAAAAACAACCACCAAATCACCCTGATTTGATCTAATACTTGATTGTAGTGAATAGTAAAACCAATTCTTAGTTATAAAGAAACCAACATTTTTGAAAAATATTTGCAAACAAAAAATTTGGGTATGCAATATTTTGGCAGTTCATTTCAGCTTTCAACTGAAATGACAATTAGGAAACGTAATAAAAGTTATTACATTGCTGAAAAAAAAATTCAAAGCATAAGACAGACAGTCATTTAAAAACCACTCATCTAGATAATTAGTATCAAAATCGATCGAGCGGTCTTCGAGAAAAATAAAATATTATTATAAGATGCTTTCAGAATTATTATGCCAATGGCTACTTCGAAGATAACCATTTATTTTGACAGACGAACGGATTTGACACATAAATGTCCTATTTTGTCAGATTTTGCCTTTCATAGTAACGCAGTGTTTAGGTACTTGTTGTCTCAACTTTTTCTACGAATATAAAACCTGTCCTAGAATGATTATAATCAATAATAAAAATATGTTTTGTGAAAATGAATTTAATAAATCGTGGAAATGAACCCTACGAATATAAACCAAAGTTTTCAAAAAATTGTTGAAAGAAATTCTTGTGTTAGTTAATGCGATTAAATAAGAATCATTATACCTTTCATTCTTGATTACTTTTTAAATATTTTTTTCATAAACTTAGTTACAAGAATAATTAAATGTTTGATACGAATGTCTTCGAGCAAATAAAATCCTAGTAACCGTATATTTATTTATGTACATATTTATGTTAAAGAATTCTTGAAGACATCTTAATTTAATTTTATAAGCTTTTTATTTCGATATAATGTCAATGGATATTTGGGCTTTTCTAAGAACTTAGAGCATTGTCCTTATTTTCTACTTTTCACTATCATATGCGGTTTGGTAATTCATCATAATTTAAGTTCTTAGCTTTCATTTGGAAAATAATTTTAAAAAAATGTAACCACGCATTTCCAAAATATTTTAAAAACTAAATTTTTGTTTAGAAAATTATTAAAAATAAAATTGAAAAGCAATATTGATTAAGTTATAATTGCCTTCCTTTGACTTTTCGAGAAAACCTGATTTGAAAAAAGCCAGTTCTCCATTTGAGAGGAACCATTGTGCATTTAAGTCTAATTTTGAGAAATCCATTCTAACTAAAAGATAGATATAATTAAGAAAAACAGTACCCTAAAAGTTTATAAAAATCGTAAAAACCAAGAAAATATAATTTTTTTTACTAATGATTGTATGGCAGGTACATTTATTTCTCCGCCTAAGCTGGAGACTACTAAATAATTACTAAGTACCAATACCAAGTTTAAAGCAAAGCATACATACAGACGGGCGTAGTTTCCAGACTTACTTTATCGACTTCTTTATCATCGTATGTCATGTATTTTTTTACTTATCTCAAATTTTTACTTGCGATTATGGGTATACTACGTATAAGAAAAACATTTTTTTTTGACAATCAAAAATGACTTTTCGATGATGGAGAAGCCTTAAAAAGGAGGTCCGACAATTCTGTCTGTCTGTCTGCGTTGGCACTTACAGCCTAAACGGCTGGATAGATTTGCTTCAAATTTGGTATAGTATTTTATAGTATTTTTATGACGTCCTACAGAGGAGTTTTTGGAATTCAAATTCCAGCTCTAAAACTAACGGTACCTGCAATACGATTTTTAATGAAAAATTCATTTTTCTCAAAAAAGGCTCCTACGATTTTGATAAAACTTTCTGAATGGCGTTTTTTGAGTAAAATTTATGTTTTGAGTGGAACAGATTTTTCAGGACAAGTCTTATAACGTTACCTCGCATAGGACCGGTTTTTTAAAATCAGATTTCCTCGTAAGCCACTCGACGGATTTTGATGACATTTTTAATGTAGGATTTTATGATTAAAAAAAAAAAGTTAAATTTTTTTTTTAATTTTTGGTTATTTCAAAATCGGTTAGATCAAACTGGGACGAAGATTTTGAAAATGTTTGTCTTCAAAATTCAAAACAGTAAAAGAAAAAAGATGGCTTACTTCATTTTTTCCTAAAAACGATTTAGATAATGATTTTTAAATGATTAATAAAATTTCATATGATTTTTTCCTGCTTTTTTCTAAAATTTCCAGCCCCAAGACTACTATCACACATTAGAGGAAGTTCGTGCGACCCAGTCGTGCACTTAATTTTGGATCCATAACGTGCCTTATAGTATCTTATCTACCTATAATCGCAAGTAAAAATACAGGGTGTCCTCTTATTCGTCGGAAATATTTACCGAGCATGGTTTTTGGGTGGGTAGATAGATAGATAGATAAATTCTTTATTTTTTCATCGTATATGTTGTTTTACAATTTTTTTACGTAAGAATAAGGACTTGGCAATAACTGCCGTCTGCCTGAAATGACATTTCATATACATATAATAATAAATTTAAGAATGCAAAAATAGTAAACAAGATTTTTAAACAGTATTAGGGTTTAACAAAATGTTTATAGAAATTTAATAAATTTTAACTTGATTTGAAACACAAAATAGTACAATTATTTTTTTCTTTTTTTATTATGATATTTTGAAATCTCCGTAAGAAAACGAAAATAGACTTAAAAAAAGGATAAGAGCATGAAATCATTCATCAATTTTAAGGTGATTTGAAACACAAAAGAGCAATTTTGTATGATTTGCAACATGAAATAAGAGATATTACAAAAAGCTGTTACGGTAGTTTAGAAGAGCATCCCGACAAAATTTATATAGACTGAGCCAACCCAAGCCTCCATTTAATATTTCATAAAGTCTATTCACTGTGATAGAGCTTTCCAAAAAGTATAATCGCCGAATTTCTTGTAATATAGGGCAAACCGCTAGGAAGTGACATATATTTTCGTTCTCTCTTCTATTACAAATCTCACAAAGCTGCGGAAAATCTTCCCGATGAGGTATAAAATTTAAATTTAAAATCTCAACTCTAGCTCTGAAAATTATGCTTATTTGGAAGGCTGAAAACTCACTTTGAAAGTAATTGATGCTTGAGTTCAATTGGTGATTTAAATTTCTATAAATATTTCTCGAAACAGATGAATTAGCCTTGGAAAGATTTTCTAAGAACATAGCATGGTCAAGTTTTGCGATTAAAACTGCGAACTGAGTCTGCCATTCTTCCACGTTATTCTCCGTTAAATTAAAAGAATAGTCCTGGGAAAGAGCGAGTTGATTCCACTCTTTGAAAGGAGAGGCATTTGTCTGCAACAATTTTTTTAAATTTTTTTTGTGAAGACACACATCACTTTTATTCATCACTCTAACGATAAAGTCCGCGCTAGCCTTCAGATTTTTTATATGGATAGGTGTTATTCCTGACTCAACATAAATAGCATAATTCGGAGTAGAATTTGGCAAACGAAAGAGCCGCTTAAAGAAGTGTCTTTGAACGTTTTCAAAAGCTTCAAGATTTAAGTATCCGAACACTTGAACACCATAAGTCAGACAAGAATTAACCGTTGCATTAAATACTTTATATTTGGACACAAGATCAATATTTTCGTTTGAAAAAAACTTTGGCCACATCAGATTTAATGCCAGTTTGGCTTCAACACTTTTTCTTTTGGAATGCTTGACAAAACTCAAATTGTAGGTTAATAATACACCCAAATACTTGAATTCTTGTATAACCTCAATACGCATATTATTGAGAAACCAATTTTCTGCAGGACGTCTACGCGTCTGTCTTGATTCAAAAATGAGAATTTTAGTCTTTTGGACATTAATTTCTAAACCCCAAGTCTCACAAAACAAAGAAAGTCGATTTAATTGTAATAGTAGTGTAAAAGGATTATCCGCAAAAATCGTTAAGTCATCCGCGTATAAAAGTACTTTAATAACTGTATTGGCAAGAGAAACTCTACCAGGAAGAAGGTCACATATATCATCAATAAATAAAGAAAACATTAATGGACTAAGGATACATCCCTGAGGAACGCCCGCGGCTGATTCAAATTCATTTGAAAACTCAAAACCATCCCATACCCTTGCATTTGACGACGCTAACAAACTTGCATACGTTGAGAGAAACTTATGCGATAGGCCCATACATGAAAGTTTATAAATAAGTGCTTGTCTATTGACTTTGTCAAATGCTGATTTAAAATCAACAAAGCAAGTGTAAAGCTTCTTCTTTTTGATGTGGATATGATGTTGAGCAATGCTAGTAATAGCAAAGATATGATCCATGGTTGAGTAACCTGGGCGAAAACCAGCTTGGAAGATACTTAGACCATTATTGTCATCAATCCATTTCTTAAGCCTTTCGTATAAAATAGTCGCAAAAATTTTCCTAATTGAGTTTAAAATAGAAATACCCCTATAGTTCTCCGCAATATTCGCATCACCTTTCTTGTAAATCGCAAAAATAACCGATTTGTTGAAACTACTTGGGAAAGCAGCATCTGCGTATAATTTGTTGAAGAAAGAAACGATGTAATTTTTAAATTCAATCGTGCTGTTTTTGAAAAATTCTACCGGTATACCATCTGAGCCCGGAGCTTTATTATTTTTCATTTTTTGAAGCGATGCTTCCAACTCAGAAAGTGATATATCCACATCGAGTTCGTTAACTGCAAAGTTAGGTAGCGCGTAATCGAAGGTATGAAGGTCTTTGTCCGCTGAAAGCAGAGTTTTAAAATGAGCTGCTAGCGTTTCAGCTTATAATGAGTACTTCATATCTTGTTCACGTCCACCAAGTTCACGCACAATATTCCAAAAAGACTTGGAGTCAGAGCAGTTTTCTAACTGATTGGCCAGATTTTTTAGGTAAGCTTTCTTTTTATCTGTACAAAGCTTTTTATATTTAGCATTTATTTTAAGATACATGGTTTTAAAAAATTGCGTATTCGACGATCTAAAAAGCTTAAGATAAACAAAAGAAAGTTTACGAATATTTTCGCAGTCTTTGTCATACCATTTATTCTTAGATATAAATGTGTGCGTATTATTGACAGCAAAAGGAGTGGGTGTGTGCTTAGAAAAAATCGATCTACCGTAAGGTCCTATATCCAATTTTGACATAATTTTTTTGGGGACTTAAGAAAAGACTTACCCAGGCCCATGTGTACGGTAATTGCACATTGCACTGTTATTTATAATGATAGAAACTTTGTTTAGGACTTAACTTTTAGAAGAGTACTATTCTTTGTAAATGTGTTTAAATAAATTCGATGTCTTGACTTAGTTTAAAGATATCCAGCATCTTGCATGTTCCATTTTTCTTGCCTATACTATTTTTTTGATTTTGGGATAAATTTTCTCCAGTAAATAAATAAGTAGGTATGTATTAAATATAGGTATAATGTTTTAATAATTTTTGTTTTAATAAACGTATGAATAATAAAATAAAAATCAATAACAAGTAGGTATACAGAAAAACCCACAGCAGGTAAAAATAGGAAAAAGGTTCTTATTGCTTTAAGTTGTTTGTGATTGGGCAAAGTTTTCTGATTTAATAATTTATGTTTCTATCAATAGCTGACAATAAGAGTGAAATGAAAGATATTGTCATTGATAGTGAATATAAACAGAATTGGAGGCAGATAATTTCCCTGTAGGACTCCCAATTTATCTGTGAAGGGGTAAGAAAAGGTATGTCTGAATATGGTTGTGTAGGTTCTATTTTGTTTATATGGATATTTCGAAGTGTCAAATTTTTAAGGAAACTCAAAAGTTTCAAGTCTATGACACAATGTCAGAAATAGTCAAATGCTGTGTACATAGTTCATATCCCCTCTCTGAGCATTTGCAAAGTTAGTTGGTCAAAGACGACCGCTTATTCAAGAAGCCATGTTATTGATAGCAGAATAACGTCGTATTCTTTCACAAACTACTTGTTTATATAGCTTTGCCATAAAAAGTTTGAAAACCAAGTTATGTCTCCCTTCCTTAAAACAGGATTAATAAATGACTTTTTCATACACGAAAAAACTTAACAGATTTAACAGATTCAAAAGAGAAGCATGCCTAGAGAAAACCTTACGAAATGATGAACACAAACACAATGTCTTATGGTTTTCAATCCCCGGGACTACTGTTTGTGTGACCCTATCCTGTAATTTATTTGTATGCTTTCAATGTTTTGTAAAAGTTTGTTTATTTTACTTTAATTACGTTAGTTTAAATATTCGTGTAAATTGTATAATGGCCTAGCGTGCGCTATTCGTAACTTATGACATGGGCACATACATACATATGTTCTTTCTTCACAATATATGTGAATTAAGAAGACATTTAAGTTTATAACATTAATATAACTTGTATTAAACTGGCCTCGCCTGTTCTCACCATATATAATTTACATATTACTTACACTCCAATTAAATAACCTTGTCACAATGATTTCATTCCATCTCATTAATGCCTCCTTCTTGGACGCATTCATTTCTTCCAAACCAATTGAATCAAATTGATTGATTGATGTAATCAAATATCCTACCTTCCTATTTTATTGAGTATATATGTTTATTGATACGACGCGACAGCACATATAATGCGTCTCAATTACAAACGCCATCATCAGAAATCTATACGCCTACAAGAAGGTTAAATTAACTGAAGATTGAAACTTAATAAATGAAACCACAAGAAAAACTAGACAGACCAAAACCGATATATAAGCCAATTTATCTTGTTGCAAATAAATGAATGGGATTGAAGCCATTTTAATATAACGTAGGTACTCGTACTTCTATGTGGCGGGCGGCAGTAGCGGAAGGTAACCAAACGTCATAAAGTTGACATCTAGCTCTGTGGTGAATAATGTTGTTAGATTGTTTTTTGAGGATTTGCAACATTGTGTGACAATAATAATTGTGTCTTGTGTTTTAGTGAAAACGAGGAACCTCGAAAATATCTACACGCTTTTTCCCTGACAATGACAAAATGTAACTATAAAGTTCGCGTTGTTTGCAGTCTGTGCAAATTTTAAGCTATTCTACATGTGCACGATTTTTAGTCAAGTTATTTTTGACACAAACAAATTAAATCTCACGTTAAGTTACCTACATAACTATAAAAATTCGACCCACTATCAGATTAACTATAATGTGGCATTTTTTGAAAGATTTAAAATTTAAAAACAGCTTTAGACAAGTAGAAGATTAAAATCGGGTTCACGAGGAGAGAAGACAATAAGGTATAGGGGTATGCAATATTTATGCAATATTGTTAACATTCCATAGTGGTCAAATTGGAAAGTTAAGAAATTAAGAAACAAAACTCAAAAAGTTTAACGAACCTCATTTCAAACTATGTACATACTCGTAGATGAATTTATTTATCAAATCAAAATCAAAGTCACAGTACACATTAAATTACATAATATAATCTTAAACTTCATGTATTTGTTGTGATAAACCTAATGTTACCATGCATGGTTAATTTAAATATTTTTCTTATTTGAGATTTTCTGTGTCCGTCGTTTGTTAAGTTCTTTAAACTTCTCTTAAGTTTCCCTGACAGAGTCCATTGTAAAACTATAGTACTACCACTTGAGGTTGAGGTGCGCCATCTATCGACAAAAAACTAAGCTCTAGAATACCATGGGAAGCAACAACAACAATTAAAATGGTGGAAATTGTTGTTGTTACTTCCCATGTTATTCTAGAGCTTAGTTTTTCGTCGATAGATGACTTACCTCAAGTGGGAATACTATAGTTTATATATGCAATGCAGAGTCCCAAAACAATATATGTGTTCTTCGGTTTTCAAAAAAGAACACAGTGCTGCCGATTGTGCATCCGCTTCACAACTCGCAGCATCAAAAGGTTCCATTTTGTGATATTTGTTTGATTTTTATTAATATGTTTAAGATTCAAAATAGCTTTTTATGGCCTTTAGTCCATAAAGCGTTTCATCCAGGAATCTCAATTTAGAATCATCACTTGACATACAGTGAAAGAAACCTTGTCAATACGCAATTTTTGTATCTTTCTAGTACAACTTACATAGAATTATTGATAAAACCCTAATGTGAACTATATCCAACAAGATTAAGATTTTATTCATTAAGAACAAAGTTTTTCGCCCGTGGCCTGGCATAGAAAAAGTTTATTTTTATTTTTTAGTACAAACTCTTTATACTGCATTGATAAATAAAATTTAATAATAAAATTAACCAAGTTGTTCCGGAATGAAACGACAACATTTTTGTTGGACTAAACTCCATAAAACGCTATTTTGAATCAATAATTCAGCAGTCCATAATTAGTGCTAAATCATCTACTTGGTTGATTTTATTATTTAATTTAATTTATCAACGCAGTATATAGAGTTTGTATTAAAAAATTATTATATGTATGTATATGTATATGTATATCTACTATGTATATTTTTTAGGATTTGCATTTTTTTTAGTTTTTGCATGCAACACCAGCTCAATTCAGCTCGTGACTTCACAAAAAAATGCTCAAAGACTAACCTCGTCTTTACAATCGTAAAGATGATTTTCTCGAAAACGGCTCCAACGACTTTGAAAAAACTTTCAGAATGCTATTTTGCAATTTTTTTGATTTACCAAATTGATGCTTCGAATGCTATTTCCTCCGATTTAGTTTTGGGCTCATAGGTTAATGAACCGTAACTTGTCACGTTTCTAATAACGTCTTTTGAAGATTGAATCACCGCGATTGAACCCTTTCGACAGTTGTTGACAACAACTCGAATCTTTTTTTTCGATTGTCAATTTATGCAGTATGCAACGCGAACAAATATTTTTGAAGGCCAAATGTTTATGCAATATTGAATGTTAGCGAGTGGAATTGATGTCCAAACATAATATACTCATTACACCTCCTATATGTCACATGACTGTATGTCACTTTCGTAAAAGTAGATGATATATATAAATACGTATATAAACCCCATGTCAAAATATGTCAAACTTGAGCATTACTCCCTTTGGTTTGCGATATATAATATACTTTACTTACTCTAGACTAAATAAAGTAAAAGTGATTAAGTCTTGATTTCGGTTTTTCCATCCAAGTGAGGCTTTCAGTTCTTTTTTTTTTTTTTTTTTTCAAAGACCTCTCAAGTTAACACGTTGTGTAGACCTATCTCTAAATAAAAAAAGTAACCGAACGTCAGGATTTGGATTCAAATTTCACTGCTTGTGTTGTGGTTCAAACGCGAGTTTTTGTTGCATGCAGCAACCAGCAACCACTATCACCATCATCGGTTGGTTGATGTTACACGGTAGCTGTTCACTCATCAGCATCAGAAATGTTGCAATTTCTACAATAACCTGGTGGATAGATGGCGATGGTGAGCCGAGAGATGTCATTGTGCGGATAACAAAAAAACTGTCAAAAGAAACCATTTTTCTAATCCATTTTAGTTTTCTTATATTTTTTTTTATGTACTTATTCGAATGCAGAGAAATAGAAGTACATTTATAACCAGACCTTGCGTAATATTTATTTTTGTTTTATATACAAATTGAATGAAATACTGAAAAGCAGCCACCAAAGTCGTCGACAACTGTCGTACATTATTCGAGTCCAACACTGAGATAGACATCTAAGAAATAAAAAAAAAAAAAAAAAAAAAAAACTGGCGCGACAGTCGTAGTCACAGTTGTTGCCTTTGAATTTAGAGTTTGAAAAGGAATTTAATGGAATTGGAATCATGTTTCGTTTGAGTTTATTAATCAGATATTTTCCATATTTTACTCAAAATGAGGTAAAAAATAGTCAGTATATTGTGTATAGCGTATGCATTTTAAGGTTACTTTATAGGCATGGAGGCCTTACGGCCACAAAGCTGTCGTTCTTTTAATATTTTTTGTTTGTCAAAGTAGACTTCACGCAATTCCATTTGGATTTGGCAATAAATCTAGTTTTGCTTGTTGGATTTTATTTAGAACGAATGTTGGATACTTAATAACTAAGTGCAATTTATTTTCCATTTTTTATTTGTATGTAGTAATGAGGAAAAAGATAATATTTTTTTAAAGATTTTTTCTCTTCGTCGCAACTTGGGTATCAAGGTGTTTAAATCTATAATAAGGCATAATAATAGATACAAATACATATGTACATATCATGAGTTGGGGAATAGGGACTACCTACAACATTGCATAAGTTGGTCATGAGAATTATTGTTAGCAACATTCAAAATGTATTGCGTATTTTAAAGACATAAAAATCCCATATAAAAATATCTTTAATTGCTTAGCGCAGTACAGGATATTCGAAACGTTATTACAGGCGATTTCAGTGTATACAATTCTACGTGGCTTCGCTATTCTGGCCAGACAACACCCAAAGGAAGGTATGCCGATATTTTCAACGAGTTAAAGAACTTGACTTAGCTTGTTGAAGATCCAACACGATTTTCTGACATCGCAGGTCATTCGACATAATCTTACACCTCATCCTGATAAATACATCGTTGATTTATTTGCCTACAAGCTCTTCGGATCATTGCATAATATTTGCTAATTTCTTATGCTCCAACAAATCATTAAAAGAAATATACCCAAAGACAACCGTAACCGTATGACAATACGAAAGAGCCAAATCTAGCCGCCGTAATAATTTCTTTGGAAACATGAGCTGGTCTTTTAACTCTTAAATAGAGACATAAACTCCAGCGCTAATATGACTTCAAACATTATTCTTATTACAGAAGTATAAGCGTGTAAGACCAAAAAAGAACACAGGGTTTTGATTTGATCTGCAAAGAAGGCTATCAAGGTGAGAGAAGTTCCGATGTTACAAAGTTAGCCATTCTTAGGAAAGCCAGAATAATTTCAACAAATAAGGAAGATCTGTATTGCTCAAGCTCAAATGTTGAAATTTGAAAAGCAGTTGATTGAGTTTGGAATCGAAATTGATTTCAACAAACCGTTCTTTTCGGACCGTTTCATTTGCGTTTTGTTTAGGAAGGTTTTCAATCTGACATTACACAAAATCAATTCTGGTGTACCCAAAACTTTGGTTTTTACAACTCTCTTTCTTATTTTTATAGATTACCAAGACTATGCTAATTCACTTCTATGTTCTAGTGTACTTGTCCAAGACCATGTAGGATTGTAGGTATTGATGAAAATATTTTATATGAAACGCACCCAAGAAGGAAATTCCTCTATAATGTAAAGGATTCGATATATGCTTCCCTCTTTTTTTTTTTTTTTTTTATAATGCACTCGCACTCAAAGGGTTATTAATACCTTTATAATGAATTAACATGTGCGAGCGAGGAAAGAGAAGGAATAGAAAGATAGGAAAGAAAGGTGGTACAGTGGTTTGAGATTTAAGGTGTTAATTATCTCAAGAAAATTTCACGGGTGGCATCCAGTTGAAACTTGGGAAATAAATAAAAATTGCTGTCCCAGGCTGGGTTTGAACTCCAAGCTCTCAGGTTGAGCAACCAAGTTGTTATTATGGTTGTAAAATTCAGGGTTTCCTTTGATTATTACTATGGCATATTTTCGTGTTATATGACATTTTTAAAAAGGGATTATAATATGTTGATGAAATCATCAATGAATAAATGTCTTTATTTCTGGGTATACAATTTCGAATAAAATCTCAACAAATGTGATATGTTTCTTTCTCCCTTAGGTATAACAAAGCTTTCTTAATCCATACAAGCTGAAACTCAGCTTTTATGTTTTGCCAGGCGTTGTTTCGTTCGGCTTAAAACACACAACCGTAAATCGTAGTATTTCTTCCGAACACTATTAGACAGCATTTTCTTATCTAGAATTAATTCTGGTACATCGCTGCCTCAGTTCATATATCATAGAGCTCCACTCACTTTGCAGTTGATTTTTGGAATGGTTATATTTGGTAATAGTCAAGGGCAGTCACTATGCGACGGGCGACGCGACGTTACGATATTGCGGAGTTTTTGAATAATTGTCCCCCAGGTTGGTCAGGGTAACTTCCCTACCACGTAAAAAAAACTAATAGTTCCGAAACAACCAATTGCCTCGGATATGGACCCTACTGATGACGACCCTAGCAAACGAAACAAGGACAACGAATTTCGGTTCTGCACGTGGAATGTCCGGACCCATAGCAGACCACGTGAAGCCGAACAATTAGTGGAAGCCCTAGATGGTGTCAAAGCCGACATCACAGCCATCCAAGAAGTGCGATGGGATGGTGAAGGCACAAGGAGGATGAAAAACTGTGACATCTACTACGGCAAGTGCTACAGGACAAGAAAACAGCGGCTATTTGGATGCGGATTTGTGATAAGAGGAAGGCTTAGGCAAGAAGTCTTGGGGTTTCGTGGCGAACGCATTGTCACAATCCGCATTAAATCCAAATTCAGCAACATCTCGCTGATCTGCGTCCACGCCCCAACGGAGGAAAAAGATGACACGACCAAAGAAGAATTCTACGATCTTCTCGAAAAGACGTATGATGAATGCCCGAAGTACGACACTAAGTTTATTCTTGGTGACTTCAACGCCAAAATCCTAAAGGAGGGTAACTTTGGCTCGACAGTTGGAAAGCATAGCCTGCACGACAACACTTCCGGTAACGGACACAGGCTAATCGACTTTGCTGCGGGGCGAAGTGTCATTTTAGCTAGCACATACTTCCCACACCTCAATATACACAAGGGGACCTGGATGTCTCCTAATCAGAATACCTTCAACCAAATTGATCACATTACGATTGATAGCAGACATGCCTCCAGTGTCATGGATGTCCGCACCTTCCGAAGGGCCAACATAGACTCGGACCACTACCTTGTTGTAGCTAAAGTGCGAATGCGGATCTCCACCAGACCGCAGAATCGAGCATCCACTGCGAGAAAGTTTGATGTTGCGAAGTTACATTCGCAAGAGACCGCCACAACCTTTGTCAACCATGTCTCCTCTTATCTCTTGACAAGCCCGGTGCCTTCGCCAAACCCAGAGGCCCAGTGGCAACATTGCAAAATGGCCATCAAAACCGCTGCCACGGATATTTTGGGTTTCATTAGGCGACCACAACAAAACACCTGGTTCGATGATGAGTGCAGGCTCGCACACTTGGCCAAAGACGAAGCCTATCATGCAGGTCTGAATGACAGAACCAGAGCTGCCAAGAGCGCTCCTCGTGCGGTATACCAGCAAAAGAGGAAGGAGGAACATCGGCTTTTCAGAAGGAAAAAGAGATAACTGGAAAAACGAATGGTTAAATCTATTGAGGGGTGCTACGGCAGAAGCAATGTTCAAAAGTTCTACCAAAGGGTAAAACATTCGTCCAAGGGAAGCATGTAGAGACGAGGGTGGGAATGTCGTAGTAGATACACAGTCGGTGCTGAGAATTTGGAAAGAACACTTCTGCAGACTGTTAAACGGCGAAGACAACCAACTAATCGCTGTCAGGCAGAATGATCCATTCGATTTGGATGATGATGCACAAAATATCCGTCCACCCGACCAAGAAGAAGTTCGGGCAGCAATATCAAAACTAAAGTCCAACAAGGCTGCTGGAGCAGATGGCCCTACGGCTGAACTCTTCAAAGCAGCGGGAGATGACTTGGGGAGGAGCATACACCAACTCATCTGTGGAATCTGGTCGGATGAAAGTATGCCTGACGAATAGAACCTTAGCATTGTGTGCCCTATCCACAAGAAAGGAGATATTCTAAGCTGCGCCAACTACATCTTGTCGGCCATTCTGTGTGAACGTCTGAACCCTTTCGCACGTGAACTGATTGGCCCCTATCAGTGTGGTTTCAGGCCCGGTAAGTCAACCGTCGACCAAATTTTCACACTTCGGCTGATTTTGGAAAAGACCCAAGAAATCCAGATCGATACTCACCACCTGTTTATCGATTTTAAAGTCGCCTATGACATCGTGAAAAGGAACGAGCTATACAAAGCCATGTCACTTCTTGGCATCCCTGCCAAACTCGTTCGACGGTGCAGGATGACTATGGAGAACTCGCGCTGCTCCGTCAAGGTTGGTAAGAACGCCACCGACTCATTTAATGTCCAAAAAGGCTTACGACAGGGTGACGCGCTGTCATGTAACCTCTTCAACATCATTCTTGAGGTAATCGTACGCAACTCGCATGTCAACACTAGCGGTACGATTTTTTTTAGATCCGTTCAATTACTTGGCTTTGCTGATGATATTGACATTATTGGAAGAACGAAGCGCACCGTCAGTGGAGCATTTGCAAGTATTGAAGTGGAAGTGGCTGTAAATGAAGATAAAACAAAGTATATGCTGTCCTCAGGTGAAGTAGATCATCACCGTAGGCTCGGACAAAACGTCACAATGGACAGATATAACTTTGAGGTTGTCAAGGACTTTGTCTATTTGGGTTCCACTATAACCTCTCAGAACAACATCGGTGAAGAGATCAGTCGAAGAATCACTCTTGCCAATCGCTGTTTCTTCGGGCTAAGAAGGCATCTTAATATTAAAGCCCTCTCTCAAAGACCAAGGAGAAACTATACAAGACCCTTATCATCCCAGTCCTGCTGCATGGGGCAGAAGCGTGGACACTGACACAATCGGATGAATACAGGCTGGGGTGCTTTGATAGAAAGATTCTTCGGGTGATATTCGGGCCTGTATGTATCAATGGAGTATGGAGGAGAAGATTCAATGACGAACTGTACGGGCTATACAGCGACATTGACTTGGTTAAGAAGCTGAAAATTCAGCGGCTTAGATGGCTGGGTCATGTGGAGCGTATGGACGAAAACGCTCCTGCCCGACGAGTCTTCAATTCCAACCCGGAGGGCCGATGCAGTTCTGGAAGACCCCATCTAAGGTGGCGCGATCAAGTGGTAAACGACCTCAACCAACTTAGTGTGCGCAACTAGAGGCCACTGGCTAGGGAACGGCCAGGGCTGGCAAGGATTGTTGGTTGAGGCCGTGGTCCACAATGGCCTGTCTGCGCCACCTTAAGTAAGTAAGAGCACCTCTTCGGATTTTTCATCATTTTTTCATATTTTTTTAAATAAAGCACAAACACTACCAATATCCATTTAAAAGAGCGCAATCGAATCAATATCAAAAACATTAACTGTAAGCCCGTCTTGGATTGATACAAAAAGACAATAATTAAATTAGCTATTGTTTGTTAAAATCTTAAAATCACCATATGTATCTGTTGAATGATTAATTGATCATGCGAACCATCTGAATTAAGCTAACATTTTCAAAACCTACAAAAATAAATCTTCTAACTCTTCATATATTTTTAATTCCCTTGGGATAGGTGTAACACAGTTGTAACAAAATTTCTGCATAGTTAATAAGTTTCATCTCCAACTAGCTCTCGACGTGTTTATTTAATTTTTAATTCAGTGTGAAAACGGTTTCTAATAACTTAATCTTAACTTTGTTTCCATCTCTTGAAATCTCTGACAAATAAAAAGAAACATATCACAACGCAACGTCTTGATAGATTCTATGCGATACTAATCTCTGATTAAATAAAGCGGCACAATCATTGACCCTTCTGTATAAATGAATAATTAATTGCCTGTGCCTTTATCGATATAGTCGAAAGCTCGTTCAGGAAATGTCTTAATTTAAAGGAATAAATTTAAATTAGATAAACCATAAGAAACTACACTACACATGCATTTGTATGTGTGTATATATACTTTTGGTTGGTTTGTTTCATTTTGACACCTTACTTAATTAAAACTGACAATACTGTGACATTTTGTTGATAGCTTTAAAAATTTGCCTTCAGTTTGACTTATTTAAAATGTGATGTTGTGAGATATATGTCAAATTTTGATTGATACATTTTTAATCGATAAGCTTTTACTTGATTACAAGGACCTAAGATCATTTTGGCATTTTTGTCAACTTGAATTCGAGCTGTTCGTCACGGTTGAGAAGAACACAACTGAATCTTTTCGTATCAAGAAAGGCTTGAGACAAAGTGATGCGTTGTCAATTATTCGCTTCAGCCTTGGCTATCCTGATAATATTGACAGTATCGGAAGATATATTGACAAAGTCGGATTAAAAGGTTATCATTCCCGTATGTATCAATGGATTGTATAGAGGACAAGATTTAACCCCAAAAGCTGGAAGATGCAGCGGCTTAGATGTATGGAGAATGTTTGTTTAAGATTCCATCTAAAGTGATGCTATCAAGTGGGGGACGACCTCAACCAATTTGGTATGCGTAGGTAGAGGCAATTGGCTATTGTCAACAATGGACTGTTAGCGCCATCTTAAGTAAGTAAACAAAAGCCAAGGCAATATAATGGCTCTTAAAGGTGAATTATTTTCTGTTCTATGATTATGCAGACAAAAATACAGTTTGGAATGTTTGATACAAATTAGCCAACAAAATTTATCAAATGTCACACTCATCAAGATATGTTTTTATGTATTATTTGTTTTAATTTCAATATTGAAAGACCTCATAAGTGAGATGTGAATAGAGCGGTTTATTGATTTTATTAAATATTCAAAGTCCCATTTTTCGCTAGTTAAATTTATATCTTCCTTGCATTGAATGTGCCCAGTATTGACTGTGCTATTTAAAATCTAATCAAAACCAGTACTGTTATTGTTTCCAATCTATTAATTATGCCAAAGCCCCATGAGCCTCTCACATTCTATCTGTCAATCTGACCGTCACTATATACCGCTTGGTATTTAATTTTTTTTTTTGCATCCCAAGATAATGCCTTCAAAGTAAACTTGTTCACTCTATTATTTTCTCGAAATGCTATCCCGACAATTTGATTGATTAATGATATTACATCAAACATAGTCAAATGGTCAATTATGTCCCGTGTCATGGGCAAAGTATTGGAATCTATAAATTCTTTTTAGCTCAATGATTTATGAACTTTATTGATGGCCTGGCCTCAATGATCCAGGATCAAAGTCACACAGATGATTTGCATACTTTTATTTTTCATTAGAAGAAACATTTCAATTCCACGGGATCCACGAGATAACAATTCAGGAAACACTTGAGACTTGACTTAACACAAAAAAGTAGTTATTTTTAGCAAAAAAAAGAACATCTGTGAATGTGGTGATGTTTTATTCCATTCTGATGGCGATGGGCAACGTCCTCCAAGTTCCAACATGCGGCAGACTCAACCTGTTTCCATATTTGTACTTTTGTATTATATTTTTTTATTTTTTGTGTGTTTTCAAGCAACAATGTTGCAAACGAAATTGATAATGAAATTTAATTGCATCGTAAAACCGTAGCAATAAAAGAGAGTTGGAGGAACTATTGCGTAATGCAGTTACGGTAGAAGCAGTCATCAGCACACAAAAATGTAGTTTAAAAAAAGAGGTCTCAGTCCTATTCTCCAATGTGTGAATACATGATTTGGATCAGGTCAAAATTGTCATAAAAATAGTCAAATGGTAAAATTGCTAGGTTTGATTTAAAGTGTTAGATTTGAAACAAAAAAATTTTTTTTCTTCGGTAGTGTAAGCAAAATCCTATTTAACTTTGATTTCTGTTTTATGCGATAGCAGAACTTGTTGGTTATCATGGGCTGTAATTTTACAACCGCACTTCCGTTTTTGGGAAAAAAGCTCACTTATTTAGAGTTTACTTATTTATTTATTTAATATTTGCTAATTAAGTACGTGTTATCTGGCAGTGTAACCAGAAAACAGAATAATGGATTCTGGAGTTAAAGATCGTCCGGTCAAAAGTAGTTTTTCTATGTTTTGGCCGGGTTTCCTAAGTGTTTGGCCTATCCATTACCGTAACCTTTGAATTATGTATGCATCCAAATTTTTCTGCCGGCTCCTTTTCCCCGCAAAGGTTTCTAATACAATGGTTAGTGAAGTCCTGCAGACTTTTCGAGATTTAAGCAGAACATTTTAGTGTTTCAGAAAAAATATAACAGAACAGAGTTCCACACAGGGTGAGTTTAAAATGATTGTAACATCCATGTCCGTTAAGCCATTCAGTGCTTCAAAAATGCTAATAATTTGGATTGCGTGATCTTCTCTGAGTAGCTGATTTCATTTTTTTTGTCCCTTAAATGCTGCCGTTCAAATAAAATAGGCGATTTTTCATATCATTATGGAATGGCAAACTAATTTTTAAGTCTCGTTTTTCTTGCACCGCATAAACCGACCAGTGCAGCTTGTTAAGGCCGCTTACCCGCCTAACACATTTAATACTATACACATTACATTTTTCATATCAACCTCACAGCGCTCATTTAACCACACACCAAGTCACATCCCTGCTACCCACCGTTATATTTTTAACCATCAGCCGCCGACCTACCCACAGTTGATATGCAGAACCAGTTTGTGATATTATAAAACAAACCTAACCTAACCTACAGCGCTCGCTCCCCATGGCACTGTGGGTGATGCGACGTTGGCTAACTCTCTCTCTCTCTCTTTCTCGATCTTTCTCACTCGCTTGCTCCCTACTCTCGCTCCATTGCTATGTGCTTCATGCTACGTTTGCCCTTTCTCACTCTCTGTCAATCGGTCACAATCGCTCTCTCCCTCTTCTAGGACGGAAACATCCCACATTTCCGTAGCGCTAATTTCTGCTTCATCCGTACAAATTTTACCCTCATGCGCCTATAGAAGTTTTACTTCAAAAAATCTCTATACATTTTGCAGAGCCAATGCGAAGTTTTTTCTATAAACCTTTTTGGCTCCTTGAATTTGCTGTGTTTCAGAGGTGGAAGTACTCCCGCCAATCATGGAAGCAGAGGTTACTCAATAAACTGCTGATCCAAAATTGCTGTACTCGTTTATTGTCCAGCTGCTTCGAAATCCATACATCAATTGATAAGCACACCCCCTCAACTAAATACTCTGGCTTTCAGGACAGAGTTATATTTAGGGGAAATAAGTGGACCGTTGCCTCTTTCAAAAACAGCCCTTCACCACTAATTTGCTTAAGTTGTAAACATTATTCTTGGAGCTGTGAGCTAGCTCACTCTCTTACCAGATCAAATCGCATTAAAACAATTTCACTTACTACTACAAACCAACAAACAAACGAATTAGGGAATATAAGAATGGGTAAGAAAGGAAGTGTATAGAAGGGGTCGCTTTAGAAAAATTAGAAGATTATTAGGTATCACAAAGAAAGTAGAGGTCTCCTCTGCCACTTTGACTACCCCTAAGTGGCTACTAAGTCAAATATGCCCGTTCTGATCATTTGGGTTTTCATTGAAATTCATCAGAACTTCAACAAACATCTACAGTTGAGGATTGCTCATCTTGAGTAAATATTTTGTTTTCCTTTGAATGGGCCAGCCATAGATTTCTTGATGCCCGGCAAGTGCTAAAAATGGACCATTCTATTTTTCTATTCTAATTCTATTTTTTCAGGGTTATTCTTATAGATCTAACTGTTTATCTCGCAGAAATGAGTCAGGCAGTTAAACAGTAATTCGATAAATCTTGACTTGTTCTAGTACTAGCCACTATTCAGGCAAACAGACGTTTTAAAATGTAGTAATTTGTATCCGGGAAAACTCAAATAGGTCTTTGAGCAATCTCTTTCGATTTATATTTTCCATTTCTTATAATTTTAACATTTATTTTTAAACAAAAGCATTTTACTTCTTAAGGTAATTTACATTTTTTAAGTGGTTAGTATACGCCACTTCCTTTTCTCATAACAAATATCCTCCTTAGAAACCCTCATAATCTTTTTACTATAAAACTGAATTAAGACAATTTCACCAAACAACATTTAGTTTTGACAACAATTTGGTGTTGGTTCATACTTTTGAATTTCTGCCGTAACAAAACAATCTGTTGAAACCCCATAAATATGTCTTCTTAGCAGCTTAAGAGTCAATCGAATATTGATTCATTTTTTATTTGTTAATGCTTTGTTTTAAAAATACCAGTAGAACTTGATCAGACAAACAACACGCACACGCACTTTTAATTTGTATATCTTTTTTGGGAAGTGCTAATTTGTAGTTTTCAGATAAAATTGAATTTTATACAATTTATACAAATACAAATGAAATTGAAGAAGGTCACAATAAATGAAGTATTTTTGAAGTGTTGAAAATTATTAATGTTATATTATATTTTGGGAGCAATGTGAACATGTATAAAGATGATCAAATTCTAGTTTTTAGAAATTAACTGCCCACATACTGTTATTTATTAAGATAAATGAAAAATATCAAGTTTTGACATCAGCTCTTTCGTTTTGTGTGCGTTTTTCGTCAATTAAAAAGCTAAAGAAAAATAAATTTGTATGAGCTGTAATTTTATATTTTTTCTTATTGATATCTCCTGCAATCGACAAAATGTAATATATCGCTATAGGTACAATTATTGTATATTTCATTTTTATACAAATGTATAATGACTTCCTCAGTTTCTTTGTGTTACCACGATTCCTTATGTCAGTTTGTTCTTTGGATTCATTCAATAATATTTTTGTATTCGCTGTTGATTATCTTATAACATTTCCATCTCTATAGAGAGGTCATTCTGAATTATAATTCTGACATCTTCTTATGTTATAGTGGGGTCCCTACTATACTAATCTTTACCACCACAGTCCAGAACACACTTCTGCGTTATGTCTTCTGTTCACTCAACCAGAGCTGATGTGTTTCTTGCTGTTTTGTGGATTCGTGGGAAAGTATTTTTATCACTTCTGCTTTTGAATTTTGTTCTTTCAGTTGAAAATTAAAATCGTTGTATTTTTGTATAAATTGGATTTTTTTTCTTTATTCCGTTCTTACCTTGCCTTTGTCTACTCTTTGTGTGGTGGTGAGATAGTTATAGTGTTGGCGTGGGATCAGTATTACTGATTGACAAAAATTAACACTTTTATGGCGACAAAGAATTACAGCCTTTTCCTGTTTTGTTTTAGTTTTTGTTTGTTTAAGTAGTAAGACCCTTATTTGGAAGATTCCCTTCTAAGAAAAAATGCAAATGAGCTTCAATTTCCTTTGATTGCGACAAAAATAATCGCAAGTAAAAAAAAAACTGCAGCATTACAAATGTTATGGTATGAACAATTTTATTTATTCACGTGTCTTGGAATTTTGTTTAAGCTGCCAACTATTACCGATATTTCTTAAAAGTTTGAGAAACCTTTACAAATCACGATGAGATAATTCGTTATTATCGTTCAGTGTAGATTTTTTTTCTACTTTTACAAATCATCGATCAAATCATAAAAAGGTGCGATATCTATTCCACCTTTTATATTTTATTCATCCACTGTCAGAGTCTCAGGTGAGAAGTATTTTCTTTGTTAAATTGAATTGAAAGGTTTGAGTCATGAGTTGCGAGTTGCGACAGACTTTTTTTATAAGAGCTTAGAAGGGATTTGGGTCAGAATTTATAAGTTATTGTTTATAGCTAAGTAAGTAAGATTTTTGGTGACATTTTTTGTATATTGAATCTAGATATTAAAATTGCTGAGGTGTTATTTTTTTTTTTTGCTGTAAAAGAGAAAGTTATGCGGGTAAGTATAAATAAAATGCACGACTGGGTCGCACGAACTTGCTCTAATGAGTGACAGTGGTTTAGGGGCTTGAGATTTTGATAAAAATAAAATGTTCAAAATTCTTAAATAAATACTTAAACTAAAATGAGCTGAAAAAAAAGTACGCCATTTTATTTCTTCGATAAATTTGAATTTATGAGAATAAATTTATAAAAATCTGTGGAGCGGTTTTTGAGAAAAAAAGTTTTTTTTGAAAAACTTTTTGAAAAAAATTTTCAAAAAAAATTCAAAAACGTCAGTTCATAGGTATTCAGCAAATACATTTATTTAAAATTTTTAGAAAAAAATTTAATAAGCAGTTTTCAAAATATTAATTTTTTAAATTTTTTTTTCTTAAATGTTTTTAAAAATACAAAAAAATATTTTTCAAAAATATTTGTATGCAATACAAATTGAGCTACCTACAGCTATATGTGTGTGAAATTTCGAAAGAATCGGTTAAGTCGTTTTCGAGATAGTCGAAAGCAAAAAAAACGGTCCTATGGAAAGTACCGTTCTTAGCCATTTTTTAAAACTTTTTTTCCAGCCATATGATTGGTCGTACCTAAAAAGCAACACTGATTTTTTTAAATCGAAATCGTTAGAGCCGTTTTTGAGAAAAATAAGCTTTAACGTAACGGTTGTATGGCAGGTACCGTTATTTTTTGAGCTAAAAAAAAAATTTCAATTTCCCCTCTGTACAATACCTAAAAAAGTCTATATACCAAGTTTGAAGCAATTCGGCCCATCCGTTTGGGCTGTAGGTCTCTATACATACAGACAGACAGACAGACATACAGACGGACAGAATTTTTAGACCATCTTTTTTCGTCTTCGCTATCATCGTAATTTCATGTTTGATTGTTATCTCAAAACTTTTTTTTTCGACGAATGCATAACTTGCCTTATAGTACCTATAATCGCAAGTAAAAATATTTAAATATATCGAACGAATAACTTTAAAAAGAAAAGAGTTCTCTAATTCAAAGTTCTTGCCTCTATTTATTCGTATGATTATACCAAACAAAAGAGCTGACGTAAAAACTTTTTGTTTCCATTTATAGAATTTGTATTCAAATCTTGCATTATTTGCTTTCAGGCACATAAAAATAGTAACTTAAGTCTTCATTGCCAGTAGCTGACTATCTTATTGATACAATGAAGTGCATTTATTGTATTAAATTAGAAAATGGAAGATAACATTTATTATCCGCCTTGATTTGAAAAGGGACAATAATAATTTTTACTTGCTCAATAGGGCAAGTATTGGTTTCGTGCAGAAAAAAAAAAATCGAGGTTTTAATCAAACATGACATTACGATGATAGAGAAGCCCAAAAAAGTGGTTTTCGCCATACCGTCCGTCGGTCTGTCTGTGCGTCTGTGCGTCTGTGCGGATGTGCGCTTTTTCACGTCATGCTACAGCCTAAACCGCTTGACGGATTTTCTTCAAACTTGATATATAGTAGTTTGAAGAAAAACGGTTGTCGAGGTTTTTTTTATTTCGTTTTAGCCCGGTTCAAACTGGTACCTTTCAAGTAACGGTTTTTTTCAAATTGAATTTTCTCGAAAACGGCTCTAACGATTTTGATTAAACTCAAAATTTAGCTTAATTTAAGCATTTCTAACAAAACTGCGTTTTTCATATTTGGCTCAAATAGTCCTAACGAAAATCAGGTTTTAACGGCTTTTTTTCAAATAGCCATAAGTTCACAACGGCTTGATTGAATCAACTCAAATTTCGTTTGACATAGTTTTTTAGTTTTCCATAGGATGGCTTTATAAATTTTTCACTGAAGCCTTTCTAAACGGTGGCTTCCATACAACGAGCCGATAAGTTTTAGCCAATATTTTTTGGTTTTTTCTAATTTGCTCGAAAACGGCTCTAACGATTTTGATAAAACTTTGTGTGCTATATTCTCTTAGTGTTTTTAAGAGAACTGCGTTTTCAGTTTTTGGCTAAAAATGCAAATAACGGAGATCTGCTCTTAACGGCTTTTTTTCAAATGGCCATAAGTTGTAAACGGTTGCATCGAATTCACTCAAACTTTGTTTGGTATAGTTTCTTTTAGCTTCCTTTCAGATGGCATTGATTTTTTTTCATTTTCTTTTTTTTTAATGGTGGCTCCTATACAAAGAGCAATTAGATTTTGGCCAATTTTTTCGTTTTTTCTAATTTACTCAAAAAAGGCTCGCCCGATTTGTATGAAACTTTGTATGTTACATATATAGAATACTTCAAAGAAAACTGCATTTTTAGTTTTTGGCTACACATGATAATAGCGGAAATTGGTAATATCAGTTTTATTAATTTGACCATTAGCGGAAATTTATATCATTTATATCACCCAAAAGACGACATCTAAATTTGATATACTAAAGGTTACTAAACGTTAGCTCCCGTATATCGAGTTTTCCAGTTTTAGCCAAATTTTTTTTAGTTTTTAACAAATTTTTCAAAAATGAGCTGTTCTTATTGATCGAAAAGTTTGTTTTCGTCGTACTTTTGCACCCACAGAGCAAGTACGTGCGACCCAGTCGTGCATTTTATTTAATATATTTTTAGCGAGTTCTTAGATTTTTTTTTAACAAGGCTCTCAAAATCTCTTCCCATAACACTTACCAAGTACGCCATTAACTTTTTGTAGCTCTATCACTGCACGTTATAGATCATGGTTTGAATGATCTGGCTTCTCTCAAGCTAGTTGCCTCCAGTTATGCACAATAAGTTGGTTGTCAAATTAAAAACTCGGGGGACTGGAACTTTTTCGTTCATATCATTGTTTTTCTGAAAATGTCAAGATTTTTAGTACATTCAAGAATCACCAGAAACTCAAAACGCTTTTTGCTAGCGACTTTTCTAACTCTAATAATAATAATTTTTTTGTTTTAATAATTATTTTAACTATATGTATGCCTGTAAGACCCAAGGTCTTTTGAGTGCAAACTGCACTGCAATAGTTGGAAGGAATAGAAAGATTTTTTGTTGGTACAATGGATTGAGAATTAAGTTATATTTATCTCACGAAAATCCCACGGGTGGCTACCAGTAGAAGCTGGGGGAAAATTGAAAAATTGCTGCCAGGCTGGGGCTCGAACCCACAACTCTTAGGTTAGCAACCAAGCACTTCATCCACTGTACCATTGCCACCCTTGAAAATACTCTATCACCTCTTCCATCTGTATTGGATCTAGACGTTTTTATTTGTATATATAAGCAAGACCACACCATGATGATGAGTGTCTTGTGCAGCGTCTCCTTCTGTTCGACAAAACAAATTCACTGACTACATTGAACCTATCGATGGTCACGTCCGGACCAAGTCAGTGATGGGATTTGACTTTTCTTGAAGTAATCATATCATTTGTTTGTGCCAAAGAGTTCAGTATAAAATCAATTCCATGAAAAATCTGGTCTGTTGTTGATTTTTCAAGTCTAAAACCGCCTTGTCAGGGATGAATAAGATTATCTACAAGCTTTAAACGGTCACATTTAACAAAAGACTGATAAATAGTTGGTGCAGAGTATCAACTAGGAAATCTCATTTTGTGTGGATGGTTCAGATAGTATACTATTGCAATCGTTAGGTCTACTTTCTTGGGACCATATTTTATTATTTTGCAGATGACTTGACTTATTTTTTTTAAGTGTGGCAATGATAGCTTTGATCTCATTTTGTTTAGGTTGCTGCAACTCTTGTTTTTCAACTCTGTTTTTTCTTTGTTGAACTGAGCACAGTCGGAATCGAGCCAAGGATTTCTCTGAGCACTTTTGCTTTCCTTATATCTTGTTTATAGCACTTTTGACTCTGCTTTCCTTATAACTTATTTGAAGCCATTCCGACTCTGCTTTTCTTATAGCTTGTTGACATAGCTGGTATTGGTTTCCAGGGTTCATATCATTGGTGAAATATCGGAAAAGCCCGACACAAACGCGGTCGCCTGAATTGCGCCGAGTCGTTGTTTTTCTATTTGCTTTATAGTTTCCCTGTATGTACTACGTACTCAAAGATTGCCTTCAATCAGGAAAATATCCGATTTCTATTCTGTGAATCTACGCACACTCAAGGATGTGTCTTCCATCATCCGCAAAATTATAGATTTGGTGGCACGTTCGACCTTGGTGACT
Source organism: Platycheirus albimanus (assembly GCA_916050605.2). Classification (NCBI taxonomy): domain Eukaryota; kingdom Metazoa; phylum Arthropoda; class Insecta; order Diptera; family Syrphidae; genus Platycheirus; species Platycheirus albimanus. The sequence continues at coordinate 76,558,777 of OU696697.1, read as the reverse complement.
CTCATTTGCCTGCACTATGTTTTTTTTTCTAAACTTCACTTTTTCTACTGTTAAACTACTTAATTCACCTTTTGAAAAATAAATTAAAATTTGCACTATAAAATCCATGAGCCTGAATTTATAATTGGAACTAATGCTGTGTAGTTTTCAATAAAGCGCGATGTCTTGCTTCAGTAAAATTTAAGAAAATACAATTAAATACAAGTTAGATTTTCACTCCACTACAAAGTATCAAAATATCAACCAATATATCCATAAATAACGTAAAAGATTGCTGTGAATTACCTAAGTCTCTTGATAACCACAAACACCTTTACTTCCTTATGTCCCCAGCCCGATTGTTCCTGTCCACCCTGTACGTGCCATGTTTTATTGCTCAACATCATACAAAACAGGCCAAATAATACGCAACCTAAAAATAAGAATAATAAAAAAAAAAAGCACATCTTTTTGTATATCACCTACTACCGTGGATCACAAAAATCATTTTGTCTGCCTCTAAACCGTACGAAGAAGTTCACATTTTACAAACAGCGTCCGCGCAACAGTAGTGTCTCTTAACTTTGCAGTGAATCTTTTGCGCGCCCCACACATTCTAAGTCAAAGGAAGAAGCAAAAAAAAAAAAAAGCCTCCCTGCCCTTGCATTCTAAGTAGTCAAAGCTAAAGACGGTGGAAACCTGGCCAAAACATATTGGCTCATTGGTTAACTATTCAGTTATTTTTTGTAGGTACCTGAACCTTTGAATGCTGTATGTGGTGGTATAGTGTTAAGGTAACAACGGAGGCTGTTCCTGGATCTTGGTTATGTTTTGCTGGTGGTGCTGCTGCTGCTGCTGCTGCTGCTTTGTTTTGGGGTTTTTTTTATAGTTTCGCATAAAAGGCTTATGGGATGCAATATGCATTTACCTTGTTGTTGTCTTTAGTTTGGTAGTTCTGTGCTAGCTGAATCTGGCTCTGGTTGATGGTGTTGTTGGAGAATGAAAAGCTTTTGCCAAGATTTATTGTCGCCAGAGTTCGTGGGCTTGCATAAGGTTAATATGGTTGTGATACGTATTTTCATTTGTTTGCAGATCAGGTCATAGACCTGAATGGAATAAAATAGGATGGGGACACAGTTTTGCTGTTGTATTTTGAATTGAGTTTTAAGAAGGTTTTTCTTTTTTTTTGTATTTTGTTATTATAATTCTTGGTGTGACTTTTGTTGTGGTTTAATGCGACGCGACGGTGGGTGAATGCTTTTACTATACAGCATCAATGCTGGTGACAATGATGGTGATAATAGCATGCACAGATAAATGAGTTCTGTATCAGTTTATGGGTATGGTTTATCACTGATACCTCTTTTGTTGGTTTGGTATATGTACTCTCATACTGAAAGTTATGATTAAGAAATGAGAATTATAAATTAAATAATGAGTGTTAGGGTATACCTCATTAAAAATTTAATTGAGATCGTTTAATGTATATTCCTTAAGACAAACTAAAACCGGAAACTATTCCTTGTCATTTAAACAAAAGAGCTGACTTTAAAACTTTGTTATTTTGGTTTCGACATAAAAGACGTAATCAACGCTTTTAAGATTACTGAAATTTAGCTATTAGTAAGAAGAAAAATAAATGTAAGAATTTTTCTTAGCTTAAAAGTAGCTTCTTCGTCATTTTATAACCATTGTTTAGAAGAATAATAGAGGGTCATTCTTTTCGAGGTTTCAAGTTAGTAGCGCTGGTATTTGACACTAACTTGTTAAACTCAGCTGTTATCTAAGTTCTAAAGTGTCATATAATATTAGTTAAATATTTGCCCTTACTATTATGGATCGCTTAGCAATCGAATAACGCTTTAATATTATTGAAACTAACTACAAAAGTGGGTGTTGGAACAAAAGACATTTAACACCGACTTTTCGAACAACATTTTCTTGAGCAATGAGGCACATTTCTCACTCGGTGGGTATGTAAACAAACGAAATTGCAGCATATTAGGCTCTATGGTTGAAAGGTGTAATTTGTTCCTATTTCTTCAAAATACCAATGAGCAGAGAGTAATACAGTCAATTCAGAGCGATAGGGTAGAATGATAACCGATTGTTTTCAACTGGCGATTTAAGATCATGACTTGTATATGATATTTGGTTCCAATAAACCACACAACATGAAAAATTATGGCTTTATTGCGTAGGAAGTTTTCTGGTCTCGTAATTTCACGTTTTGGCGTTTTGGCCACCAATATCATGCGATTGGACACCCTAAAATGTTTTCGGTCTGGCTACGCAAAAAACCGTAAAAAACTATAGGCGCATTAAAAATGAACATTACTTAATTTATGGTCTAGATAACTCCCGAAATGCGTGCGTTACTTTCGAAACCAAAAAATGTATGAATCTATATTAACTACAAAAACACCTCATAACTTGAATTTTGAAAAATTCGGGTTTTGAATAAAAACGACGATTTTGCGCGTGTTTGTGGGTGTATTTAAATATTACTTTATTCACATCCATTCACGTGACCGAAATAATATTTTTCAATATTCCATCTTCTTACTTCAAAACAGCAACCGACAGTAGTTGCAAACATTAGAATTTTGTTTAAGATTCAGACTTTTAATGAAAACACCCCTTAGGCGTTGGTTAAAACTTTGTTTAAAAATAGCAAGCGCCAACTGAGCTTTGACTGTAAGTCTTTTTTATGCACTTGCAACTATATCGAGTCAGTTGTTTTTGAAGGAATTATATAAAAATCCGCCCCTTTAAGTGGGTGTATTGTAAAAATGTTCAAAAAACTTATTTAAGAAATATTTTCACATTGCGTACGAAAAAAAAATGGTTGGAATTGATTTTGATTATACCTTTTCTTTTAAAACTACGTTTTTCTGTTCTCTTATGAAAAATTTGTTTTAAAATTTTCTTTTTTACACAAAATGTTTAACGTGAACTGATAAACACAAAAAACTGCTTGTATTATTTTCTTCAATATAACAAAGTGCTGCCTCTCAAAATGTATTTGAAAATAAAGACAATGAACTTTAAAACTTTGTTTGGTATTGAAATTTTTCAAAAAATGACGACCTAACCTAGACGAATGTGCACCATTCTGACATCTAAAAGCACGCATGCTTACCGTTGGCTTAGTTACCTTGGTGTTCTTATGACGTTTGCAATATAATACAAACGAAGGCAGATACCTCTTATTTTAATAATTAATAATTAGTTATTGTGATACCATTTCTGAACATAACCCCAAGAGGCTGCATCAAATATCCAATTCTATCCAGCGTCTTTTAATAGTCCAAATTGTGTAGACTTACTACATACACTGTTATTTTATTTCCCTACATATTTAATAAAAGAATATTAATTTGGTTCTACTTACTCGCACATTACTATAAGTTTTATTCTATAATAAGCTTACCAGAAATCTTATACTGATAAAGTACCGATATACTCGTAAAGCCCTTCTAAAAACTCAGTAGGTACTAAAAAACAAACAAAAAAAAAAACGATGTGTGAATTGGTCCAAATACGTTTTGAATATCGTGCCTCTCACCATTAGACTGCCAAACACTACAAAAAGAAGTTTTCGTATCACTTCATCAAGCTAGTCATTTTTACTTGCGATTATAGGTACTATAAGACAAGTTATGGATTCGTGCAGAAAAAAAAATTTGAGATAACAATCACACATGACATTACGGTGCCGTGAAAAAAGGCCGTACGAAATAAGGCCATATTTCAAAATTTGGCCTTATTTCACTTTGTAATTGTGAAAGAGGGCCATATTCCAACATATGGCCTCATTTCACTTTGACGAAGTGAAATAAAGCCAAAATGGCCTTATTGCGCTTTAAGTTTAGTTGGCCTTATTTCACTTTCAGTAAGTGAAACAAAGTCTAATGTGCGGGTGGATTTTGCTGATATTTCCAATTAAAATATATCTAAAACGAAATTTCTCCCATTACACCTTATAGTTTTGATTACCTGATTATACATTTCTTCATTATTATAAAAGTTCCAGTTGAGAAAACAGCCTTCATTTTAAGTGACAGTTAAATGAAACAAGAAATTTAATGAGCAGTTTTTTATTTGTATTTGATTTAAATAAGTAAATAAAGTATTTGGAATTGAAGTCAGTTTTAATTTTGGAGAGTTGTTGAAATTGATAGCCTAAAATTGTCGCAAATTATAATATTAAAAACGAAATGTTTCAGTTTTAAATTTGAAGAGTTTTTGAAAAGAATAGCTATAATATGAAAAGAAATATAGTTTTATTTTTGTTTTTGAGAGTTTTTGAAAATAATAAAACTATATTTCTTTTCATATTATAGCTATTCTTTTCAAAAACTCTTCAAAGTTAAAACTGAAACATTTCGTTTTTAATATTATAATTTGCGACAATTTTAAGCTATCACTTTCAACAACTCTCCAAAATTAAAACTGAAACATTTTAAAAGCTTCGGTTTTAATTTTGGATATCCTAAACTGGCAGTGTTAATTTTGGAGATTTTGTCAAAAATAATAGATAGTCGCACATCGCCCAAATTTTCTTAAAAAAAAAAACTGCAGCTTTGAAAATGTTTCATTTATTATTGTACAGCTTTTAAAGTTTTTTCAATATTACATGATTACATTAAAATATATGCGCAAATATACTGAAAGTTTGTGTAATGAAAAAACGCTCCATATGGCCTTGCTACACTTTCGAAAAGCGAAATAAGGCCATATTTGGCCTTGTTTCACAAATAAGTTTGGCTTTATTTCACTTCGTCAAAGTGAAATGAGGCCATATGTTGGAATATGGCCCTCTTTCACAATTACAAAGTGAAATAAGGCCAGATTTTGAAATATGGCCTTATTTCGTACGGCCTTATTTCACGGCACCGACGTTACGATGATGGAGAAGTCGAAAAAAGTGAGTCTGGAAATTCCGTCCGTCTGTCTGTCTGTTTGTCTGTCTGTATGTCTGTTTGCGCCTCTGGAGGCTGAACGGGTGAGCCGATTTGCTTCAAACTTGGTATTTTAGATTTATTTGGCCGTCCTTCGGAAAATTTTTTTTATTTTTGCTCTAGGTCCAAAAATAACGGCACCTGCCATACAATCTTGAAGACAAAAATTGATCTTCTCAAAAACGGCTCAAACGATTTTGATAAAACTTTCAGAATGCTATTTTTGCAAGGCAATCTATCTTTTGCTTTGAAATTTTTTTTCAAAATATGTCTAATAATGGTACCTCTCATAGAACCAGTATTTTCAAATCAAATTTTCTCGTAAACTATACATTCGATTTCAATAAAATTTTGGCCACAGGAAGTCATTCATAATTTTATTAGTATGGCATTTAAAAATTTTCAAAAACTTTTTTTTTTGATTTTTTATAATTTTTCCAAAAAAAATTTTGGTTTTCGAAATATGTTGGAAACGGTTCTTGATTTTTTTTTAAATTATTTTTCAAATGTAAACTACAGATTGCCATATATTTGCATACTCAAATAAACTTCAAAATATTTTGCGAAAAAGTTTTTCAAAAATAACCTTTAAAAAAAAAAACTGGTCCAACGATTTTCAATATTTTTACTTGCGATTATAGGTACTATAAGGCAAGTTATGCATTCGTAAAAAAAAAAAAATTTTTTTGGACAATCAAACATAACATTACGATGATAGAGAAGTCGAAAAAAGTGGTTCCGACAATTCTGTCTTTCTGTCTGTCTGTCTGTCTGTCTGTCCGTCTGTCTGTATCGGCACCTACAGCCTAAACGGCTGGACCGATTTGCTTCAAACTTGGTAGATAGTATTATTATGACGTCCTACAGAGGGGTTTTTGGAATTAGTATTCTAGCTTTAAAACTAACGGTACCTGCCATACGATTTTTAGTAAAAATTCAATTTTTCTCGGAAACGGCTAATACGATTTTGATAAAACTTTCTGAATGATGTTTTCTGCGCAAACTCAATGTTTTGGTTGGAATATATTTTTCAGGAAAAGTCTTATAACGGTACCTCCCATAGGACCGGTTTTTTGAAATCCGATTTTCTCGTAGGCCACTAGACGAATTTCGATGAAATTTTTAATGTAGAAGCCCTATTACAAACGAAATAATAAAAATTCTTTAATTTTTCAAAAAAAGTTTTTTTGAGTTTTTCAAAAAAGTTTTAAAATTTTTTTTTATTTTTTGTTTTTTCCAAAAACGGTTTAATACATTTTTTAAATTTTATTTTTCTGATAAAAACTACAAAGTTCTAGAAGTTGGCATACTCAAAAAAAATTTGGAATATGTTTTCGAAAAGTTTTTGAAAAAAACCGTTTTTTGAAAAAACTGGTCGAACGATTTTGAAAAAAAATTTCCTTAAATTTTAAAAAAGCAAAGGAAATCTGATGGCTTACTTCATTTTCTCCAAAAAACGTTTTAACTATTGATTTGTAAGTGATTAATAAAATTTCATATGATTTTTTCAATGTTTTTTTCCGAAAATCTCAAGCCCCAAGACCATTAGAACACATTAGAGCAAGTTCGTACGACCCAGTCGTGCACTTTATTTTTCCTAGATTGACGTATAGCTTTGAAATTTTATTGCATACTTAGTTTTTCCGAGAAAACTCTTAAACTAATTTAAAAAGTAAAAGAATTTTCGAAATTATATAATTTTTTTTTAATATCCATATATGCAGCCACTACGCAATTGCTTATCATAAGAGCAAGTTCGTGCGACCCAGTCGTGCATTTTATTTACCTTGAGTTTTCACCGATACACCATAAAATTTGTACAATGTCCATAATTTGCATAAAGACAGGAAGTTCAATTCGCGCAATCTTCAGCCAACAATGTTTGTTTAGTTCCACAAACAGAGATGAGGACCGCTTATATTTTTAATTTTCCCGTTTTGCTTTTGAAACCCACAAAGAGCCATCATCTACAAGTACTAAAGCGTGAATAGGCGTCAAGAGAACTCAATAGCCGGTCATGCAACCGCGCTGATAATGAAGCCAATGATAGATTGAGAATAAGTAAGGAAAATAACTACAAACAAACACGATTGGTTATTAAAATAAAATGCACGACTTGGTCGCACGAACTTGCTCTAATGTGTGACAGTGGTCTAAGGGTTTAAGATTTTGATAAAAATAAATTTTTCAAAATTCTTAAATAAATACTTAAACTAATTTGAGCTGAAAAAAAAGTACGCCATTTTATTTCTTGGGTAAATTTGAATTTATGAGAATAAATTTATAAAAATCTGTGGAGCGGTTTTTGAGAAAAAAAGTTTTTTTGAAAAACTTTTTGAAAAAAAATTTTAAAAAAAAATTTAAAAACGCCAATTTATAGGTATTCAGCAAATACATTTATTTAAAATTTTTAGAAAAAAATTTAATAAGCAGTTTTCAAAATATTAATTTTTTAAATTTTTTTTTAAAAAATGCTTTTAAAAATACAAAAAAAAAATTTTCAAAAATATTGGTATGCAATACAAATTGAGCTACCTACAGCTATATGTGTGTGAAATTTCGAAAGAATCGGTTGAGTCGTTTTCGACTTAGTCGAAAGCAAAAAAAAAACGGTCCTATGGAAAGTACCGTTCTTAGCCATTTTTTAAAATTTTTTTTTCAGCCATATGATTGGTCGTACCTAAAAACCAACACTGATTTTTTTAAATCGAAATCGTTAGAGCCGTTTTTGAGAAAAATAAGCTTTAACGTAACGGTTGTATGGCAGGTACCGTTATTTTTTGAGCTAAAAAAAAAATTTCAATTTCCCCTCTGTACAATACCTAAAAAAGTCTATATACCAAGTTTGAAGCAATTCGGCCCACCCGTTTGGGCTGTAGGTCTCTATACATACAGACAGACAGACAGACAGACAGACAGACAGACAGACAGACAGACAGACAGACAGACATACAGACGGACAGAATTTTTAGACCATCTTTTTTCGTCTTCGCTATCATCGTAATGTCATGTTTGATTGTTATCTCAAAACTTTTTTTTTCGACGAATGCTGCATAACTTGCCTTATAGTACCTATAATCGCAAGTAAAAAATGAATGCTTCTTTTTACGATCAACTATGGCATAGAAAAATGGTTTGAGTCTAATAAAAGAAAAACGTATCTGTAAATGTTAAGTAACAACTTTACACACTCAACACGCTTCCGGTTAAGCACATTACAAAAAAAAAAAAAAACTAATAAACAAAACAGAAAAGAAAACAATAAAAAACTTCTGCAATTTTCCACCATCTTAGCAGATTTTTTTTTGCAAGTATTTTTTTAGGAGTAAATTATACATGCTGCAGCTAAGAAAAGGCATATAAGCAGTTCTCTTGGATTTGATGTAATTTATCATAAAAGTCCACACTCTCTGTTGCTCGACGCTAGTTTCGTTAATGTTAATTGTGTAGAAGAGTCATAAGGTATTTATTTATTTGAAGTAAAATACGCAAATTATAATTTCATTGTTTTATTTTAAAAACAATAATTCCATTAAGCTCTAGTAAGGTTGTCTGGGGTAATTAAAGCATTTGAAATTCACTACAAATAAAATGCAGGGGAGAGTACGATAACTGAGGCGCCAAGATTTAATAACGGTTTCGTGAAGGAGCGTCAAATGCAAGTATTTTTTACTATGGGAGGGGGGGTCTACCTCGCCCCGTTTAGGAGGTAGGGGCGATTTTCGAAAAAAAAGGTCTTGAATGGAAAAATAAATATTAAAAAACAACGGCAATACTTAAAATACACTACTATAACGGTTTTAAAAGCCAGAAGTCTGTTCTTTAATCCTACATTTAAATTAAATTACTCGTTACAATAGTTTTCAAAATATACGCATTCAAATTCGAAATTTTGATAAAAAAACGTAAAAAAATATCTTTAAACCAATTTTGTTCAAAATTGTGAAATGGAAAACAAATTTTTTTTTCTGTGATCGATGCTTCAATAAATATTTAATCGAATGCAAAAAACCAAAAGCTTTTATGTCTTCTAGTTCTTGTGAAAATTGAAAATTACTGAAACTACTTTTTTATGAAATTTTAGATTCTTGGCATTTATTGTGATTTCATTAGAGGATTAATGTTGATGAAAGGTTTATCTTTGAAAGTAAAGTACAGCAATTCAGTTAGCTTTACCCAGAATGCATGACGAGGAGTTAGAATTGCGTTGCATTCCACTTTCTAGTCAGTCAGTTTGTGAGTAAGGAGTCAGTTGAAAAAATCAAGTCAATTTACAACTCACATGATGTATTTAAAGGGTATGTCAGTCTCGTCAATGAAGTCATCGTCTAGGTTTTCACTTTGGATGGTCGAAGTCTTTAAGTTGCAGACCAACACTTTCTCTCCCATAGACAAGACCTGACTATACTTTTTTGTATGTCCAATGTCCGCGGAGCGGGCCACCCAGGTACAGTTGATAAAAAATACAATTGACATAGGCGCCTGCCAGACAGCCAGACCTACCCTAAGCGGAGCAACGAAGTTGCGTGAGCGGGTGTGCCCCCGAAAAGGGAGTTAAAATACCTACATCCCGCGAAGCGGGCCACCCAGGTGCTGTTGATTAAAAATACAATTGACACAGGCGCGTGCTAGGCAACGAAGTTGCGTGAGTGGATGTGCCCCCCAGAAAAGAGGTGACACGCCTCAATATCCGCGGACAAAATAACCGCATACACTCGACCTCGCACATACCCCAAGTCCTATAGTGTGCCCAGGCAGGGGGGTTGCAGGGGGGCAGCATGCCCCCCCTTACATAGGTCATTGTTTATACACCGTAATATTATGCGTCGCGGATATTTTGACGCGGATATTTTGTCCGCGGACATTTTGTCGCGGATATTTTGACCCGGATATTTTGTCCGCGGATATTGAGGTGTGCAGCCCGAAAAGGGAGTTAAAATCCCTAGATCCCGCGAAGCGTGCCACACAGGTACTGTTGATTAATCCTTAAAGTTAGATCACCGTAAATACCAAAAATAAAAATCTCATAAAAAAGAAGTTCCAGTAATTTTCAATTTTCACAAGAACTAGAAGACATAAAAGCTTTTGGTTTTTTGCGTTCGATTAAATATTTATTGAAGCATCGATCACAGAAAAAAAAAATTATTTTCCATTTCACAATTTTGAACAAAATTGGTTTAAAGATATTTTTTTACGTTTTTTTATCAAAATTTCGAATTTGAATGCGTATATTTTGAAAACTATTGTAACGAGTAATTTAATTTAAATGTATAATTAAAGAACAGACTTCTGGCTTTTAAAACCGTTATAGTAATGTATTTTAAGTATTGCCGTTGTTTTTTAATATTTATTTTTCCATTGAAGACATTTTTTTCGAAAATCGCCCCTACCTCCTAAACGGGGCGAGGTAGACCCCCCCCCTCCCATAGTACAAAATACTTGCATTTTACGCCCCTACATAAAACCGTTATTAAATCTTGGCGCCTCAGTTATCGTACTCGTGCCAAAATGCACGACTGGGTCTCACGAACTTGCTCTTATGATAAGCAATTGCTTAGTCCCTGCGTATATGGCTATTCAAAAAATTTAAATAATTTCGAAAATTCTTTGATTTTAGTAGTTTAAGAGTTTTCTCTAAAAAAATAAATATGCAATAAAATTTCAAAGCTATACGTTAATCTAGGAAAAAAAAATATTGAAAATCGTCGACCAGTTTTTTTTTTAAAGCGTTATTTTTGAAAAACTTTTCCAAAAAATATTTTGAAATTTTTTTTGAGTATGTAAAAATATGGCAATCTGTAGTTTACATTTGAAAAAATAATTTAAAAAAAATCAATATACCCGTTTTCAACATATTTCGAAAATCAAAAATTTTTTGAAAAAATTATAAAAAATCAAAAAAAAAAAGTTTTCGAAAATTTTGAAATGCCATATTATTAATATTATGAATGGCTTCCTGTGACCAAAATTTTATTGAAATCGGTTGTATAATTTACGAGAAAATTTGATTTGAAAATACTGGTTCTATGAGAGGTACCGTTATTAGACAAATTTTGAAAAATCTTTTCTAAACAAAAGATATATTGTTTTGCAAAAATAGCATTCTGAAAGTTTAATCAAAATCGTTAGAGCCGTTTTCGAGAAAATCAGTTTGTTTCTTCACGACTGTATGGCAGGTGCCGTTATTTTTGGGCTTAGAGCAAAAATAAAAAAATTGTTCCGAGGGACGGCCAAATTAATCCTAGATACCAAATTTGAAGCAAATCGGCCCATCCGTTCAGGCTCTAGAGGCGCGAACAGACAGACAGACAGACAGACAGACGGATGGAATTTTCAGACCCACTTTTTTCGACTTCTCCATCATCGTAATGTCATGTGTGATTGTTATCTCAAAATTATTTTTTTTGCACGAATCCATAACTTGCCTTATACATAGTACCTATAATCGCAAGTAAAAAAAGTGTCTATATACCTATATAAACAAGCTTTATTTAATAGATTTAATTGTCACAATGTAAGGACAAAAATGTAAAAAAAAATATCATAAAAAGACAAACTAAAACTTTAGTTTTTTATTAATCACTTAAAAATCACTAGTTTAATTAAAAACAAACTTTCAAAAACATAGTCCATTTTTACTTGCGATTATAGGTACATACTATAAGGCAAGTTATGCATTCGTCGAAAAAAAAAGTTTTGAGATAACAATCAAACATGACATTACGATGATAGAGAAGACAAATAAAATGCACGACTGGGTCGCACGAACTTGCTCTAATGAGTGACAGTGGTCTAAGGGTTTAAGATTTTGATAAAAATAAATTTTTCAAAATTCTTAAATAAATACTTAAACTAATTTGAGCTGAAAAAAAAGTACGCCATTTTATTTCTTGGGTAAATTTGAATTTATGAGAATAAATTTATAAAAATCTGTGGAGCGGTTTTTGAGAAAAAAAGTTTTTTTTGAAAAACTTTTTGAAAAAAAATTTAAAAAAAAAATTTAAAAACGCCAATTTATAGGTATTCAGCAAATACATTTATTTAAAATTTTTAGAAAAAAATTTAATAAGCAGTTTTCAAAATATTAATTTTTTAAATTTTTTTTTAAAAAATGCTTTTAAAAATACAAAAAAAAAAATTTCAAAAATATTGGTATGCAATACAAAGTGAGCTACCTACAGCTATATGTGTGTGAAATTTCGAAAGAATCGGTTGAGTCGTTTTCGACTTAGTCGAAAGCAAAAAAAACGGTCCTATGGAAAGTACCGTTCTTAGCCATTTTTTAAAATTTTTTTTTCAGCCATATGATTGGTCGTACCTAAAAACCAACACTGATTTTTTTAAATCGAAATCGTTAGAGCCGTTTTTGAGAAAAATAAGCTTTAACGTAACGGTTGTATGGCAGGTACCGTTATTTTTTGAGCTAAAAAAAAAATTTCAATTTCCCCTCTGTACAATACCTAAAAAAGTCTATATACCAAGTTTGAAGCAATTCGGCCCACCCGTTTGGGCTGTAGGTCTCTATACATACAGACAGACAGACAGACAGACAGACAGACAGACAGACAGACAGACAGACAGACAGACATACAGACGGACAGAATTTTTAGACCATCTTTTTTCGTCTTCGCTATCATCGTAATGTCATGTTTGATTGTTATCTCAAAACTTTTTTTTTCGACGAATGCTGCATAACTTGCCTTATAGTACCTATAATCGCAAGTAAAAAATGAATGCTTCTTTTTACGATCAACTATGGCATAGAAAAATGGTTTGAGTCTAATAAAAGAAAAACGTATCTGTAAATGTTAAGTAACAACTTTACACACTCAACACGCTTCCGGTTAAGCACATTACAAAAAAAAAAAAAAAACTAATAAACAAAACAGAAAATAAAACAATAAAAAACTTCTGCAATTTTCCACCATCTTAGCAGATTTTTTTTTTGCAAGTATTTTTTTAGGAGTAAATTATACATGCTGCAGCTAAGAAAAGGCATATAAGCAGTTCTCTTGGATTTGATGTAATTTATCATAAAAGTCCACACTCTCTGTTGCTCGACGCTAGTTTCGTTAATGTTAATTGTGTAGAAGAGTCATAAGGTATTTATTTATTTGAAGTAAAATACGCAAATTATAATTTCATTGTTTTATTTTAAAAACAATAATTCCATTAAGCTCTAGTAAGGTTGTCTGGGGTAATTAAAGCATTTGAAATTCACTACAAATAAAATGCAGGGGAGAGTACGATAACTGAGGCGCCAAGATTTAATAACGGTTTCGTGAAGGAGCGTCAAATGCAAGTATTTTTTACTATGGGAGGGGGGGTCTACCTCGCCCCGTTTAGGAGGTAGGGGCGATTTTCGAAAAAAAAGGTCTTGAATGGAAAAATAAATATTAAAAAACAACGGCAATACTTAAAATACACTACTATAACGGTTTTAAAAGCCAGAAGTCTGTTCTTTAATCCTACATTTAAATTAAATTACTCGTTACAATAGTTTTCAAAATATACGCATTCAAATTCGAAATTTTGATAAAAAAACGTAAAAAAATATCTTTAAACCAATTTTGTTCAAAATTGTGAAATGGAAAACAAATTTTTTTTTCTGTGATCGATGCTTCAATAAATATTTAATCGAATGCAAAAAACCAAAAGCTTTTATGTCTTCTAGTTCTTGTGAAAATTGAAAATTACTGAAACTACTTTTTTATGAAATTTTAGATTCTTGGCATTTATAGTGATTTCATTAGAGGATTAATGTTGATGAAAGGTTTATCTTTGAAAGTAAAGTACAGCAATTCAGTTAGCTTTACCCAGAATGCATGACGAGGAGTTAGAATTGCGTTGCATTCCACTTTCTAGTCAGTCAGTTTGTGAGTAAGGAGTCAGTTGAAAAAATCAAGTCAATTTACAACTCACATGATGTATTTAAAGGGTATGTCAGTCTCGTCAATGAAGTCATCGTCTAGGTTTTCACTTTGGATGGTCGAAGTCTTTAAGTTGCAGACCAACACTTTCTCTCCCATAGACAAGACCTGACTATACTTTTTTGTATGTCCAATGTCCGCGGAGCGGGCCACCCAGGTACAGTTGATAAAAAATACAATTGACATAGGCGCCTGCCAGACAGCCAGACCTACCCTAAGCGGAGCAACGAAGTTGCGTGAGCGGGTGTGCCCCCGAAAAGGGAGTTAAAATACCTACATCCCGCGAAGCGGGCCACCCAGGTGCTGTTGATTAAAAATACAATTGACACAGGCGCGTGCTAGGCAACGAAGTTGCGTGAGTGGATGTGCCCCCCAGAAAAGAGGTGACACGCCTCAATATCCGCGGACAAAATAACCGCATACACTCGACCTCGCACATACCCCAAGTCCTATAGTGTGCCCAGGCAGGGGGGTTGCAGGGGGGCAGCATGCCCCCCCTTACATAGGTCATTGTTTATACACCGTAATATTATGCGTCGCGGATATTTTGACGCGGATATTTTGTCCGCGGACATTTTGTCGCGGATATTTTGACCCGGATATTTTGTCCGCGGATATTGAGGTGTGCAGCCCGAAAAGGGAGTTAAAATCCCTAGATCCCGCGAAGCGTGCCACACAGGTACTGTTGATTAATCCTTAAAGTTAGATCACCGTAAATACCAAAAATAAAAATCTCATAAAAAAGAAGTTCCAGTAATTTTCAATTTTCACAAGAACTAGAAGACATAAAAGCTTTTGGTTTTTTGCGTTCGATTAAATATTTATTGAAGCATCGATCACAGAAAAAAAAAATTATTTTCCATTTCACAATTTTGAACAAAATTGGTTTAAAGATATTTTTTTACGTTTTTTTATCAAAATTTCGAATTTGAATGCGTATATTTTGAAAACTATTGTAACGAGTAATTTAATTTAAATGTATAATTAAAGAACAGACTTCTGGCTTTTAAAACCGTTATAGTAATGTATTTTAAGTATTGCCGTTGTTTTTTAATATTTATTTTTCCATTGAAGACATTTTTTTCGAAAATCGCCCCTACCTCCTAAACGGGGCGAGGTAGACCCCCCCCCCTCCCATAGTACAAAATACTTGCATTTTACGCCCCTACATAAAACCGTTATTAAATCTTGGCGCCTCAGTTATCGTACTCGTGCCAAAATGCACGACTGGGTCTCACGAACTTGCTCTTATGATAAGCAATTGCTTAGTCCCTGCGTATATGGCTATTCAAAAAATTTAAATAATTTCGAAAATTCTTTGATTTTAGTAGTTTAAGAGTTTTCTCTAAAAAAATAAATATGCAATAAAATTTCAAAGCTATACGTTAATCTAGGAAAAAAAAATATTGAAAATCGTCGACCAGTTTTTTTTTTAAAGCGTTATTTTTGAAAAACTTTTCCAAAAAATATTTTGAAATTTTTTTTGAGTATGTAAAAATATGGCAATCTGTAGTTTACATTTGAAAAAATAATTTAAAAAAAATCAATATACCCGTTTTCAACATATTTCGAAAATCAAAAATTTTTTGAAAAAATTATAAAAAATCAAAAAAAAAAGTTTTCGAAAATTTTGAAATGCCATATTATTAATATTATGAATGGCTTCCTGTGACCAAAATTTTATTGAAATCGGTTGTATAATTTACGAGAAAATTTGATTTGAAAATACTGGTTCTATGAGAGGTACCGTTATTAGACAAATTTTGAAAAATCTTTTCTAAACAAAAGATATATTGTTTTGCAAAAATAGCATTCTGAAAGTTTAATCAAAATCGTTAGAGCCGTTTTCGAGAAAATCAGTTTGTTTCTTCACGACTGTATGGCAGGTGCCGTTATTTTTGGGCTTAGAGCAAAAATAAAAAAATTGTTCCGAGGGACGGCCAAATTAATCCTAGATACCAAATTTGAAGCAAATCGGCCCATCCGTTCAGGCTCTAGAGGCGCGAACAGACAGACAGACAGACAGACAGACGGACGGAATTTTCAGACCCACTTTTTTCGACTTCTCCATCATCGTAATGTCATGTGTGATTGTTATCTCAAAATTATTTTTTTTGCACGAATCCATAACTTGCCTTATACATAGTACCTATAATCGCAAGTAAAATAAAATGCACGACTGGGTCGCACGAACTTGCTCTTATGACAAGCAATTGCGTAGTGGCTGCATATATGGATATTAAAAAAAAATTAAATAATTTCGAAAATTCTTTTATTTTTTAAATTAGTTTAAGAGTTTTCTCGGAAAAACTAAGTATGCAATAAAATTTCAAAGCTATACGTCAATCTAGGAAAAAAAAATATTGAAAATCGTTGGACCAGTTTTTTTTTTAAAAGGTTATTTTTGAAAAACTTTTTCAAAAAATATTTTGAAATTTATTTGAGTATGCAAATATATGGCAATCCATAGTTTACATTTGAAAAATAATTTAAAAAAAAATCAATGTACCCGTTTCCAACATATTTCGAAAACCAAAAATTTTTTTGAAAAAATTATAAAAAATCAAAAAAAAAAGTTTTTGAAAATTTTGAAATGCCATATTAATAAAATTATGAGTGACTTCCTGTGGTCAAAATTTTATTGAAATCGAATTTATAGTTTACGAAAAAATTTGATTTGAAAATACTGGTTCTATGAGAGGTACCGTTATTAGACAAATTTTGAAAAAAGATTTCAAACCAAAAGATAGATTTTCTTACAAAAATAGCATTCTGAAAGTTTTATCAAAATCGTTTGAGCCGTTTTTGAGAAAATCAATTTTTGTCTTCAAGATTGTATGGCAGGTGCCGTTATTTTTGGACCTAGAGCAAAAATAAAAAATATGTTCCGAGGGACGGCCAACTAAATCCTAAATACCAAATTTGAAGCAAATCGGCCCACCCGTTCAGCCTCCAGAGGCGCGAACAGGCATACAGACAGACAGACAGACAGACAGACAGACAGACGGACGGAATTCCCAGACCCACTTTTTTCGACTTCTCCATCATCGTAATGTCATGTGTGATTGTTATCTCAAATTTTTTTTTCTGCACGAATCCATAACTTGCCTTATAGTACCTATAATCGCAAGTAAAAAGTGTCTATATACTTATATAAACAAGCTTTATTTAATAGATTTAATTGTCACAATGTAAGGACAAAAATGTAAAAAAAAATATCATAAAAAGACAAACTAAAACTGTAGTTTTTTATTAATCACTTAAAAATCACTAGTTTAATTAAAAACAAACTTTCAAAAACATAGTCCATTTTTACTTGCGATTATAGGTACATACTATAAGGCAAGTTATGCATTCGTCGAAAAAAAAAGTTTTGAGATAACAATCAAACATGACATTACGATGATATAGAAGACAAATAAAATGCACGACTGGGTCGCACGAACTTGCTCTAATGAGTGACAGTGGTTAATGCGCTTGAGATTTTGATAAAAATAAAATTTTCAAAATTCTTAAATAAATACTTCAACTAATTTGAGCTGAAAAAAAAGTAGGCCATTTTATTTCTTGGATAAATTTGAATTTATGAGAATAAATTTAGAAAAATCTGTGGAGCGGTTTTCGAGAAAAAAAGTTTTTTTTGAAAAACTTTTTGAAAAAAATTTTCAAAAAAAATTCAAAAACGCCAGTTCATAGGTATTCAGCAAATACATTTATTTAAAATTTTTAGAAAAAAATTTAATAAGCAGTTTTCAAAATATTAATTTTTTAATTTTTTTTTTAAAAAATACTTTTAAAAATACAAAAAAATATTTTTCAAAAATATTGGTATGCAATACAAATTGAGCTACCTACAGCTATATGTGTGTGAAATTTCGAAAGAATCGGTTGAGTCGTTTTCGAGATAGTCGAAAGCAAAAAAAACGGTCCTATGGAAAGTACCGTTCTTAGCCATTTTTTAAAACTTTTTTTTCAGGCATATGATTGGTCGTACCTAAAAAGCAACACTGATTTTTTTAATTAAAAATCGTTAGAGCCGTTTTTGAGAAAAATAAGCTTTAACGTAACGGTTGTATGGCAGGTACCGTTATTTTTTGAGCTAAAAATAAAATTTCAATTTCCTTTCTGTACAATACCTAAAAAAGTCTATATACCAAGTTTGAAGCAATTCGGCCCACCCGTTTGGGCTGTAGGTCCAATACAGACAGACAGACAGACAGACAGACAGACATACAGACGGACAGAATTTTTAGACCATCTTTTTTCGTCTTCGCTATCATCGTAATGTCATGTTTGATTGTTATCTCAAAACTTTTTTTTTCGACGAATGCATAACTTGCCTTATAGTACCTATAATCGCAAGTAAAAAAAGATGGTCTAAAAATTCTGTCCGTCTGTATGTCTGTCTGTCTGTCTGTCTGTCTGTTTGTATAGAGACCTACAGCCCAAACGGGTGGGCCGAATTGCTTCAAACTTGGTATACAGACTTTTTTAGGTATTGTACAGAGGGAAAATTGAAATTTTTTTTTTAGCTCAAAAAATAACGGTACCTGCCATACAATCGTTACGTTAAAGCTTATTTTTCTCAAAAACGGCTCTAACGATTTTTTTTCGACGAATGCATAACTTGCCTTATAGTACCTATAATCGCAAGTAAAAAATCAGTGTTGCTTTTTAGGTACGACCAATAATATGACTGAAAAAAAAGTTTTAAAAAATGACTAAGAACGGTACTTTCCATAGGACCGTTTTTTTTGCTTTCACACACATATGGCTGTAGGTAGCGCAATTTGTATTGCATACCAATATTTTTGAAAAATATTTTTTTGTATTTTTAAAAGCATTTTTTTAAAAAAAATTTAAAAAATTAATATTTTGAAAACGGATTATTAAATTTTTTTCTAAAAATTTTAAATAAATGTATTTGCTGAATACCTATGAACTGGCGTTTTTAAATTTTTTTTGAAATTTTTTTTCAAAAAGTTTTTCAAAAAAACTTTTTTTCTCAAAAACCGCTCCACAGATTTTTATAAATTTTTTCTCATAAATTTATATTTTTCCAAGAAATAAAATGGCGTACTTTTTTTCAGCTCAAATTAGTTTAAGTATTTATTTAAGAATTTTGAAATTTTTATTTTTATCAAAATCTCAAGCCCCTAAACCACTGTCACTCATTAGAGCAAGTTCGTGCGACCCAGTCGTGCATTTTATTTTACTTGCGATTATAGGTACTATAAGGCAAGTTATGCATTCGTCGAAAGAAAAAGTTTTGAGATAACAATCAAACATGACATTACGATGATAGCGAAGACGAAAAAAGATGGTCTAAAAATTCTGTCCGTCTGTATGTCTGTCTGTCTGTCTGTCTGTATGTATAGAGACCTACAGCCCAAACGGGTGGGCCGAATTGCTTCAAATTTGGTATATAGACTTTTTTAGGTATTGTACAGAGGTGAAATTGAAATTTTTTTTTTAGCTCAAAAAACAACGGTACCTGCCATACAACCGTTATTTTAAAGCTTATTTTTCTCAAAAACGGCTCTAACGATTTTTATTTAAAAAAATCAGTGTTGCTTTTTAGGTACGACCAATCATATGGCTGAAAAAAAAGTTTTAAAAAATGGCTAAGAACGGTACTTTCCATAGGACCGTTTTTTTTGCTTTCGACTATCTCGAAAACGACTCAACCGATTCTTTCGAAATTTCACACACATATAGCTGTATGTAGCTCAATTTGTATTGCATACCAATATTTTTGAAAAATATTTTTTTGTATTTTTAAAAGCATTTTAAAAAAAAAATTTACAAAATTAATATTTTGAAAACTGCTTATTAAATTTTTTTCTAAAAATTTTAAATAAATGTATTTGCTGAATATCTATGAACTGGCGTTTTTGAATTTTTTTTGAAATTTTTTTTCAAAAAGTTTTTCAAAAAAAAACTTTTTTTCTCAAAAACCGCTCCACAGATTTTTATAAATTTATTCTCATAAATTCAAATTTATAAAAGAAATAAAATGGCGTACTTTTTTTTCAGCTCAAATTAGTTTAAGTATTTATTTAAGAATTTTAAAAAATTTATTTTTATCAAGACCACTGTCACACATTAGAGCAAGTTCGTGCGACCAAGTCGTGCATTTTATTTTTTTGAGGATGTGAAATTCTCGAACTAACCAGAAAAATAAAATTTAAACAAAATGATCGAACCGTTTTTGAAATAGCCAGAAATTAAAAAAAAATTAACTTTTCTTTAACTAAACAAATTTTTTTTTTGAAAATTAAGAGGAGCAAAACTATTTTGTTTATAAAATGGCTTCCACACTTAAGCAAATTTCATTGAAACCGTCAAGTGGCTTATGAGAAAATCTTTTTTGAAAAGAATTTTGGTTGTATGTAAAGTCGGTTTACGGAAGATAATTTAACTTGATAACCAGTTCACAAAACAGTTCATGGGTAGGTTGTATCTCTCCAACCACCATCCTCACCAACCACCCAAACCACCTAAACCACCCACCATTTTTGATTTTTTTTTCTCACACCTTCCCTCCAAACATCAACCTCCTACCCCCACCTACAACCACCAACCAACCACCCACTATTTTTGACAATTCCCTTCCAAACACCAAATACTCCCCATAAATCCAACCACCCACTCCAACTTCAACCACTTACCACTCACCTACCATTTTTTACACTTTTGACCTCCCCCTAACAACAAAGCACCCCCTACATCACCGCCAATTACCAATCCCACCTTCAGCAACCAACCAACCATTTTTGACAATTTTTCCTCATCCCCTCCCAACACCAAATCCAACCACCCACCCCACCTACAACAACCTTCCACTCACCCACCATTTTTGACAATTTTTTCATCGCCCCCAATCAAATCAACAATCCCCACCACCTACAACCGCCAACCAACTACCCAATATATTTGACAACTCCCCCCGAACCATACCAAATTCCCCCAACACCAAACACCCATCCCAAAAACAGCCACCAACGAACCACCCATTATTTTTGAAATTTTTTTCCTCAACAACCACACCAACTATAACCACCAACCAACCACCCACCATTTTTGACAATTCTCCTCTGCCGGCACACACCACACCACCACTGACATTCACTAACCACCCAACACCCTCCCCTCCCACTTTATCGACTTTCTAGGCTATCAAAGCAGATATATAACGTGACTGTGACTGTGACACGTCAAATACCTTCCTATTTGAGGTATTATGTTATAAAGACTTTCCCTGACAATTATATTAATATAAAAAAAACATTGAGTTTACACAAGAGAAGCTATTCAAAAAGATTTATTAAAATCGTAGGAGCATTTTTAAGAAAAATGAGTTTTTTATTAGTTCTAGAGTTTTTTAGGTACTGCGTTCCAAGTGCGGAGTAAATCGTTCAAGCCATTTAGGTTGTATGTGCCGATACAGAGATACAGACAGACGGATAGAGAGACGGAATTGTCAGCCTCCCTATCATCTTATTGTCATGTTTAATTGTTAGATTTTCTACTTGTTTCGTGCAAGAAAAAAAGTCGAGCTTTTTCAAGTCAACCTACAGCCTTAACCGCTTGACAGATTTTCTTCAAACTTTATACAATATAGCAGTTTAAAGAAAAACGATTTTTTTTTTTTTAACGTTTTTTTTTAATTTTAGATTTGTTCTAAAACAGCTCTAACGATTTTAATTATATTTATAATTTAATAAACTAAGGGTGGTTTTGATTATACTGGGTTTTTTGTTTTTGGCTTAAATGATCATAACGAAAATCTGGTCTAAGGGTTAGGTACTTTTCAAATTTTCAACCGCTGGCTGTATCAAATTCACTCAAACTTTGTTTGATATAGTTCCTCATAATTTTAAATTTTTCCAGTTACTCTTTTTACTTGCAATTATAGGTACTATAAGGCAAGTTAAGCATTCGTCGAAAAAAATAGTTTTGAGATAACAATCAAACATGACATTTCGATGATAGCGAAAAAAGGTCTAAAAATTCTGTCCGTCTGTATGTCTGTCTTTCTGTCTGTCTGTATGTATAGAGGATTTTAGTTATTGTACAGAGGGGAAATTGAAATTTTTTTTAGCTCAATAACCGTTACGTTAAAGCTAATTTTTCTCATAAATACAAATTTATTGAAGAAATAAAATTGCGTACTTTTTTTCAGCTTAAATAAGTTTAAGTATTTATTTAAGAATTCTGAAAAAATTATTTTTATCAATATCTCAGGCTCCTAGACCACTGTCACACATTAGAGCAAGTTCGTGCAACCCAGTCGTGCATTTTATTTAAATGGTTGCTCACATACAACAATTCACTATATTATATTTGACGAAAAATATTTTGTTTTTTTTTTTTAATTGGATCAAAAACGGCTCTTATCATTTTTATTTAACTTTGTAGGTACCATATAAAGTTCTGAAGGAAACTGTATATTTAGTTTTTCACTATTATTAATAACGGAAATCTGGTTTTCATGAGTGTATTAAATTGACTATATAGAAAAAGATGTACGCTCTTCTTCGATAGATTAGAAACCACCATTCGAAAACAAATAATATTGGAGTTAAAATGTACTAAATAAATGCTGGTGTGCCCGACACCGTTTCTTCAACTATTCTCTCTTTATCATTTTTATTATAGAGATCTTCTGTCTGAACCTTTTTTAAAAATGTTTTAGTAACGGTGGAATTAAGCGCAGTCTGCTTTATGGAAGCTCCGTGTTTTGTATTATTCCTTATTTAAGTGTGGTTTAAGTTTTTGATGTGTAGTGGTTTCAGGCATCATTCGGTTTTTATACCCTATTCCATAGAATGGGTATATTGTATTTGGTGTGGAGTTTGTAACATAGAGAAATAATACCGTTAGGTATAGAAAAGTATATATATTCTGACTCAGAATCAAAAGCCTAGTCGATTTAGCCATGTCCGTCCGTCCGTCCGTCCGTCCGTATGTATACTCTCTAGAGGTCGCAATTTTTGAGCTAGAAAGCTGAAATTTGGTATATATAATCTTTGGTTCAAGAGTAAGGCTAAGTTCTTGAACCGGTAAAATCCGCCCACAAACACGCCCACAATCGCCATTTTTGTTGAGCAACCTCAATTTAATAAAATTAAATTATGTTTTTTTGTACAGTTACGATAAAAGCATAACGCTAAAATTTTGCACACGTAAGCTTTAGGTAAACTTTCTTCCAATCAAATAAAAATATTTCAGATTGGGCGTGGCTTACGCCTATTTTTCATACAAAACCATTAATATTGTTTTTATAAAATAACAATTGTTATATTAAAGCGAAAAACATTAAATTTTGTGGGTCTTACTGGCACATAAACATCTTGTGTATGAAATCAAAAAAATTGATTTTGGGCGTGGCTGACGCCCACTTTTCATTAGAAACTATAAAAAATTGTTTTTGTAAATAAACGGTATTTATAATTAATCCGCAAGCCAAAATTTTGCGTCTCTTAATAGAAACGAAAAGGTTTGTGTATGAAAAGAAATTTTTGAATTTTGGGCGTGGCTTACGCCTACTTTTCATGAAAGAACGAAAAACGTAGCCTTAAGAATTTAAGGCATTTCCAATGTTTAATTTAAACCTTTTTCCTTCCGTTCGTTATTTGAGAAATATATCTCTACATTTTCTTTTGTAAATTTTTGCAATACGCCCACTTTTAAAGGCGTGATTTTGGTAAAATACCCTTGTTCAGGTAAGATTGTTTAAAAACTACTCGATTCAGCTGTAGTCTTACACATATGCCTAAATACTGAAAAAAGTGCAGTTTGTGCTTCAAATTTTTAAGACACGCCCACTTTTAAGGGGCGTTTCCGTCAAAAGTCGTATAATGCATTGATTTTTTAAACGTTTTTTAACTATCGGTCGCAGTTTTGAAGTAAACAGATGAACACTTGGATTTATATTCCTTGGTTACGTAGCAGAGTGTGGTCCAATAATTGTTAAAAACACCAATAATCGCTATTTCCATTCCAAATCTAATTTTTACAAATTTAAGTTTTGTCTTGTTTTGTTCAAATCGATCTGCAAGAATAAAATTGAATGTCACTGAGCTCATAACAATTGCCTTGGCAATAAAACGTTTTAACTTTGGGCGTGGCGCACTCCTTTTTTTATTGCGCCAGCACTAATTGAACATCACACCGCATAAAATTAATGTTATTGAATTTTTTTCTGTCTGCTAAAGAAGAATTTTCTTTCTGAAACATCGGCTGTTTGCGGGAGGCAGACGCATGCACATATAAAAATATGGGGAATAGGGTATCCAACAGTTCGTTGCAAACGTACTGTAGCTCTCGCTTATGTTTATAACTGTGTTATGTAGTTGTATATTATATTAAGTATTGGAAATAATGAAAGGTACATTTTTTAAGAGGCTTAATAAAATGACTACGTGTTATTTTTTGAAGTGGTTATAGGAAGGCTAGCAATCCTCGAAATGTTTATTACCAACGACCTTTTATGGAACAATCACATAATTGATGTTGCCTAAAATTGCAACTATAGTTGTGTGTAATTTTTTTTAATTTTTTTTATTGTGTTCCAACCTTTTGAACAAACAATATCTGAGAACTAAATAATTCTTTTTACTGCAAGATATTTGAAATCTTAAACTAATCAACTTGTTATTTCATCTAAACTTTGTAAAATAAGTTTGCTAATTTTTGTGTTTTGTATATTTTCAGAACTGAACTTAGCCAACACTATCCAGTAGAATGTTGCTGCTTCTAAATAGTTTGGTAAATATTAAGTTTGATCATCTTAATTCAAAGTGACACACAAACTTTCCTTCTCAAAGGGCTCATCCGGGGAATAATGTAAGAAAAAAGAAAGAAAAAGATTAAAAGCAAACCCAAAATAATGTTTAGAATAAACTCAAATCATGAGCATCATAAAGAATGTCCCTTCTCACCATAATCCCTCATCAACAATATCCGCATGTTACGTTACCAAAAGATCTACATCAACCCACTAAAGTAATGAACAAACTCAAAACCAGTGATCTACTGGCATCGCATAAACTAAATGTTCTCGATAGTCAACAGCAGTCACATCTTCGAAATAGCATTCGATTCTGTAGTAGCAAGGACCTTATAGAAAGTACCAACAGTAGCAGGAGCAGTAGCAGTCTAAGTACTCTTGCTAGTAATGGTAGTGTCGTTATAATGAACAGTAGTACTGGTCAACCAAATATACAACAGCAGAAATTAAAACAATCAAGTGACCAGCAACAGCAGCAACAACAAAAATCATCCACAGCCGCATCAATGGTTGTTAAAAAGCAAGCACCTCAACACCAACAATCACAACAACAACAACAGCAACAACAACAAATCGCAGCAAATTCATCAGGAGCACCAGGAGCAACAACAGTAGGAGTTGCAACAACAGCAGTTACAGTGGCAGCATCAGTGGCATCAGTAACCGGCAATCATCTTGTCGTTCGGGGGAATGGTAAGATTCAAGCACCAATGCAACCGCCACCAACATCAACCAACAACAACAACGGACAGACAAATGGGACAACAATTGGGACGGCACCCGACGCGCGGGCCAAACAGGTGCTAAAGGAAGCTGTCGATGCGGTGGTAAATAGTTTCGCTAAACATACCCAGGGATATGGCAGAGGTGAGTCTCGTTTCACTTTAAATTTCTTTCTAAGAAAAAAAAAAAAAAATCATGCTACAAGTGCGCAGTTTACTCAATATTTTTGTAAGGTGTGGCTAATGTGTGCAGTTAAAAGTGGTAGTTAAGGTGGATTTGTTTATAAGCATTTAAGTCCCGATTGAGATAACTATAGCCACTAAGTAGGGCCTGAAAACTCTAAATTTCATTTTGTACTCAATAAACTACCTACCCTCAGCGAAAATTTGTAATTTTCACTTAATTTTTCGATTATGTGACTATATTGTTAAGTTTTCGGCCTAATGAGTAATAGTATTAAATTCTAATAAAAAAAAAAAGTAACCAAAAAGATTAAAGTTTGAATTTAATAAATTGAAACGTTTTAATATGAAATTGCATGAGTATTTTCCAAACGATAGTACTAAATAAAAACACCCAAACAAAAAAAAAAAACAAAAAAATTAATGGATGATCGCCAAATGATTTGAACTTTGTGTTATTGAATTTTTAAAATCAGATAAATTGTGTATAAAAGAACACGAACACTTAAGATCTCTTAAATACATGTGCTCCGATTCACTTGAAATGTATACCAACGAGAGAAATATTTGTTTTCCACTACATTTACAAAAAAGAAATCTTAAATCTTAAGTAACTTTATGAACAAAATATTAAATACATTTTAAAATTTTAAACAAAATTAGAATAAGAAAATCGCACAACGAAAACTTAATTAATTGGAGCAATTATTTATGTATGTTGCAATTGCTGCATACTAGGTGCCGCTGGTATCTAATCTAATCTGTATATTAATACTTTCAGAAAATAATAAGCGCAGTGCACCAACCAGAGGACACTGCAGTCAAACACCTCTAAGAGAGCACTATATAGACCAGGGTGGATAATTTTTGAAACCAAAAAAAATTATAGGAGGATGAAACCAGTTGGAAAAGGAAGAGAATATATCAATTATATGAAAGGAAAAATAAATTACGGTCGATCTGCGGTCGGAGAGTGGGCGGGAGGGGGGTTTAAGGGTATTTAAGAAGAAAAAAAAGACGAACTATCTTGATTTCCGGCAAAACTTCAAGTCCTATGGAAAAAAATTGCAAAGTTGTAGGTAATAAAAAGATCTACATTTTTACCAACATTTTTTTCACATAACCTCAAAATGTATGTCAAAAATTCAAATAACAAAATTTTTGGTTTTCAGTTTTTATCTTTTACAAAAAAAACATTTTTATTTTACGAAATTTGGTGAAAACTTGGCGTTTTGTGCCTTAAACACACTGCAACTTTTTTGATTAAAAATATTAATTTTTAGCAAACATTAACTTAATATCTGCTTTAAAAAAAAAAACCTGTGTGCTTTTTATTCCCTGAAATCTCATTCACTTTTTACGATTTTCAAAGGCTTCGGCACTGGTATAATAGATACAAGTTGCATTTCAAAACATTTCAAATGTTTTCTGCATGATCATATTAAGGAACTACAATAAGTCTTGCATTTACATCTTTCGATATCGAGCAGAACTGATGATGCTGGTGGAATATCAGTGAGTGTTGGTTGAATTGTACTACGCTGTTATTTTCAACATCAATTCCAGAGTTTATAACAAAGTGACCTGAACACTGTGTACACCCAAGAGCAACTCATCACTGTAGGAAAGCAAGAAAGTATAGAAGAATTATTTTAAATTACTTTTCAGCTGCGTTTTCTATAGAGTTCAATGCTTTTTTTTACAATGTATGGACTTGTCCTTGTAATGAGGTCATCTTTGTGAGTCATGTATATGTAAGCTTGAAAAATACTGCCCTTAAAATACAACAATTTTCCTTTCTTATCTGAGGTTTTTTTGAACTCCTCATGCTCTCTTAGTCTTTGAATTCGAGTAATTTAATGCTGAATGATGTAATGCTATTTCTGCAAAGAATCAAGGCCTGATCATAATGTTGAATAAATGTGCATTCATTCTTTTGTACTTTGCAGCAATAATAGCAGAAACCGTACAGGTGCTTCAAAAGTCTAAACATACAAATATAAAAAGCACATAAGTTAACGCCATGCGGAAGTGGGTTAGTTTGGCGAGAATTGCTTTTTTCATCAAACAGCATTAAGTGATGGTATGGCCTAACTTGTATTAATTTTAAATATTGTTTTTATGATTCTGTCTCTCTTTTATAAGTAAAGGGAGTTTGTTCATAGGAACTGATATTCTTACATCTATCGACTTAATTTATGCACCCCCTTTTCATTCCAAAAAAAAAAAAAGACTTTAGCAGACAGGAAACAATTCAATAACATTCATTTTGTGTGGCCGATGTTCAATTACTGCTTGCGCAGTAATAAAAGGCGTGTGCCACGGCCAAAGTTGAGACTTTTATGTTAGTATGAGACCAGTGACATTCAATTTTAAGCTTGCAGATCGATTTGAACAAAACAAGACAAAACTTAAATTTTTAAAAATTAGATTTTGAATGGAAATAGCGAACCACTCTGCTACGTAACCAAGGAATATGCCGAAGTGTTCATCTGCTTACTTCAAAACTGCAACCAATAGTTAAAAAGCATTACAAAATTGATGCATACTATCACTTTTGACGGAAACGCCTCTTAAAAGTGAGCGTGTCCTAAAAAATTATAAAAAAAATTTAAAGCATTAACTGAGTTTTAATCATTTGTCAGTTTTTAGGCAAATGTGTAAAACTACAGCTAAATCGGATAGTTTTTTAACGATCTTACCTGAATGAATTCATTTTATAAAAATCACGTCCCTAAAAATGGGCATATTGAAAAAATTCACGCGAAAAAATAAAGAGATATATTTGTCAAATAACGAACGGAAAAAAGGTTAAAATTGAATATTGGTAACTTAAATTTCTAAAACTACCTTTTTCGTTCTTTCCTGAAAAGTGGAAGTAAGGCACACCCAAAATTCAATAATTTCTTTTTATACACAATCTTTTTTTTTTGACTAAGATACACACACATTTGGGCTTGTGGATTTGTTATAAATACCGTTTATTTTCAAAAACAATCTCTTCATAGTTTCTAATGAAAAGACCACGCCCAAAATCTTTTTTTGTTGATATCATACACAATATTTTTATGTACATGTAATACCTACAAAATTTAATGTTTTTCGCTCTAATGTAAGCATTGTTATTTTATAAAAACAATATTGATGGTTTTTTATGAAAAGTGGGCATCAGCAACGCCCAAACTGAAATATTTTTATTTAATTTTAAAGAGTAAAAATATAGTGTAGTTAAAGAAAGGCTTATGTTTCTCTAAAACAACTCTTACGAATTAGATACAATTTTGCACTTAGGCACTATTATATTCACAATCCATAATTGTGAGTTATATATTACGTTTTGAAGAATTTTCTTTTGCGAAGTATCCCAATCACACAACAATAATTTGCTAATAAGCCATCAATAATACAGCGATGTCCAAAGTAATAACAGCTTTTTTATTGCACATGTATCACAAAAGGCGTATTCCGTTCCTCAATAATGATGGTTATTGATTGAAGTGTGACTTGCAAAAAGTTTCTCTTGAAATGTATACTTTTATACTTCCAAAGAAAAAATTAAAATTACTAACATTAAGTATGTCGAAATCTACAATTGACATAGAGCGAAGCTAAGTTCTTGATGCAAAACTCTTTTTAGGTTAAGTCAAAAAGAAAAACATAAACGCTCCTCCACAGTCCAAGGTGCTTCTTCATAAATAACGGGAAACAAAACGTCTTGAAGAACACATCTTTGTGGAACAAAAAAGAACCAATTTTCTGAAGAATTCGCTGTCTTACGGTTTCAAATGATTTATTTATGTTTTCGACACTTGTTGTCAATTTATCAAATCAAATAATTATGAATACACCCAAGCTGTGTTGACCCCGTTTTCTTTCCTCATCGTCGTATGCCCCCTCAATTCATTTCAGCTATCTCAGACAGAACACACAAACTTCTTCTTGATGTAGGTCGTCGCAAAAAAAAGGCAAAAAATTAAGCAAACGTTGAGAAAAAAAACTAACCCTCTGATTAGCAACCAACACTAAGCGTTCTGAAAATAAAGGCATTTTTTTTTTTTTTTTTAAATAAAAATAAAAATAAAAATAAAGAACGCTGCCAATTCCTCGCATTGTCATGACAACGTATGTATATATCCATCTTCGGTTCAAACAAAATAATGTTATCCCTTACTTACTTTCATTATAATGAATTTACTTTTTGAACTCTCCTCCTTTCAACCTCTGCAACTGCAACTTTCTTAATTATCGAATAAATCTTTGGTTTCGAGCCTGCACACGAAAAATAATTACCAAAGATAAGACCAGTAAGATAGATTGAAAGAAAGAGAACCAACAGAGATGGAAGAAGGAGGCGGATGAACAGGCAAATGTGGGATTGGCGTTTAAATTGATTAATCATGTTTTTTTTTCTGTTTCATTTGTCTGCCGAAAGATTCAAATTGAAACTAAAAGAATTATTACCACTAGGATTTTTTGTGGGTATATCACTATGGATTGGATGTGTGCCTGTGCACCTCCTTTGTCCAATGTGTGTCCATTTCACTTATTTATTTTTGCTTAAATTAGTGAAGAACTGCTTTCTTATGCATGGCATGGCGAAAGTGGAACAAAAACGAAAGAGCTGAGCAGCAAACGCGCGAATGCGTTTTTCACTGCATATTTGATGTTTTTGAGTGTAAAATTGGTGCGAGGCGGGTTTTGTATCTTCCCGCGACGGATAACTGTAAAAAAAAGGCACACAGAACAACAGAAAAAGATTTAAAAGATTTTTTGCGTGCGCGCGCACATGGAATCTGAGTTTTTTGTTTTTTTTTTTTTTTGGTTATATTTTTTTTTGTGGTGAGTGGCTTTGACGTAAACATATTGTCGGCTGATTGCCAAGTGAAAAATTGACTTTTTAATTGAATATTCTCATTATATGCCGATGCATGTCAGTTAGTTCTTCTTTCACATTCTTTCTCTTGCCTTACATTTTTTTGTATAGGTATGTACAATGTACATATAACCCCCTCGTGGCTAGTGACGGGAAGAGGATGCAGACACAAAATTCTCTTCCACCAGATCATTTTTAGTTTTCATTAATTTTTTGGTTAATTTTCTTCAGGAAGTTTTTTTCTCTGTCGTATTTGATTCCTCAAAAAGGCAACAGATATGTGGTGTAGGTTGCTTTTGCAACGTTTGTGTGTGGGTATTTATAGTTGCACAAAAAAAAAAAGAATAAAAAGTATGTAGGTAATTTTGAGGAGTTTTTGATTTTTTCTTAAACTAATTTTTAGTTTTGTAATTTACAATGTTTGATAATGACAACTTCGATATGCGTGCAATGCAGAGGCACACATATATGTATGTATGTATCACGTGAAATTTGATTTTGATTCTGAAATTGCCACGATATTGATCTTTATAGTATTGACATTTTTACAATTTATACAGTTTAGAGAAATGTTAAACATGGAGTGCTTCGTTTAAGTGTTAAAACTCTGTGATTTAAAAAAAAAAAAAATACACGATTCAAAGACAAAACAGGTTGTGTGCAATTCATACTCGGCATAGAAGTGAAACTTCAGAAAATTAACCTACGCGTGATTGAGCTGAATGACTCCTTTTAACATGATTTTATTTTATTAGGGAGATAAAAATATCGATACAAATAAATATGCTCATAAATATTACACCACACTGGGTTTTAACTAAAGTTTTTAAATAAACAGGCTCACTCATATGCACAATCTTCAATGCGGTGCCGTGAAATAAGGCCAAGTGAAATAAGGCCAAATGGAGAGAATTGGCCTTATTACGCTTTGTTAAAGTGAAATAAGGCCAAATTTTAACGTTTGGCATTATTTCACTTTGTTAAAGCGAAATAAAGTCAAATAGATTAATTCATTCAAAGTGAAATAAGGCCAAATGCTATACAACAATGGAATAAGGCAAACTGGTTTATTGGGGCCCTGTAGTTGAGGATAGTTTTTTTCGCATTCCGTTTTTCTGTCTCCGCTCTGCAACCATGGTAACTGCAGTTCAAAAAATACCCAAATCATCCGCCCAAAATTATCTCTTGGATGGCACTTTCAATGTGGTTCCATCTTGTATCTTAAACAGCTATTAATTGTATACTTTGCTCATAATGACCACGTAAGTCAACATTTTCTATACGGAAAAATTATGATAAAAAAATTTTAACATACCTACACTCGTCTATTTAGCTTCTTTACTGAAAAATGGGTACGTGCAATTGCGGTGAGGGCTGTCGGCGAGGGTGGCCGTTGAAGTGGGCGATACGGGTGGACGGTGAAGCGGGCGAAACTCTACAAACTATCAAAAAATCGTGCGATTTTTTGACTGTTTGTAGAGTTTCGCCTGCTTCACCGTCCACCCGTATCGCCCGCGTCAACGGCCACCCTCGCCGACAGCCCTCCCCTCTCCGCGCTGCAAGCACTCCCCCTTCCCAATTGTTAAGCTATACTTTCAACGCATTAAAATATACTTCGAAAAACCATTCCTCTGTTCAAATATAGGAAGGACCCGAGAAAATATCGTGCAATAAAGCTTTTTATATAGGACTGGCAGCTCCTTGAAGGGATTCGGTAGCATACTATCTACGAAGCTTCCTAAGCGAGACAATTTTTTCATGTTCTTAGATGTGCTATTGGATCACGATTTAACCAATTACAGAAATACAAATGGAAACGAAGACGCTTTGACCTTATTGAAATGGTTTTCAGTTTATTTCTTGTAAACAAAGCAATTGAAAGTGAAATATTGCCAAATTGGCCTTATTTCACTTTAACAAAGTGAAATAAAGCCAAACGTTAAAATTTTTCGTTTTCGAAGCATAACACAAATAAGAGAACTAGAATATACAATACTAGGTATGTGTATTTTACTCTTTCTCATTCTCTAGCCAGGATATTCCTATATATTTATGTGTTTGTCTCATTTCCCTTTTATCGAGTTTCTAATAATAACGATTCTAAAGAAGTTTCACTTTGAAAATTGACATTATTCAACATGGACAAAGTTGTTTTAATAACAACATCAAAGAGAAATATAATAATTCTAAAAAATAACGCCCATCGCTTCAAAATGGCCCATATAAAATAACATTAAATATTTTACTGCGTCCATATGACGATATTTTAATTTTATTAAAATATGTTTTTCAAAGTCCCATCGGTTTGTGGCGGTGATTTTAACACATACAAGTAAAATGGTCGTAAAACAAACATTCAATTGCCCGTTTTAAAAGATATTTTTATGCTATATGAAACAAGCTATAATTTCCATGACATCTTATTTTAAAAAAAAGGAGATGTTTACACTGTTTAGTATGCCATTTAAAACCTTCAGTCACCTCTTTAAATTTGTAGTAAATGTCACAGAAATATAAATGTATAAATATGTAAGCACATACAACGAAATAACACAAACCACTGACTGGAAGCTGCAACTTAATATTCATTTTATGGCCAAAACACACTTTGAATTTGGAATATAACGACTCTTAAGTTGAAATTATATTTATAATTTTCTTTTATTACGTGACACAAGCTCTAAAGCGAATAAAATCTTGCCAACTTGTATAATGCGATAACATAAGCAAAATATATATACAATAATAAACCTTTAGTTTCATTGCTTAGTGTAGCCGCTACACAATTGCCATTATGTAGGTTCTTGCTGTAGTTGCAAATAAAAAGCACGAATTTCGAACGTGTTCTTATGCTATATAGCTAATTCTTAGGGCCTGCATATAGTATATTTAAAACAAAAATACAACTTTTTTCAAAATTCCTTAAAGTTTTTAATATTCTAAATATTTGAGTCAAAAGCAAACATTCAAAAGATATGTTTATATTGATTTATTGTTTTTCCAGTCTTTCTTATACATACATTTACAAAATGCCATTTTTTTTTAAATAACCACGAAACTAAAATAGTGACGAAACAAATAGAATCATTTTCACTTGTTAAACGTACTATAGGTCAAGTTATAAATTAGTGCCAGAAAAATAAGATGCATCTGCATTCCACGCATTTGATATTTTTGTATTTGGAAAAATGATTATTTTGAAAAACATAACTTTGTTAAAAAACTATTAAAAAAAAACTAGAATATTGGAATGCGATATTTTATTTATCGGAAGAATAGGTTTTGAAAAAATCTGATTTGAAAAAAAAATGCTACATGAGGAGTATACCGTTATAAGACAATTCCGTGAAAATTAAACGTTAGGCAGGTAAATAAATACGACGGCCAAATAAATACTAAAAACCAAATTAGAACAAATTCAGATTGTAGAGGTGAGAACAGACAGACAGACAAAATTTCCACAGCCATTTTTTGACTTATCTGTCATCGTGAAAATTAAACGGTAGGCAGGTAAATGAATACGACGGCCAAATAAATACTAAAAACCAAATTAGAACAAATTCAGATTGTAGAGGTGAGAACAGACAGACAGACAAAATTTCCACAGCCATTTTTTGACTTATCTGTCATCGTAATGTCATGTTTGATTTTTATCTCAATTTTATTTTTGAATCCATAATTGCTTCACAGGAGGTGCATATAATTGCAAGTAAAATTGATAGACAACCGGGCAGATGTGTAATAGTAATATGATGCGCCTTTTGTGTAACGCACGAGATGAACCTATATGTAAACCTGTAGTGTCTTGTAAAATTATTTGCTTCGGAAAAATTGTTACCTTAAACGCACATGCGGGATTGCAGGTTACGAAATAAAAAAATCACGTTGTATTTTGAATTAAATTTATGAAGCATCTTTTCTTTATGATACCTTGCTGGATGAAATTAGAGACATTTTCATTTTGCCATAATATTGTCTAAATTTTATATTGGAGAATTTCGGACGATATATGGTTAGCGAAAACTGTCCGCCGCCGCTCCGCGACATTGCGTCGTTTCATCTGTGTTCTGTAAGTCTGTGCGCTATTTACCTTAACTTGATTTAACAAAGTTTATATGAGATGACGTCACAATTCGTCCAATTACTGATTTATAAAACGTGCCTTTAATATACATTTTGTAGTTTTTGATTATTTTCTCAGAAACGAAAAAAAAGAAATATTTTTAGTCGTAAACGGACTAAAAATAACGACGCGGCGGAGCGCGGCTCTTATACAACAGACGACTCAGTTTAAGCCATAATATTAAAAATTGTATCTAAAAAAATGTCTGTAATGATTTTATTTAAAACTTTAATCTGAAATATTCAAGAAAACTGCTTACAATTGAAGCCAACTTCTTTGACATTTCTGAATTTCCCAATAATAGTAATAAATATATAAGGTCATTCATTTCATGGTTTCAAGTTGGCAGTGCTAAAATTTGTTACCTGTCAAACTCAGCTCTCAGCTGTCATCTAAATTGTCATCATATAAGTTGAATGTCTGCCATTTTTGATTATGGATCTATTAACAATCAAACAATGCGTTAAAATTATTGAAACGAACAACAAAATTGGCCACTTTTCGATGCTTACGAGTATTTGTCATAACCGACCGAAGCGTTACTGATTTCATAAGGCCTGTACATTGTCGTAGTGCACGCACAGTTAAAAATATTGCTGCTGCAAGTGCAAGTGCTGCTGATGATCCAAATTTATCTACTTCCCGGCGTTCGCAGCAATTGAAAGTGATTACCTATTTTTTGGGCCGGCGATTGAAAATCAAGATCCAAAAAGACGTGGCAACAAGCCAAACAACATGACCATTATGGCTTTATTTCGTGAGAAGTTTCCTGAGACATGTAATTTCACGTTTTGACGACGTGGATTTGCAACCACAATCGCGCGATTTGACACTGTTCAATTTTTTTGTGTGGGGCTGCGCAAAAGACCGTGTTCACGCGAATATTTCCCGAACTGTAGACGTATCGGTATCGGAGTCGCATGCTTCAAATCTTTCCGAGGCGGCCATTTGAAATGATGTTGTGGCAAAGCCCAAACTTTATAGGTACCTAATGAGATAAAATTTTAACCAAAAATGAATCGCTGTGTGGGTTTTATTTAGCTTTATTTTCGGAACAGAAAAATGAATTACCCTAGAGTATGTGCATCAGTATGTACACAATTACAACTAAATGTGTTCCTTACTTTTTACTTGCGATTATAGGTACTATAATGCAAGTTACGCATTCGTAAAAAAAAAAAAAAAATAATTCTAACAATCAAACATGACCTTACGATGATAGAGAAGTCGAAAAAAGTGGGTCCGACAATTCTGTCTGTCTGTCTGTCCGTGTGTCTGTCTGTCTGTATAGTTACATACAGCCTAAGCTGCTGGACCGATTTGCTTCAAACTTGGTACATAGTATTATTATGACGACGTCCTACAGAGGGGTTTTTGGAATTACCATTCTAGCTCCAAAACTAACAGGTACCTACCGTTAGTTTTGGAGCTACGATTTTTTGTGAAAAATAATTTTTTCTCAAAAACGGCTCCTACGATTTTGATAAAACTTTCTGAATTGTATTTTCTGTGCAAGCTGTATGTTTTGGTTGGAATAGATTTTTCAGGAAAAGTCTAATAACGGTACCTCCCATAAGACCGGTTTTTTTAAATCCGATTTTCTCGTAAGACACTTGACAGATTTCGATGAAATTTAATGTAGAAGCCCTCTTTTGAAAGAAATAATATAATTTCGGAAATTTTTCAAAAAAAGTTTTTTTGAGTTTTTTAAAAAAGTTTCAAGATTTTTTTTAATTTTAGTTTTTTCCAAAAACGGTTTAATCTATATTTTTTTTAATTTTATTTTTCTGATAAAAACTACAAAGTGCTAGATGTTGGCATACTCAAAAAAAAATTGGAATATATTTTCGAAAAGTTTTTTTTTAAAAACTGTTTTTGGAAAAAACTGGTTCAACGATTTTGAAAAAAAAATTTCGTTAAAATTCAAAAACGTAAGAGAAACCTGATGACTTACTTCATTTTCTCCGAAAAACGTTTTAGGTATTGATTTTTAAGTGATTTATAAAGTTTCATATGATTTTTTCAACGCTTTTTTCCCAAAATCCCAAGCACCCAAGACCATTTTAACACATTAGAGCAAGTTCGTACGACCCAGTCGTGCATTTTATTTTTTGTTGAAATAGCATTCATTAACAAACAGAGTCAACACAATTTTTTTACGTATACGATACCTTAAAGCTCAGTCAAACGTTTTTACTTCTCTAGGGCAAGTATTGGTTTCATGCAGAAACGAAAACCGAGGATTTAATCAAACATGACATAACGATGATAGAGAAACCCAAAAGTGGTTTTCGCCATACCGTCCGTCGGTCTACCGGATGTGCGTCTTAAAGGAAAACCATTGTAGAGGTTTTTTTTTATTTCGTTTTAGCCCGGCTCAAGCTAGTACCTTTCAAGTAACGGTTTTTTTCAATTTGGATTTTCTCGAAAACGGCTCTAACGATTTTTATTAAACTCAAAATTAAGCTTACTTTAAGCATTTCTAACAAAACTGCGTTTTTGTTTTTGGCTCAAATGGTCGTAACGAAAATCATGTTTTAACGGCTTTGTTCAAATACCTAGCCATAAGTTCACAACGGCTTGATTGAATCGAATCAAATTTCGTTTGACATAGTTTTTCATCGTTTTCTATAGGATGGTTTAATAAATTTTTCACTGAAGCCTTTCTAAACGGTGGCTTCCATACAACGAGCCGTTGAGTTTTAGCCAACTTTTTTTGGTTTTTTCTAATTTGCTCGAAAATGGCTCTAACGATTTAGATTAAACTCAAAATTAAGCTAACTTTAAGCATTTTTAACAAAACTGCGTTTTTGGTTTTTGGCTTAAATGGTCGTAACGAAAATCAGGTTTAAACGGCTTTTTTTTTAAATGGCCATAAGTTGTCAATGATTGTATAGAATTCACTCAAACTTTGTTTGGAAAAGAGTATAGTTCCTTACAGCTTCCTATTAGATGGCATTGCATTTTTTCAGTTACTCTTTTTTAAATGGTGGCTCCCATGCAACGAGCCATTAGGTTTTGACCAAATTTTTTCGTTTTTTTAATTTCTTCAAAAAGTATGTTATACAGGGTGATTCACCAGCGTTGTGCTAGAGCGTGTAGGTTAAGTTAAGACAAGAAAAAAATCGTATAGGAGGGGGGGGGTCTATTCCCCTCCGTTTAGCCGGGAGGGGCAATTTTCTGAAAAATTGACTTATTTTGTAAAAAAAAATATTTAAAATCAACGGGTTCGTTTACAACACCGTGTTATATCTTTTTGGAAAGCCAAAAACTTCTCCTTTTATTTTGTTTTTAAATTAAATTGTTTTAACGAATAGTTTAAAAAATATAAATTTTCAAACTCAAAATTTTGAAAAAAAATTTGAAAAAATAATTTTAAAACTAATTTTTTTCAAAATTTTACGTAATTAAGTATAATTTTTGTTCTCAGAATTCAACGTTTCCATTAATCTTTAATCCAACACTGAAAACCGTATGGCTCTACGACTTTTTCTTGGCAAGGTATTCAAAAATAACCGAACCTACTTCTTCACAAAAACAAGAAAACCTAGCCTTACGGGATGGCACAAGTGACCATTTAGCCAATTTTTTCGTGTTTTTGTGAAGAAGTAGGTTCGGTTATTTTTGAATACCTTGGCAACAAAAAGTCGTAGAGCCATACGGTTTTCAGTGTTGGATTAAAGATTAATGGAAGCGTTGAATTCTGAGAACAAAAATTATACTTAATTACGTAAAATTTTGAAAAAAATTAGTTTTAAAATTATTTTTTCAAATTTTTTTTCAAAATTTTGAGTTTGAAAATTTATATTTTTTAAACTATTCGTTAAAACAATTTAATTTAAAAACAAAATAAAAAAAGAAGTTTTTGGCTTTCCAAAAAGGTATAACACGGTGTTGTAAACGAACCCGTTGATTTTAAATATTTTTTTTTACAAAATAAGTCAATTTTTCAGAAAATTGCCCCTCCCGGCTAAACGGAGGGGAATAGACCCCCCCTCCTATACGATTTTTTTCTTGTCTCAACTTAACCTACACGCTCTAGCTTTTTGGCACAACGCTGGTGAATCACCCTGTGTAATAGAATGCTTTGAAGAAAACTGCATTTTTTATAGTTTTTGGTTACAAATAATAATAGCGGAAATTGGTTTTAAAATTGTTCTTATTGCTCGAAAAGTTTGTTTTTATCGTAGTGTTGAACCCACAGAGCAAGTACGTGCGACCCAGTCGTGCATTTTATTTTATGTTACGCTACTTCATAACGGCAACATTTATTTATTGTGTCCAAGTAGTCGTAATTTAAAATATGCATACATCAATAATCATGTACCTATGCGTAACATCGTTGTTTGTCTTAAGTCGAAGAACTTTGTGATGTGCATATATGAACAACTATAAAATTTTGTTTCATAGATATTCTTTTCACAAAACAAAGCAAATTTTTAAAGTCCCAATAATTTCTTTCTATTTCCTGCTCCCTAACCTTCTAACCTTATTTTCTGTTATGTCCACCCAAAGTGATTCATAACACAATATTACAGCAAAAATACCACCACGAAACCATAAACCGGATACAAAAGTATATACATAAAAAAAAAGTCTTTTAACGTTCATGTTTAGAAACGAGTAAGTTCTACAGCAATAGCTTAGTTTTATTGCGCACACAGGGTTCATCCTTTAAAAGCGGGAGAACATGCAGCAATAAAATGACGAAGTCTCGAACAAATGACTTGAACGGACCCGCACTCGATTCGGCTTGACTTCCTTTTTTTTTGTCCACCGTGCGTCGTCGTCGTAGTCCACCACCCGCCGCGTCGCGGCGCTGCCACCGCCGCGCCACCACGTCGCAGTAACAGTGGATGTGAAAGAGTTGTGTCCAGTTTGTTTGCAAACTCACATGCGCCACCCCCTGCATCGTCGTCGTTGTTTGTTGCGTATTATCAACCCACTTCCAGAAGAAGAATCATTCTAGTTTGTCCACTACAGCCAGCAACCACTAACAGCCACCTCCGTGTATCGACGTTGTCGTCGGTTGGTCGTTGCGGTCTCTTCGGTCTACTTATGGAAAATCGGATAAAATTCATGGCTAATCTGGTTGTGGAACAACTTTGTGGATGGTGTCCATTCGTTTGACAGGAAGAGCTGAAAGGGTGAAAGAAATAGATATTACACTATACACTCCTTAAGAGCTAACTCACAGACATACAAAGATACTTTCCTTTTGAAACACTTTTCACGCGAGATGACATACATACATACATGATGCTCGCGAGTCGCGAGAGTGTGAGGGAGATTTTGGTGGGTGATCAACAGTACGTACGACCAGACCTAGAGAATGACCAATCGAACTGTTACCCAGCTGCATCATGTCGCGCATGCCAATCATTGATCATTTCAGGTCCAATAATGGAACCCTGTGGTATTTCATAAATCATCGCAGTGAAACCATACAGATGGGTCGCGTGTTGTGTTGTGTTGGATGCTTTCGCGCAAACGCGTGTACAAATCAAGAGTCATCTTTTTTTTGGTCTAAGTCTGCATCCGAAAAAGAGAAGGGTGAATGCAGGGGAGAAGAAACACAGGGGTTCAGGGCATGGATTAATAAAACAAAAATCTCTTCTCTCCTGGGTGGGAACGGACAGCGTGGCGGCTGGTATTATTTGTTTGCAATGCTGCAACATGACAGCCATGCACTGATTATGAGAGAGAGAAAAATGAAATGAGTTGATGGAGGTCTGAGAAGCGCAGAGAAAACACCAGAGAGGATGAAGTGAATACCCAGCGATAACATCTGGGATGACGATAAAAGGATTTTGAGCTGCGCGAGAATGCAGGAAGAGATTGTAGCAGACGGATATTTTTATTTGGGACGCAAGTGTGTCAAACGTGGTATGATAATGTGTTTCTTTGCGCTTACCAGGAGTGTCATTGGGAAGTGTTTTTTTTTGTGTGATGTGTTTTTATTCTTTGCATTATGAACGTAGTACGATCGTTAATGTTGTGCCAAATTATAAAGGAAATAAGAAGACCATATAACTAAAATCGTGTTATAAGTACATAAATGCTTTTTTATTTCTTCCTTTCTTGGATTAATATAAGACATTTCAAAAACAACATGAAAAAGGATATAATACACATTTCATAAAGATAGTAGATTTTGGTATACAGGCTACACCTGGTCACACTACCAGGCACTCTGGAACATCATTACTGCCATAGTGGAAGAAATGATGACAGCTTTACTGTTTTAAGTAATAGACCAGTATAATTGGAAACTATTGGTAATTTTCATTCTTAAAAATACAATACGGACGTAGTTTGCATTAAAATGGATGACAGCCACACAGGCAATAATGGTTAATTCAAAATACCTTTAGCCCCAACGTTTAGAAAAAAACGTTCAAAAACTGGCGCCTCTCGTTCTGTTTGCCTTCACCTATTTTACCCATTGAACTTTAAGAGACGAACAAACTGATCTATTTTTATATTAAGAGAGCTTATCATTTTTCAAAAACAAGCCTTCTCATCAAAAAAGTGTGCATCTGGAATTGACAAAACCCTTCTTCGATTAATTAAAAACTAACTTCGAACCGTTCCATTAGAGTTGGAAGCTGTTTATGGCACTTAGGTAGGACCACTGGGGTATCGACCAGCGGGCGACGTGCTATACTCAATTGGGATTCAATCGGTGGTCTTCGCATACAGTTTAGGTGATTAACTTGAAGATGTTCCACTACAAAAATAATGCAACAACGGAAATGACAAAAATTGTGCCTGAATATGGTCATCAATTCTGTCGACGGATATTTAGCCGAAAATGATATTTTCTCGAATAAATGGAAAACAAAACTACAAAACCTGACAAATGTGAAAAATGTATTAATTTTTATATTTTAAAATTAATGTGCTTTAAAGGTTTCCTAACGGAATCGACATTCCTTAACAAGGTTCCATGTAAGCACGAATAAAAGTTCGGGCAGTTTCGGAAATGTTAGTTTTTGAATTTATGAGACTTTTCGGCTATCAGGTCGTTAGTATATTGAAAACAATTTTCCATAAATCTTTTTTTAGAGGTTTGATGCAATGAAACAATTCGTTGGAAAATTGAAGTTGCTGTAGTATGGGAGTAGGCTCTGAACCCATTTCCACAACTGTTTCTAAGTCTGCGAAACAACTGAATCAAACAGTTTTTTGACGTGATAACGTCTAATAAATCGGTTTGGAATATATGGGCAGCACGCACAGAAAAATGTCACAGTCACAGTCACACTGACGTTACCTAGCTGCTTTGATAGCCTAGAAAGCCGTTAAAGTGGGAGTGGAGGGTGTTGGGTGGTTGGTTGGTTATGGTGGGAGTGTGTGTGGGGCAGGCGGGAGGTGGGGTAGTGGGTGCTTGGTTGTAGGTGGGGTGGGCGATTGGTAGTGGTTAGGAAGGGGGGGATTTATTGTGTGGGCGAGGAGGAAACAATTTTCAAAAACGGCGGACTGTTGGTTGGTGGTTGTATGTGGGTGTGGTAGGTTGGTGTTTGGGTTAAGGGGTGAAAAAAATTCAAAAATGGTGGGTGGCTGTAGGTGGGTTGGGTATTTGGTGGTTGGAGAGATTACAACCTACATATGAACTGTTTTGCTTACTGGTTATCACGTAAAATTATCGTCCGTAAACCGACTTTACAGACAACTAAGTTTTTTTTTTTGCCTTGGTTTCAAATAGCAGTTTTGTTTTAAATGACTTATTGTTATGACCGTGATTCCATGTAACAGGAGCACATTTTAAACTATAATTCCAAAATATTCAAACTTCAATCTTCTTATACCTATA
Source organism: Platycheirus albimanus (assembly GCA_916050605.2). Taxonomy (NCBI): domain Eukaryota; kingdom Metazoa; phylum Arthropoda; class Insecta; order Diptera; family Syrphidae; genus Platycheirus; species Platycheirus albimanus. The sequence goes on along the minus strand of OU696697.1, from coordinate 76,516,392 downwards.
AAAGATTTTAATTAAAAAAAGGAGAGCATTTCATTCATAAAGTTCAACCTGTCAATTGATGAACGTCTTTAACGTCTGAAAAAATTCCCCATTTACAGTGATTAAACCGGAGGCAAAAATTATTTAAAACAAAAGACCGATAAAGTAGAAAAAAACTTCACTGAAAGGAACCTCAAAAAAACACACATAAAATATATACATAATATATATATTTACATATATAAACGGTTTAGTGGTAGCCTTTCTTAATTTTAACACGCGCGGTCACGGACTAGCCCATCTCTTGTGAATCCTTCGGTATCAACTACAACACACTTTTTCTCATTTTTGAGCAATATTTAACCAAAATAAACCTTGCGGCTTTTTTTGTCCATAAAAAAAACTGCAACACTTTTCATATGGGATACATTATAAAGTATATTCTCAGGAAAAAGAGCCTCCTTCAGCAGCAAAATAATTTGATTGCGTGTATGCATTATACGCACCTACAGTCTACAGAAGAAGGATTTGTTGATACATTGTAGCAAAATATTTGCACTTGAGAAGAAGAGTTTTGTTACCATCGGATGTTCATTAGGATGCATAATTTTTTTTTTTTTTTTTTTTTTTGAATAAATGAAAACAAACGAAAGAGGATGTTTGAGTTTCTGTTTTCTGGTTGAATGGCCTGTTTCTGATTCCACTCTTCGTAAACGTTATAGACAGAAACAAGGATTAACATTATATGGCAGGTATTACTCATGGCGTCATGGCAAATAATACAAAAAAAACCATGGGAACATAGAATCTTGACTGGTTATAGGGATTGCTACACTTGTTCATTAAACGTGACATGTACAACAGTACCTACATAGCAAGTTAAATATATGCGTGTCATTTAAAATATGTGTAAATCAAACAACTGACTTGGTCATATAAACTAACTCTGCTTACAGGCTTTTGAAAGGGAAAATTTTCAACAAAACATAAATAAATAACTTGGAACTATGACACCATTATTTTTAAAGTAACCCGGCTGTCTTCAAAATAGACACAATTTCAACTCCGACTCCGAGCACAGTCGGAAGATGTAAACACCATTAACTTTCTTTCTGACTGTCCTAGCCTGTTTGAACAGAACTTAAATTTTGATATCTGTTGACGAAGTTTAAGACAGAAAGGAGATGGTTCATTTTTGGGCCAAGTGAGAACAAAGATGATATTGGTATTAGATGAAAGGTTATTATGAGCTATTTCTAAAAAAACAAATATTTTCAAAATCGATAGAGCAGATTTCGAGATATTTTAGATAGCTCTAAAACTAACGGTACCTGCCATATGATTTTTAATGAAAAATTCATCTTTCTCAAAAATGGCTTTTACGATTTTGATAAAACTCTCTGAATGGTGTTTTTTGTGTAAACTTTATGTTTTGGTTGGAACAGATTTTTCAGGAAAAGTCCTATAACGGTACCCCCCATTGGACCGGTTTTTTAAATCAGATTTTCTCGTAAGCCACTTGACGGATTTCAATGAAATTTTTAATGTATTAGTCTTTTTATAGACGAAATAATACACAATCTTAAATTTTTCAAAAAAAAGTTTTTTTTTTATTTTTCAAGAAGGAATTGATAATTTTTTTTAATTTTAATTTCCTGATAAAAACTACAAAGTGCTAAAAGTTGGCATACCTACTCAAAAAAGATTTGGAATGTGTTTTAGAAAAGTTTTAAAAAAAAACCGTTTTGTGAAAAAACTGGTCCGACGATTTTAATTTTTTTTTTTTTCTAAAACTCCTAACAGTAAAATAATAGAGATGGCTTTCTTCATTTTTTCCTTAAAATGCTTTAGCTAGTGATTTTTAAGTGATTAATAAAATTTCATACGATTTTTTCACTGCTTTTTTCCAAAATTTCCAGAGTGTCGTGCTCAGTCGTGTAAAATGTACATTTGTACGTTCGAAATATACATCCTGCGTTCCTGTTTCGTAGACTTTAAATCTGCTTTTGATAAAGCGAATAGACAGGCTTTAATTTATAAACTTTCTTGTTAAGTTCTACCGCGAAAGTTTTGATTTATCTACTGCAATTTCCTAACTTAATCTAATGCTGTCGTGTGGGATGAAACGAAGTTCTCAAATCCGTTCGAAACGACGGACGGCAATAAATTATTCGTCCGAAGTCATAGTACTACATTAAGAGCCAGAGTTGAAGTATCCTCAACAATGTAATTTGTGTAACAGAAGAGAAATTGAAGACATCTTTCACTTCATTGCAATTTGTCCAATACTTCAGGAAATTCGTTCGTGTATTTAAAAGAAAGCTTTTTGTCATTACGACAGCTATATGAAATTTTAAATGGAGCTGTTTATATATAAATATTGCAAACACGAAACAGTTAATGCAAATGATCTAATTTTATTTTGCAAATCATTGAAAATTGCTCTTGTATTTTGTGTTTCAAATCACCTAAAATTGACCTCCACAAAGGTTTTATTTTTGTTTAAAGGTTTATTATATTTTATGTTTCAAATCTTCAAAATTGTTATTTATCGAAGCTTCGAAATTACCAATGCAATATTTTAAATATTTTATGTCCTTAAAATGCACGTTTAGTTTTTATTTGAGCTAAATTCAACTAAAGGACTTTATAATCATTGCTGTATTTTGAATTCGTTTTTATTATTTTGCATTTGTGTTAGTTATATCTTTTTTTACTTATTCCAAATTTATTCTTTTTTAATTTATCAGAAATGTCAAATCAGGCATAGACGAGACGGCACGATTGCCATGTCATTATTCGATGAACCTTTGATGAAATAAAGAATTAATCTGTCTATCTCTCTTTCCTATACATCTTCAATAATCCAAAACGGACAAAGAGGAGTTTGTTTAAAAGGCTTAGAGTTCACAACCTATAATATCAGAATGCCCAGTCTACATTTTTTTTATAGAAGTTAATTTACCGTTTTACGATGATGTATGCTAGCGCTGTAGTTTTTAGATATACAGAGTAATATATATAATATATATTAATGTAAGATTAATAAAATAATAATAATTATAATAAATTATTTAGAGTAATATGCCAAGTCGATAACGGCTTTATAGTTTTTCAAAATCTTCTCAGTGAAGATCAGTACACCTCTGCATGCTTTTAAACATATTTTCGAATTTATTTATTTATTCCACATCAAGCATTTTTTAATGATTTTTGTTAAAAGTAAAATGAAAACATAATGAGTACCCATTAATCAAATTTTTTGAATGCTCCAAAGTCCTTTTGCTTGAGCCGATATCTGAGATCGGGGGATGAACGATTTGACTTCTTCTATTTGTTTCCCATAATTTTTTGAACATTATTTCACGTCTTAAATTTTAAGTAAATCATTACACGAAAATGTCCACGATTCAATATAATTTCTTTTTCTAAGAAGATTGGGCTCCGCGAAATTTGGCCCCAGTAAATGAGGCCCCAACAAAATAATGAAATAAACAACCGAAAAAAACCACACAAAACAGCAACAATGAAATTTCTCAAATTTTAGGCGCACTATTTCATAATGTAAGAAGGCCCCAATGAAATAAGACCCCAAAATTAATTTTGGGGCTGAATTTCATTTCATTAAAAAAAAAAATTGGGGCCTAATTTCATTTTTCATAATTTACATGAAAATAAAATTTTCTTTCACAAAAAGTATTGTGAAAACCCGATACCCAAAGCTGGAAAACTGCCGCTTGTAGTCGATCCAGCAATCATGTTTCAATGTTAAGCCGAGGTGATGTAAAATTTTGAAGACAAAACGTTCGTCCCTCTGTTTAAATCGGAATAACGTAGTGTTTTAAGTGCGGAGTTTTAATAACAAATATCGTGTATACCTATTTAAATTAATTAAAATCGCGCGATTTTCCGCTGCTATTCTGTTACTCACTAATGGTTATCAACATGATCTTAACATTGAAATGAATCAGTGAGTAACAGAATAGCTTTTTCAGCTATTCTGTTACTTACCTACTGATTGTTTTCGATTGAAAACCATCAGCGGGTAACAAAATAGTTTCTTCCAGAAGAAGATATTTTGAGTGTTGAGTATCCTGTGAGGAGGACATTAATGAAGAAAATGAAAGCTCTGTTGTTGTTGGCCCATCCGTTGATGAACATATTTGCATTATTTGGAATTATTTGCGGGCAAATATTGGTCTGTTGTCTTGTATGCAAATTAACGATTTGTAATGAATGCAACATGAATATTCAAGCGGAATCTATTGCTGGAAGGCAGGAGAGCTATACAAAGTGTCCTTTTGTACACAAATGTTTAATTTTTTGTTATTTAATTTTTAAAATGAACTTTAATACGAAAAAACGAATTGGAGTTTTATTTTATTTTTCCGAAAAAATCCAAAACACATTGGGGCCTTATTTCTTTTTTTTTTAAAGCGTTTTTTTTCATTTCGTTGGGGCCTTATTTCACTTTAGCATATTTTCATAATGAACAAATGCCCTGACTTGGGATTGGGACCTTATTTCATTTTTTCTTTTGGGGACTTATTTCCTGGGGCTTAATTTCGCGGAGCTAGAAGATTGTATAAAATGTTTTATTTTTGTATAACAAAACTTTCGGAGAGTTATTACCAAGAAAAATGTTAATCGTTATGAAAAAAATGTAAAATTTTACATATTCACACTAGTGCTTTCACAATGCAAGACCAACACAGCATTCAACTTAGTTTCACGATAATTTTGTCTGTAAAACCTTTCTTGTTTCCAAAGTACTGCTTAACGGAAGTACATACTATAATTCATTGTGTCTTAGACATACATAGATACAATTTACTAAAAATTTAGGGTTTAAAAAATGTATACTATCAAAAAACAAAAAAAAAGACTGTCTGAGGTTAATATTGCATTTTTTAAATATGTTTTAAAGAAGAAGAAGAAGAGTAAGTAATCCTAGAGAGTCGCTGTGAATTCCGTTTTGGTATTCGAACCGGATGATTGGTTGTGTCTCTCATTTTGACATCCTGTAAGTGCGGCGCGCATACCATCTCCAGTAATCCTAAACTGGTTTAACGCATTACGAATCAGTGCGGTGAATCAGAGTCGCATATAACATTCGCAATCTACTACCACTCTGGGGCTGTCGGTTGGTCGATAGGTCTGACGCGTCTTCCTTCGTTGGTCGGCTGCATTACTTCTTTTTCATCATTTTTTTTTTTTTTTTGGTTCGCCATCTTCATCTGACACACATCGACCACTCAATGATAAATTGAAAGGTTCAAAGGACACATTTATCAGATGGATGGAGGAGATACGACGCGAGAGTGAGTGGTGGATTGTGTTGGCTAACTGACTGCTGCGGGGATAGAGCCAGTGCTTTTGGCTGCGCTGCATTGCGTTTGCAATGGGCTGCCCGTGTGGAAGGATATCAGAACAGAACGATGAACTGTACGCGCGCCCAATGGGTTGTGCACTGCACAATAAATTGATTGATTTAGCTGCGGGGATTTATTTATTAATTTCTCTTCTTCTTGACTCGGTAGTTGCTGTAGTTTTAGCTATAGATAAGTATATATATATATATATATATATATATATATATATATATATATATATATATATATATATATATATATATATATATATATATATATACATTTGTTGCTTATATATTTTTCGATGATTAAGCATGCATTGAATTACTGCGCAATGAAGAAGAGAACCAGTTTAATGATGGCTTAGAAATTCCTTGATGACTTAAGAAGTTTCGGAAAATAATATATTGGAGTTTTCTTTCTTTCTAGTCTTTTGTCTATTTATAGTTGAAGGTATTATAATCGATTTCAGAAGAGTAATGAAGTTGGTTGGAATATGTGAATATCGTGGCTCCACCGCCACTACACCGACCGGTCCGTTGCGTATAAAGGAAGAGCTTGAAAGATTTGGCATCTTAGGCATTAGTAAGGTTGAGGGAATTTGAATTTGAGAATTTACTTTTGGTTATATTGGACTTAATATGATTGACTAGATGTTTGGGCCAAAGTATAACTTGTATTTCGAGACTAAGTAATATGTTGCAAATGTATGTAATGAATATCTTAATGTACGTTGTTATAATATTTGTTAAAATTTCCAATTTAGTTGTGTTTTCATCGCCTCTCCACGCTGCGGCTTTATTACTCAAAGCCAAATACTACTGTTTTTAATTCAAAAATATATAAAAGTCTATACGGTATATTTGTTACAAAAAAGCAATTTTTAAAATTTTTTTCTGTCTGTTTGTTTCGGCTATTCTCGGAAAACTCTGGAGCTATTTTGACGGAAATTTCAATAGCGAATCGCTCTGATGTTTTAAAGAGTAACTTGGGCTATTTTAATTACCCCTCCAAGTGGTACCGTGGTCGCATTTTGCAAAATTGTTTGGGCCGATTTAACTCAAGACCACAATCAAAATATCAGATAATATCGTCCGTGCACTCATAACTCGAGAACAGATCGTTAAATTTTAACGATTTGGGGCTTAATGGAATCGTATTGACCAAGGAAGGTCATAAAGTAGAAAATAAAATGCACGACTGGGTCGCACGAACTTGCTCTTATGATAAGCAATTGCTTAGTGGCTGCATATATGGATTTAAAAAAAAATTTAAATAATTTCGAAAATTCTTTTATTTTTTAAATTAGTTTAAGAGTTTTCTCGGAAAAACAAAGTATACAATAAAATTTCAAAGCTATACGTGAATCTAGGAAAAAAATATATTGAAAATCGTTTGACCAGTTTTTTTTTAAAAAGGTTATTTTTGAAAAACTTTTCCAAAAAATATTTTGAAATTTATTTGGGTATGCAAATATATGGCAACCTGTAGTTTACATTTGAAAAAATAATTAAAAAAAAATCAATATACCCGTTTCCAACATATTTCGAAAACCAAAAATTTTTTTGAAAAAATTATAAAAAATCAAAAAAAAAAGTTTTTGAAAAATTTGAAATGCCATATTAATAAAATTATAAATGACTTCCTGTGGCCAAAATTTTATTGAAATCGAATGTATAGTTTACGAGAAAATTTGATTTGAAAATACTGGTTCTATGAGAGGTACCGTTATAAGACAAATTTTGAAAAATATTTTCCAACCAAAAGATAGATTGTCTTACAAAAATAGCATCCTGAAAGTTTTATCAAAACCGTTGGAGCCGTTTTTGAGAAAATCAATTTTTTTCTTCACGATTGTATGGCAGGTGCCGTTATTTTTGGGCCTAGAGCAAAAATAAAAAATACGTTCCGAGGGACGGCCAAATAAATCCTAGATACCAAATTTGAAGCAAATCGGCCCATCCGTTCAGGCTCTAGAAGCGCGAACAGACAGACAGACAGACAGACAGACAGACGGACGGAATTCCCAGACCCACTTTTTTCGACTTCTCCATCATCGTAATGTCATGTGTGATTGTTATCTCGAAATTTTTTTTCTGCACGAATCCATAACTTGCCTTATAGTACCTATAATCGCAAGTAAAAATTAAGTGGACTGGGTCGGACGAACTTGCTCTAATGTGTTACAGTGGCCTTATGGTATTCCAACTTATAGCACTTTGTAGTTTTTATCAGAAAATAAAATATAAAAAATAGCTTAAACCGTTTTTGAAAAAAAAAAACAAAAAATTAAAAAAAAAGAAGAAACTCAAAAAAACTTTTTTGAAAAATTTAAAAATCTATATTATTTCTTCTTTAAAAGGGCTTCTAAATCCGTCAAGTGGATTACAAGAAATTCTGATTTAAAAACACCGGTTATATGGGAGGTACCTTTATAAGACTTTTCCTGAAAAGTCTATTCCAAGTCTGTGCAAGTTTGCACAGAAAACACTATTCAGAAAGTTTTATCAAAATCGTAGGAGCCGTTTTTGAGAAAAATTAATTTTTCACTAAAAATCGTATGGCAGGTAGTTTTAGAGCTAGAATGCTAATTCCGAATTTTACGAATGCATAACTTGCCTTATATGTAGTATCTATAAATCGCAAGTAAAAGTAGCACGCACTTCACCATCTTTATGTTATGTTTAAGTAAAATAATACTAAATAATTTAATGATACCTATTAGAAAATCGGATGAAAGTACCTAGAAAGTTTTTTTTTTTTAATTGCAATATTTTGTTCATTAAACCTTTTATATGATGTAACTAAGTTACTTCTGTTGCATTTAATGGAATTTTGCAAAAAATTGGGATAGAACGAATTGCAAAAAGCAGCTTGTGCATGCTGGGAATTACTATTTTCAATACATAAATGAATTTTGGCGGAACAAAGTTTGGCGAATCAGCTAGTTTATAATATTTAAGTTAAAATAAATATGAGCATTTTATCGCGAAAGAATACTAGTCCAGAGCGATAAAACAATTAGTTTTATATGGTCAACTTGGCTTCCCATAACTCGCGTGTTACAGCTAGTCTTACAATAAAGCTGCGGAACTGTTTGCTGCGGAACTGTCTGTAGATCAGTCTTACCTTATGTCCAATGTTGCGCACCGCTGTGCTGTAGCTTAAACGGCTGTACCGACTTGCTTCAAACTTTAAACCTACTGGAATATGAAATCTAGAAATAATGCATAATTCTTCCAAAAAAGGCCTAAAACTGATATTCTACGTCTTTAATAATTATGGTATAAACATATAACAGTTAACAAAAATCTTATTTTTCTCAAAATCACTAAAATTTTGGAGAAAATTAAGGAGTGCACAAATTGTTTCTCCTCTCAAATACAATATGTAGTCAAATATCAAAAGCATTGTTAAAATGCATATGGACTTTCGAGTGTTATAAAAACAACCTCCTTAACGTTGAGATATAGTTGTAAAATGCAATATTTTGTAATTGCATTCCGCAAAGTTTTAGTCATTTAGCTGGTTCTTCGGAATTGCAATACAATTTATAAATTCAGTCTTTTCACTTAAAAAATCAATTCCCATTTAATTTTAAGGTCTTAAATAATACAATCTCCGAGAGCATTCAATCATTTTTGTTTGAAGGCTTGCAGTCTTTTAAGTCTTTCAAAAGTCTTTACAATAATTATTGTTATCTTTGAATCTACTGAATGCATTCAATATACATATATATGCTTTGCAGTCTTTTAACCGCTTTTAAGTCTTTTTATCAATTGAAAGATTTATTTTAAATTCTAATGTGGTAGAAAGACTGCAATATAATGGAATTAATTTAACAAAAAAGACTTTTGACTGAAATTTGTTTATACCAAGTCAAATAACTCAACGTAAATATGATTCTGATTTTATTCTAATACCAGAGAAAAAATATGATACGAATGAGATAATACTCATTATCACCACTTGAAATCTGTTTCAAAGAAAAGCTTACAAAATATAAAACAAGTCCTTGATGCCGCATCTTGCTGACTATATGGTATTCGATCTTAACCTAATCAGTAACAATATCATAAAGGTGGAAGAATCCTCTCAGGCGATGCGTGCATATAAGTGGCAAGTAGCCATGTAAGGGCTAAAATTGCATAGCAAACATATTTGCTTCTTGCAAATACTTACCACTCTTTGCTATTTGGAATTCCACACAGTCCATGTTGTACCAACATCTCAGTAGTATTTCTTTTTTGTTGCATAATGAATGGCCACCACCCAACACGACTATATGCCACACCACCTAATAGAGAACAGCACACCACAACTGTATACTGGTACTGCTGTTAAGGACAAAACAATGAAACCATCATGTTAATCAGGTGCACCGCATGTTTGTTAAATGCTCTTCGTCCTCCTCCACATCGCACCACCGCTGGTCTCAAGAGACTAGACAAATGATGATACAACTGATAGAATACTTAAACGAAGAATAAGATACATAAATAGGTACAACATAACAAATAAAAAGGGGATACGATCCACACAGTGTAAATAAGCGCACTTGTGCTCTTCTTGCTAAGGCTGAGGCTGCAGCAGCTACTGGTACTTTGGGGAGAGCTCTTCCTGGAACTCTCGACATTTGCATCCTCACATAACAAATGTTTAAACTAAATTCTATGGGATTAAATTATACAACACATGAAGCGCGTGAAGAGTCTACTAGCTGCTGCTGCTGCTCAAGAGTTGCCCCACCATCAGCAACCAAAAACACCTTGGGAACGAAAGGAAAGAAGGCTCCTCTTCCTAATGGGTGGCAGGCGCATTAAATGGCAGCGGCCGCAGCGATGGCGACACTACTTCGTGTATCACCAACTCTCTCGATGTGAATCTGCCTCGTTCCGGGAGGAATATGATGGGCAGAAGACAAATTTTGATCCTTCTGTGTGCCCATGATGAATGATGCAACATGACATGCACGCCAGTCGCGTTCACTTCAGTGTGGCTTGCACCGAAGCGTGTTCTTGGGACACAACAACATCGGATTGTTCTATCCGTTCTATGCACATCGCACAGCATACTGGACACAGGGACTTCTGCTGCACTGCAGTATACTCATGTAAATATTTGTCTACACATTTAGATATCGATAGTGAAGTCCATGAAGCGCGGTGCGGCATGGCGGCCAGCTTTAACAGTTGCTCTTATGTGAGTGTGTGAGCTGAGTTTTATATATGCGCTCTCTTACAGGAAGACTTTTTTGAATTTATTGAATTTATTAGATGTTTGTATGTATGTATTGGGTTTTTATCAGAAACTCTTGAAGAATTCACTTGGCTTCAGTGGAATTGGTCTAATTGTGTTAATTGCAGCTTCACATTATAGCGCCGTGAATCATTTCCAATTTGTGGCAGACACCATGCTCGTATGCTGTGTGTGTTATCTTTGTTTAAATTCAGTTCAAGAATAGCGAAAATAAAAATATCCCATTCCCAGAATGAGCTGAATCTCTAGATTTGGATTTTCAAATATTTACGAGTCTCAAACCAACTACAGGTCAATATTCATAATTTGAATCTACTGGTACCCGTTGGATTAAAATGTCTGGGCCAGTTAAGCATTCCATATTCTTGTAGTTAGTGCATTTGATATAAGGCTGCTCGAGAATATATTGATGTGTACTCCGAGCAGGGGCGAACGCAGGGGGGGTTTTGGGGGTTGAAACCCCCCCCCCCCCCCGAAATATGTGAAATGAAAAAATAACCATTCATTAAAAAAAAAATAAACCTGGAAATATAAAATTTATTTGAAATTTTCATTCTGTCAGTGAAAAAATCTTTCCAAATACACAATCTAACCCATCAGAGATCAATTCTTTCGTGTTGAGAATTCATCTAGAATTGCTCTTGTTTTGGAATGAAACTTGCAAAAGTGAAGAAGATAAATTCTTTTGACAGAAAGAGCAATTCTTTTCTTGTATGAAACTCGCTATAAGTAAATTTGATATGTCGATGTGGAATTAGTGTTGGGTCGTAAACAACGGGACCTGCGACCGAAATATACGAAAATTCACTTCCCTTTTTACTTGCAAAATCATCCCATCGGTCGCTCCAAAACTAGCGGTAGTTGCGACCGAAATCTACGAAAATGAAAACTTGCATCACACGTACTAAAAGCCAGTCCCTACGTATAAGAACGGGATCGACAACGGCAACTAGGAAAGAGTATACTTTTGTATTGTATAAGCATAATACACATGAAAATTAAAATGAAATTGTAGTTTGAACTGTGAGGTCGATTTTCTTTTGATTCCTACATAAAATCGGTTGTTTATTAAAATAAATTAAGTTATTGTGAAAAAAATGAGTAATTCAATACTAAAGTTTTTTAAACCAGCAGCGAGTAAAAACAGTGCTACACCTACAGTTTCAAGTATTGGGGATTTAAACAAATTGTCTGGAGAAGGTCCCCCCACAAAAAAACAAAAACCTGAGGTGTCACAAAACAGTGGAAACCGTAATGTAAGTTCAATATAAGAAAATATTAGTTTTGTTTCCCCTGTGGTGCTGTTTCGTGCTCATGTGTATTTCTAATTGCCTTTTTTAACGGAACTGTTTAAATTGAAATTAATTTTGAACAATTTGTGCAATATTGTGATTAACGTTATATTAACGTAATATAAGTGTGTAAAAGAAAAAATCTTTTGGTTTCATGTTTAGATATTTTTTTATTTTTGTATGAATAAAGGCACATAGGTGCACATATTTTGAAAAAAAAAAAATTTTGTTCATAATCTCATATGGGCACAAACTTAAAAATCATAACGTGTAACAATACATATTTATTATCTTATCCATAGAATTATGTAAACGACATTGCAAATTTTTGTCGGAAGCAATTAAACGACAGTGAAAAATATGAAGTTCTTGTTCATTGTTGGGTTCCTGATTTAGATTTTAATTTTCCGATATCTGGCCAAAGAAATTTAAAATTTCAGCACTCTTGGTTGCGCTCTTTTGTGTGATTGACGTATTCTGCAGCAGAAGACGGTGCTTACTGCCGATATTGTGTTGTTTTTGCATTAAAGTCCGTCGGGAAAGGGTCTCATCAGGACACAAATATATTAGTACTGACTGCGTTTCGGATGTGGAAAAAAGCCCTTGAAAAATTTAGAGAAGACCAAAACAAAAGTTATCACAAAGAGGCTATAGAGGATGGACAAAATTTTACGTCAATTTTCGAAAATCGAAGGCTTGATGTAGTCAGCGAACTTGACACGAGCCGGAAAGTACAACAACTCGAAAACAGAAAAAAGTTGATTCCGATCATACGAGCTGTTTTTTTTGTGGCAGGCAAGGTATAGCTTTAAGAGGACATCGAGACCACGGCCTTGTATCAATTGATAAGCAGCCAGAAGAAAACGACGGAAATTTTAGGGCGTTACTGCGTTACGCAATTGAAAGTGGTGATAAAGTTTTGGCAGATCATTTAAATAGTTCGGGGGCAAACGCCAGATATATAAGCTATCGCATTCAAAACGAAATAATTGATGCTGCAGGAAAAATTATAACAATGAAAATTGTCCAACGTATCAACAAATCTGGATACTTCTCTGCTATTGCTGACGAAAGCACGGATATCAGTGGGGTTGAACAGTTTTCAATATGCGCTCGTTATGTTGATACAATCGACCATAAATATTTTATTCGCGAAGACTTTTTGTGCTTTATCCCGGTTGAAGACGTAACTGGAAAAGGACTAGCAAGTACGTTGCTGTCTGCAATTAAGGATATGGGCCTTAATCTAGCTAATATGAGGGGACAAGGTAAGTGTCAATAATTGGCTAGAATGATTAAGTATTAATGTTATCGTTTTTGACTGTTCAGGCTATGATGGGGCGCGTGCAATGAGTGGAAAATTCAACGGCTGTGCTGCCAAAGTAAGGGAATTATATCCACAAGCGATTTACGTCCACTGCGCGAACCATAACTTGAATTTGGCCATTACTCACGCCTGTAATATCCCACCAATACGAAATTGCATTGGGGCTATTAAAGAGGTTGTCAATTTATTCAGACTCTCAAACAAAGCAGCTCTAATTTTAAAAGACCAAATACATGCGTCTTGTCCAAAAGCAAAACAAACACGGCTTTTAAGATTTTGTGAAACCCGTTGGGTTGAGCATTTAGACTCCTTGAGTTTGTTTTTTTGACGTATATGAATATATCTGCTGCTCTTTAGAGATCCTGGACGAAAAAAATTGAAAACTGATGGAGTTAAACCGCATACTTTACTTACAGCAATACACAATGCCCAGTTAATTATTTCACAAACAGTAATCAAGCCAATTTTTAGCCTTATGAAAAACCTTAGTGAATTTTTGCAAAAAAAAGAATGCGATCTAAGCTGCTGCATAGAATATGCAAACCACCTATATGAAGAAATTGCTGAAATGCGACAGAATTCCGAAGTAAGGTTCGGTAGCATATTTGCTGCAGCCAAAGAAATTGCGGAAAAAATGGATTTGCAGTTGGTAGTCCCACGAAATGTCGCAAAACAGAGGAACAGGGATAATTACGAAGGTGGTCCTGAAGAATATTTTCGTCGGTCTATCTATGTTCCTTTTTTGGACCATTTATTGACGCAATTGAAAAATAGATTTCTCGACCATCGTGAGCTGCTTTCCAAAATTCAAAATATATTGCCAGAAAAATGTTGCAAACTTAAAGAGGACGAAATAAAAAGGACTGTTGAGGTGTTTTCCCAAGAATGGCCAGATGATAAAAAAGTAGGCTTAGATGATTTTCTAGCCGAAATGAAGATGTGGCGCAGGTAAGAATGTATTTCTTTTATTTTCTTGATATGTATTTCATTGTTAAATTAACTATGGTTTCAGACATTGCTTGAGTATGCCAAACGTAAAACGGCCCAACAACTTTATAGATTCGTCCTTATATAAAACAGTTCATTGTTTTATGCAGATCGGTGCGACACTTCCGGTATCCGTGGCTTCAAGCGAGCGATCCTTTTCATGTCTGCGCAGATTAAAAACTTATCTACGAGGAAAAACCGGCGAGGAGCGACTGAACGGTTTGATGTTGCTGAACATCTATAGGGATATTGAGGTTGACTATGAGGACGTTATAAATATAATGGCAAAAGTTCCAAGGCGCATTGATTTTATTTTATAAAATATTGATCATAACTAAAAATTTATGTATTTAGTTTTATATATATGTAAATACATACATACAGAGTAAAAAAAACTTACAAATATTAAAAACAAATTGTTCGTTTATATTTAATATATTTTTTTAAAAACCCCCCCCCCCCCCCGAAAAAATTTCCTGCGTTCGCCCCTGACTCCGAGCAAGGTAAAATGTTTAAGGGGAAGAAATTAATCAAGATATTTCGCTTGAGCAACGATATGCAAGTGATATAAATGTTTTCATTATAGTTGTTTCACCAATCAATTTTAAAGTTCTCTGAGAATTCTGTCCAGGAGATGTGAATTCGTTATGAGAGCACCTATACCCAGAGATGTGAGTTTTATTTAAACTTTGGGTGAATATGCCTCATGCATTATAGCCAGATCTGATTTGGAAAACATTTCTTGCATCATCTTAAGAATTCTTAACATTTCCTGGCATTTCAACAATCCTCGATACCAAATGATGCACGCATTTTCAATAAGAGATCCTATTGCCAAACTTGGTGCCGTGAAATAAGGCCAGGTGAAATAAGGCCAAATGGAAAGATTTGGCCTTATTACGCTTTGTTAAAGTGAAATTATTGCAAATTTTAACGTTTGGCATTATTTCATTTTGTTAAAGTGAAATAAAGCCAAATAGATTAACTTATACAAAGTGAAATAAGGCCAAATGCACTAAAAAAGGGAAAAAAACAAACCGTTTTAACGGGGCGCTGTAGTTCAGGATAATTTTTCGTAACCCATTTTTCTGTCTCCGACAGAACTGCCGTTCAAAACCTAACCAAATCATCAGACCGAATTTTTGTTTTGGATGGCACTTTCAATGTGGTTCCATCTTGCAGCTTTAAACAGCTATTAATTTTATACTTTGCCCATAATGACCTCGTAAGTCAACATTTCCATACGGAAAAATTGTGATAAAAAATTTAAACATAGGTGCCTGCCTACACTCATCTATTTAGCTTCTTTACTGAAAAAGTGGGTACGTGCAGCGTGCAGAGCGGTTAGGGCTGTCGGCGAGGATGGCCGTTGCGTTGGTGCAAGCGGTATGGGTGGACGGTAAAGCGGGCGAAACTCTGCAAACAATCAAAAAATCGCGCGATTTTCTTGGAGGGACTCGTTAGCATACTATCTACGAAGCTTCCTAAGCGAGACAATTTTTTCAAGTTATTAGATGTGCTATTGGATCAAGATTTCGCCAATTGCAGAAATACAAATGGAAACAAACCATACTGCCGCGGCCGGCATGCTGGTCGTTAAAAGTTTTCCGTATCCCAAGATTGTTTTTAATGTGATGGTTAAAGAGAGATTTCTTTACCTTGCAAAGAAGAGACGTAGCTGCATTTCAAATTTTGAGGCAAAACAAAAATTAAGTAGAAAATTATATAAACAGAGAAGACAACAAAGAAGTTGAAAATCTCAAATACCAACACTAAACAAGTATACATACATATATGAGTATATGTATATAAGTAAACAGTCTGATTGACTGGGTATGAATCGGCAAACTCTTGGAATCCATTCAAGGTGTTCGGATTTGGATGATTTTTACTTGCGATTATAGGTACCTAATCATGTTATGCAATCGTAATTTTTACTTGCGAATATAGGTACTATAAGGCAAGTTATGCATTCGTCGAAAAAAAAAGTTTTGAGATAACAATCAAACATGACATTACGATGATAGAGAAGACGAAAAAAGATGGTCTAAAAATTCTGTCCGTCTGTATGTCTGTCTGTCTGTCTGTCTGTCTGTCTGTCTGTCTGTATGTATAGAGACCTACAGCCCAAACGGGTGGGCCGAATTGCTTCAAACTTGGTATATAGACTTTTTTAGGTATTGTACAGAGGGGAAATTGAAATTTTTTTTTTAGCTTAAAAAATAACGGTACCTGCCATACAACCGTTACGTTAAAGCTTAGTTTTCTCAGAAACGGATCTAACAATTTCGATTTAAAAAAATCAGTGTTACTTTTTAGGTACGAATAATAATATGGCTGAAAAAAAGTTTTAAAAAATGGCTAAGAACGGTACTTTCCATAGGACCGTTTTTTTTGCTTTCGACTATCTCGAAAACGACTTAACCGATTCTTTCGAAATTTCACACACATATAGCTGTAGGTAATTCAATTTATATTGCATACCAATATTTTTGAAAAATATTTTTTTGTATTTTAAAAAGCATTTTTTTAAAAAAAATTTAAGAAATTCATATTTTGAAAACGGCTTATTAAATTTTTTTCTAAAATTTTTAAATAAATGTATTTGCTGAATACCTATGAACTGGCGTTTTTAAAAATTTTTTGAAATTTTTTTTCAAAAAGTTTTTCAAAAAAAACTTTTTTTCTCAAAAACCGCTGCACAGATTTTTATAAATTTTTTCTCATAAATTCAAATTTTTATAAGAAATAAAATGGCGTACTTTTTTTCAGCTCAAATTAGTTTGAGTATTTATTTAAGAATTTTGAAAATTTTATTTTTATCAAAATCTCAAGCCCCTAAGCCACTGTCACTTATTAGAGCAAGTTTGTGCGACCCAGTCGTGCATTTTATTTTTTTGACAATCAAACATAACACTACGATGATAGAGAAGCCTTAAAAAAGTGGGTCCGACAATTCTGTCTGTCTGTCTATATCAGGGACTACAGCCTAAACGACTGAACCGATTTGCTTCAAACTTGGTACACAGCATTGTTATTATGCCCTACAGAGGGGATTTTGGAATTAGCATTCTACCTCTTAAACTAACGGTACCTGTCATACGACTCTTAGTGAAAAATTAATTTTTCTTAAAAACGGCTTCTACGATTTTGATAAAACTTTCTGAATAGTGTTTTCTGTACATACATCATGTTTTGGTTTGGAATTAATTTTTCAGGAAAAGTCTTGTAACGGTACCTCCCATAGGACCAGTTTTTTTATAACAGATTCTCTCGTAAACCACTCAACAGATTTTGATGAAATTTTTAAAGTAAAGCCCTTTAATAGATGAAATTATAAAAATTTTAAAAAAAAATTCAAAAAACATTTAATTTTCGTTTTTTTTTTTCTAAAAACGGTTTAGTCTATTTTTGTTAATTTTATTTTTCTGATAAAAACAACAATATATGGAATATATTTTCAAAAAGTTTTCAAAAAAAAACTATTTTTTGAAAAAAGTTTTTCTTAAAATATAAAACAGCAAAAGAAATCAGATGATATCTTAGTTAATTTTTTCTAAAAAAGAAACGGTTTAACTAGTGATTTTGAAGTGTTTTATAAAATTTCATATGATTGTTTACCTTAATGTTTTTTTTAAATCTAAAGCCCCTAGACCACTGTCACACTTAAGAGCAAGTTCGTGCGACTTCATTTTTTGAAGAGTTAGTTAGAACCTCGGTGTTTTTTTTTCAATTTTTTTGTTTATCTTCTATTTTTGTTTCTTTGTTACAGAAAGTTTTTCAGAAGATATCAACATTCTTCAAGAGATATGCTCTGATCTATCACATTTAGTGGATAGATGAACTCTTATGCTAGCTGTGTCTCCAGTTTTGCTGTGTTATTTGCTTTGGGCCCTTCTCAACTTGGGAATTAATTCAAACCATCCGACAAAGGGTCTTAGTGTCTATCAGCTCTACTCTGTTCAGATTCCTCAGTAGATTTTATATTGAAAAAATTATAGCTCTTCTCTCTGTATTTTGGTGATTTCTCTCAATCAGAAAATTTAATTTATTTTTGGTTTAATTTCGCCATATTTTGATGTCTTACCTTCAAACCAAAAGCAATTTTCATCATGTTGTAGAATTATATAAGTTCAATGAATGCTTCACGAAAAAAAAATCCATCTTTATCTTATCTACAAAGGACTTAATTTTAAGTATCTTAACAATCACACTCCACACTAATTACAAGCCACCTATTGTTTTGAATTTAAAAAATTCCCATTTAGATAACCATCAAACCTTTTCAATCTCATCTCAGACATTATTGTGTCTTCGTGTCTTTGCAAATAAGTCATCATCAATCCAGACATTTTATATCTTAAACAAAAGATCTTTAAAAGTAAAGCTAACAACTTTGAACATTATTTCTGACAATATAAAAGGGAACATTTTTTTTTTAATAAAAAATCCTCTGAATAAAGTTATTAGCTCTCAGTTCATTATAATATGCCCAGACTCTTTCGACGATGAAGAGCAAAGAAAAAATATCCTTTCTTTGGCTCTGATTCCCAACGAATAATTAAATTTCATACTTCTTTGGCACTGGAGGAAAATAATATAAAAAAAAAAGAATCCGCACACCATTTCAAAGTCTTGTACGTTGAAATATGAAAATGTTATATACATAACCGCTTTGACTAGAAATGTGTTATTCTCTTTTTTAACTACTGTGAATGAACAAGGATGATGGTCCATCATGGCTACTGGATGCTTTGTGTTTGCGCTAGAGTTTTGTCGACATCTTATAGAGGTAACTGATGACATGATGTTGATGACGACGACCTCGTTTGTCATCGTTCTCGTACTATGTCCTTGAAATAATTCTTTACCCTCTTAATTCATCATAATTCCATCTGCGTGATGAGTTGGATAAAATAAAAATAAGATGAAAACAACAGCAACCCATACACACACTAAAAAAAATTAACATGAGCAAAAAAAATGAAAATTCGCACAAGTGTCCACAAAGGACGACACAAAATCCAACGACATGCATGCATACGTAATAAGTATCTTAAAGAACATTATTCCCTCGCTTCTCTATTTTTTCTTCTTTGTACATTGCAAATTGATGCAACATAAGAAGATGATGACTTGGACAAAAGTAGATACAGCGAGTCAAAAAAGTTATTAGTGATGCTGAATTTGTTTTAAAGATATTTATTTCAGGTGAATCCCTATTTAGCATGGTCAGTTTTATATTTTAAGAGTGGGCTTTAAACCTTCTTAGCACCGGGCTAAGTTTTTACCTCTTAAATTAATCTTCCTTCTTTATCATATCAATAAACTAGCCATGGGTATGGCAGTGAGTGCAACTACCGTCCTCACGCTCCTACGAGTAGGTACCTTGCTTTCACTTGTTCTTAATCAAGTACTAACATTTTTGTGTTTCCTGTATTCTTCACGAAACAAAGATTCAACATATATAGGCTGTATCATATTAAATGATTCAACATAAAGGCTGTATCATATTTAATGAATTTTTCATATTTAATGAATTTTTCGTGAAAGCCTTGCTAAACTTTAAGTTGAAATTAAATTAAGTTAATTTATTGAATTACGTCTAATGATTTGCTCCAACAGAAGCACCTATTTGCCTCTAAATATAATAGTTCCTATTATAGAAAAATATATTCAAATACATTTAAATAAATAAAACAAAACAAAAATAATTAAAGCATCACGAAAACTATATATAAAATGCCTGGGAAAACCAATAAAATGTAAGTCCTTTGTGTCTTTGATTAAAAAAACTTTGGTTTTTCATTTAAAATTGTAGGTGCCCTCTCTATAGGAATTGAAAAAGTTGTCTTTAGATTTCCTTATGGAAAATATAAGTAATTAATTGATCTTAACAAGTTTTATTGTGAGAAGCATCTAACATAGATTAGGGATAAAGCTGCTTAAAAAACATACTTTAAACAAAAGAGCTGACGCAAAAACTCTCAAATTTGTTTTCATTATCTCAATAAAAAGACACTGACTCACTGTAGATTGCAAATTTTATTTCATTGCCCCCCAACTTTCGTGATTGTGCTGAAGAAGAATTCGCCTGGAAATGACAGGAAGAAGGTATCGTCTACTGTCCCTACTCCGCAATCTACAACCACTCACTCGATCTCTGGCATTTTGGGTTTCAATGTGCATATATTGTGCACCCTATGGCATCGCATAAGAATCCAAAGAGGGCGGTGAAGTTGGTAGTGAATGAATTACGCACAAGTTCCTTGAATCTTAATTACAAAATAATCGTCGGACATGACATATAAGTTATGATAATACCTTTCAGCCTCTCGCCGAAAAATCGCCTGCCAAGACCCTATGGTAAAATGCAATGCGACTGAAAGAGTGTAGAGGTTTGTTCGGACAAAAAAAAGACAAAAAAAAAAATAAAATGACGTACGAAGAATTTCCTGCTGGTTCATTCAATTTCCGTGGGAAATTTTCACATTTAATTGTTTCACGGATGAATGTTGCGCCAGCGCAGCTCACTGTTTCGTGTGTCTGTTTGTCTTAGAGAAGATGCGGGCTGTCGTGTTTTTTTCTTTTTATTTTACATATGCTAACGAATATTAAGTGCATTGCGTATTTTTATAAATAGCCAAAGTCATCTGCAAAAAAAACCTCTAGTATAAAGAGGACAATACTGAGATAATAAAAGAATGAAAGTACAGAACTCGCACAACCAATTTTAAATCCAGCTTGGGAGAAATTTTATCTGCAACTGGCTAATAGCGTTGCAAGAGCTTCAATATTATGTTATGCCATTAATATCGAGAATCAAGGAGGAGGCGAATTTAATTAGTTGCCTGTGCGTGGATTTATATTTACGAAGAAAATGAATGACTGCTGGATGATGTGCCTCTTGTAGAATTTCTCCTTATTATGCTCACTTTTGTTGAATTTTTTTTTTACTAAAAACTAAAGGAAGCAAGCCAAGCCAAACGTGTGGCAACATAACCCAATCTCTGGTATTACATTAAAAGTAATTGCATATCAACAATATTAGCATGTGTTTCGAATAAATTAGAGAGGCAGACTCTGGACGATGGAAATGAAAAAAGCAACACAAGTGCATGTGTAGCAAGTTGTATTTTTGAAATAAACACATCTAAACAAAAATTGGGTCATTTTTAGTAAACAAAAATAAAATTTGCTCAAATTGCTTATGTATTTTTGTCTCTTAAAAATGGAAAAACTAAAGATTTCTATTCACGAAAGTTGTGTTATCCTTTCTAAACAATAGTATTCTAGTCCTTAAATAAATGCAACAGATGCTGGATTATCTACGAATTATCATACAGTTGTCCTAACTTTCATTGCTCAGAAAATAAGAATAAATTATTCTCTTGTTTCAAAAACCTAAATGCCAACTTACTATTATATTATCTTGTTTAGGTCTACCTCTGGTGTCATTTCCACACAAATTATAATTCAACCGTGTGGGATGGAATAGAGTTCTCGAAAAACTCAGCCAGTGTTCTACAAAGTTGTACCCTTGGCTCTTCTGTCATTGCATTATTTGTTTAGGAATTCTCTGATTTTTACGCTGTTGATTTGTATTATTATAAACTAATATTCTTTTCTCTGTACAGTATTAAATCAAGACCATAAAAAAAGCTCGTCAGAGATGAATGTTGTCGGAGGCAAATGAGTCAGTGAGGAGTGCTCTTATAAAAATTGTACAGGACTTAAACCTTAAGAGGCCAGTTAAGCGATTTGAAAAAACCAAACCAGAAGTTGTAACAGCATGAAAACTGGAATACTTTCGCTTATTAGCATTAATAGCAACCAGACAAAATATTTCTTTGAAATTTGAAAAAAACAACCGTTTATCTGCACGAACAATGAAAGTTTCGATAAAGATGCCAACCAGACGACTTAGCCAACGGGTGCAGTGGCACAGGTGATGTAGTGTTTGGATGCTAATCTAGGGTTGTATGGGTTTGAGCTCCAGCCTGGGCAGCAATTTTTCAATATTCCTCCAATTTCAACTGGGCGTTACCCGTGGGATTTTTGTGAGATAAATATTACCTAATTTTCAATCCATTGTACCAAAAAAAAATTCTTTTCTATCTTTCTATTCGTTCGTGCCGTGCAATTTGCATTCAAAAGGCTTTGGGTCTTACGGGTTTATAATAATAAAAAAAAAAACATAAGCGAAAGCTACAGTACGTTTTCAACGAACTGTTGGATACCCTATTCCCTATATTTCTGTATGTGTATAGCCGCGGTGTTCCAGTTTCAGAAACAAAATACTTCTTAAGTAGACAGGAAAAAATTCAAAAACATTAATTTTGTGTGGCCAATGTCGTCGTACGAACTTGCTCTAATGTGTTAAAATATTCTTGGGGCTTGTGATTTTCGGAAAAAAAATTGAAAAAATCATATGAAATTTTATTAATCACTTAAAAATCAATAGTTAAAACGTTTTTTGGAGAAAATGAAGTAAGCCATCAGGTTTCTTTTACGTTTTTGAATTTAAAAAAAAAAAAATTCAAAATCGTTCGACCAGTTTTTTCAAAAAACGTTTTTTTTTGAAAAACTTTTCGAAAATATATTCCAAATTTTTTTTGAGTATGTCAACTTCTAGCACTTTGTAGTTTTTATCGGAAAAATAAAATTAAAAAATAATGGATTAAACCGTTTTTGGAAAAAACAAAAAATACAAAAAAATTTTAAAACTTTTTAAAAAAACTGAAAAAAACTTTTTTTGAAAAATTTAAGAATTAGTATTATTTCGTTTATAAGCCCTATTATAAACGAAATAATACAAATACATTAAAAATTTCATCGAAATCCGTTGAGTGGCTTAAGAGAAAATCGGATTTCAAAAAACCGGTCCTATGGGAGGTACCGTTATAAGACTTTTCCTGAAAAATCTATTCCAACCAAAATATTAAGTTTACACAGAAAATATTATTCAGAAAGTTTTATCAAAATCGTAGGAGCCGTTTTCGAGAAAAATTTAATTATCACTAAAAATCGTATGGCAGGTACCGTTAGTTTTAAAGCTAGAATGCTGATTAGAAAAACCCCTCTGTAGGACGTCATTTTTTTTTTTTTTTTTTTTTTTTATAATTTACGCGCACTCAAGGGGTTATTAATACCCTTAACATGAATTAACACAGTGCGAGCGGTTAGGAAAGTAGGATAGGAGATAAAAGGAGATATCGATGCACATTGGTTTTGAACGTCTGTATATCACAATGGGAGGGAAAAATCGAGCCGGGTAAAGCATTCCA
Organism: Platycheirus albimanus; assembly: GCA_916050605.2. Classification (NCBI taxonomy): domain Eukaryota; kingdom Metazoa; phylum Arthropoda; class Insecta; order Diptera; family Syrphidae; genus Platycheirus; species Platycheirus albimanus. Next base: position 76,492,889 of record OU696697.1, on the reverse strand, counting down.
CATTCTTGTTGTGCGGCTAAAAAAAGAGTCTCTATACTTAACAGTACGTCCGAAGTTAGGCTCGAGGGTAAATTGATGGGCATTTCTAGCGATGCGAGTGTTACGGGGAAATTGTTTAAGGGGAGGAATGCATCTGGCTATTTCGCTGGAGCACTGTTTGTGGAAGTAGCGATAAAACAAGGATAGACAAGAAACATTACGGCGATGTTCAAGTGAAACAAATGTTTCGGTAATGGTTCTTTCTCCTATCAGTTTTAAGGCTCTTTTTTGGATCCTATCCAGGAGACGCAAGTGAGTGACAGGAGCACCTGCCCAGATATGAGAATTATACTCGAGCTTCGGGCGAATGTATGCCTTGTAGATTGTAGCCAGATCAGAAGAGGAAAAATATTTTTTACATCGATTTAGGAAACCTAAGCATTTTGCGGCATTTTTGGCGACGTCAAATATGTGATCGTTCCACAAGAGGTGGTTCGTAATACACATACCTAGAACGCAAAGCTGTTCGGTTTCCTCAATGCAAGTGCCGCTCATGGATAGTGGCATAGGGGGTAGGTTATGCTTTAACGACAAAAGACAGCATTGAGTTTTTGAAGCATTAAATTCCACACGGTTGACGATTCCCCATTGGACAATGCTGTCCAGATCGGAATTCAATGAGCTTATCATACGCTGCCGTTGCAGTTCCACATCCGAAGAACATGGACGTGAATCTGGAAACGAGTATGAAAAGCTGAGAGTACTGTCGTCAGCAAAACAATTTAGTGGATTAGAAGTATTAGACAAGAGATCATTAATAAAAATAAGAAAGAGTGTCGGAGACAGAACAGAGCCTTGGGGCACACCAGCATTTATTTTGTGGGTAGCAGACTGAAAACCATCCAAAACAACGCGAATTGAACGGTCCGAAAGGTAATTTCTAATCCATCGAAGAAGGGGTTCATCGATGCCAAATGCACGCATTTTCGATAAGAGAGCCTGGTGCCAGACTCTATCAAATGCTTTTGAAATATCGAGCGCAATAATCTTACTTTCTCCAAAACGATGTAAAGATTGATTCCACTGTTCGGTGAGATATACCATCATATCACCAGTGGACCTATTGCTGCGAAAACCGTACTGCCGGTCATTAAGAAGTTTTCGCTTCTCAAGATATTTCTTGATCTGAAAATTTATCAGGGTTTCCATGACCTTGGAAAGAAGGGACGTAAGTGCAATTGGTCGGTAGTTTGAGGGAGATGAAGATACGCCTTTTTTTGGAACGTGCTGGACAAATGCAGTTTTCCATCCACTCGGAAAGAGACCTGTAGAGTAGGACAGATGGAAAAGCTTACGCAGTGGTTTTGCCAGCGTGGAAGCACACCTCTTCAGAACTATTGGGGAGATACTATCCGGGCCAGCGGATTTGTGTATATCGAGATCTTTAAGAACTCTTGCAACTGAACGAATGCGAAAGGAGATTTGTCCCATAAAACCATTTACGCTCTCAAGAACAGGAGGAGTCATGTCACTCTGTGGTAGTGTCGAATTGGCAGCGAACTTTGCTGCAAATAAATCAGCCTTGCTTGAGAGCCACAGGAGTGTCGTTATCGACGAGCGTCGGAACCGAGGACGAAGTGGAGTTTCGTACGTTCTTTACAAATGACCAAAAATTTGTACTAGCTTTGGGACATTGTAGTATTTTTTGCCTTAATTTTTGTTCATGTAGAAACTTGGTTCTTTGAATATGGGCATTACAGATCTTTCTTGCTTGTTTGAACTTATTCCGGTTTTCCTCAGAAGGGTTGGCTTTGTAACAACGGAAACTAACTTCTCTCACCTCGATAGCTTCTTTACAGCTCAAGTCGAACCATGAATTCTCTTTTGGTTTGATACTTTTTGTCCTATTCGGAACAAAATTTCTCATTCCGCAGAGAATAATGTTTGTAATCATTTCAGCGCTGGAGTCTACGTCACTATCGAGGAAACATAGTGACCAGTTAAAGTTTCCGAAGAATTTATTGAGACCGTCCCAGTTGGCTTTCTCGTATTGCCATACGGTTCTCCTTGGGATTTTTTCTTTAACTGGACTGTTGGAGTACGAGAAAAAAGCTGAAATGATACAATGGTCTGACGTGCCTAGAGGCGATAATACATCAATAGTGTATTTATCAGGATGAGATGTTAGAAACAAGTCAAGTGTGTTTGGCGTGTGACCCGCAATGTCAGGGATTCTTGTTGGCTTGTCAATTAGCTGAGTTAAGTTGTTGACCCCAGCGAAAATCTCGGCATACCTTCCTTCGGGTGTTGTCTGGCCAGAATATCGAAGCCACGTAGAATTGTGTACATTGAAATCGCCCGTAACAACGATTTCAGTGCGAGGATAATGGGAAACAATTCTTTGGATTGAGTCCGACAGCGCATCGAATTCGTTAAAAGTCGAGTCACTGTCCAGACCCGGGCTTCTATAAATAAAACATATATGGATGATGTGCTTTTGAACGTTGAATTTAAACCACATGAAATTAAAGTCAGTGTTTGAACACTGACCATATTGCGGTAGAAGCTGGTAAGCAACATCATTTCTTACGTATACAGCTAGGCCGTGATAAGCGAAGAATAATGGCACTAAGTTGTACCCGTGTAGGTTAAATTCCAACGGATCAGAATTTTCACCTATTTGGGTTTCACTTAATGCCAAAACAGCTGGCCTGTTTTTTGCAGTATGGACGTATGCTGCATAAAAATTCTTCCTAAGCCCACGAATGTTGCTATAGTCAACACAAAAATTTCCTACCATTATAAAAAAAAAAAAAAAACATTAAAAACAAAACCAACTTATACGAACAAAATTCAATATTTTCTCAAATCCCCAATTTGAACTTATCAATAACACATTTCCATCAGTGACTGCGCCTTCATGGAAATGTGCCTTGAACCGCTCCTGGATTGAAGTGTAAAATAAAGAATTTTACGTAAACGTTAATTTAGATTAAGCAGTGCATATACCTTGCAAACAAGTTTGACTCAGCATATGCATTGCCTAAGCTAGATTAGCTGTGAAGATGATGGGATGGGAAGAGAAGGATTTACCGCTCGTTGTTGCTGACATTTTATTGATTCGTATTGAATGTGCACTGGATTATTTTTGTTGTTATTGTGTTTCACTGATATACATTATTATGAAAAATTTTTTAATAATTTTTTTTTTTTTGTGAGAGAGATAATTTTAATTTATTAACTATTGCACTTATGGGGACTTTTGCATTTATTAAAACTTTTTATTTTCTGGGTAGAATTTTTTTTTTTTTTTTTTATGGCTATTATTTTTATTTGAATTTGGGGGTAACGAGGCACAGCAACAACAACGGGCGAATATGCTAAGCTTAGTATAATAATACTATCTACCAAGTTTGAAGCAAATCGGTCCAGCCGTTTAGGTTGTAGGTGCCGATACAGACAGACGGACAGACAGACAGACAGAATTGTCGAACCCACTTTTTTCGACTTCTCTATCATCGTAATGTTATGTTTGATTGTCAAAAAATGCATAACTTGCCTTATAGTACCTATAATCGCAAGTAAAAATGTACTCAAAAAAATATAAAGATATATTTTTTTCAAATAACGAACGGAAAAAAAAGTTTAAAAATTTCTTATCATACACAAGTTAGTTTCGACTAAGAGACGCACAAATTTGGGCTTGTGAAATCAATATAAATACCGTTTATTTGGAAAAAATATTTTTTTATAGTTTCTTATGAAAAGTGGGCGTCAACCACGCCCAAAATCAATTGTTTTGATTTCATACACAAGATGTTTATGAACTAGTAATACCAACAAAATGTATTGTTTTTCGCTCTAATCTAAGCATTGTTATTTTATAAAAACCATATAGATAGTTTTGTATGAAAAGCGGGCGTCAGCCACGCCCAAACTGAAATATTTTGACTTAATTGGACAAAAAATCACCTAATGCCTGCGTGTGAGAAATTTTAGCGTTGTGCTTCTATATCGTAACTGTACAAAAAACATAATTTAATTTTGCCAAATTGAAGTTGTTTAACAAAAATTTCGATTGTGGGCGTGTTAGTGGGCGGATTTTACCGGTTCAAGAACTTAGCCTTACTCTTGAACCAAAAATAATATGTATCGAATTTCAGCTTTCTAGCTCAAAAAAAACTCTACACCAAATGGAAGAACTTTAAGGGAAGGCATTGAAAGGGGTTTTTGAAACTCGTTGGGAAGAATCACATGCACTTTAACTTTCAGGGCACTAACTTAGTCAAAATTTGCAAAAATTCTGGAAAGTATTTCTTCTTCGGAAGACAACAAAACCGCAAATGGCGCAAAATGTTTTTTAACAGACTTTAAGAACTCAGAGTTTATAATTGCGGCCGTTTGCTTGTGTGATGTCTTAATTCCAATTGAGAATTCTTAATTTTAAAATAAAGAACGTTTACAAATTATTCAAAAAAAAAAATGTTGTCAAGTTCCTATAGGGAAACCCGATGTTTAATTTTTTTCAAAAGGGTATGAAAATGGACATATTTTTGAATAATTTTTATCATTTTATTTTTGCCGTTGTCTTCTAGAAATGTGACAGGTTTGTGACATTTTATCCAAGCATACAGGTAATGTTGAAAATATTGTCTTCACTTACTTTAAGTGCTGCAACAGCAGAGCGGTCGTCAGGGCCGGCCCGAGCTAAATTAGCGCCCTGTGCAAGCTTTATCATTGGCGCCCTCAATTGCGGTGATTTTTGGAAGAAGTCATTTCCTCATTACCCAAGGGGTAGACTTTGCAAAGCGTTTTTTATAGAGTAATAAAAGTAACTGAAGAATACAAAAATAATCGTAAATTTAAGTCAACAAATATATCACACAATTATAGGAGATAATACAAAGATATATTTGAGGTAGGTTGTGTAACGTACAGTTTGTGAATTAACATAGGCGAAAGCTTATGAAGGGTGATTCACTTAAGGTGTGCCAAACTGCTAGAGCGAGTAGGTTGGGTTGGGACAAGAAAAACTCATGTGGGAGGGGGTCTTTTCCCTTCCGTTTAGCTAAGAGGGGCAATTTTCTTAAAACATGACTAAAATTGGAAACAAAAATTATTAAAAAATAACAAAATAACTTCTACAACGCCATGCTGTGCCATTTTTTAAGGCCAAAAACCTCTTCTTTTACTTATTTTGTTTTGAAAAATATTTATTTTAGTGAAATTTTTTCAAAATATTAATTTTCAAACTCAAAATTAAAAAAAAAAGTTAAAATCACATTTTCAAACTAATTTTATTTCAAAATGTTACCTTATATAGTATTTTCTTGCCAAAATTCAATGCTGTTATTTGATTCAAGTCCAACATTTAAAACCGTGTGTATCAAGGATTTCTTTTTGCCAAGCTATTCAAAAATAAAAGAACCTTTTTCTGCATAAAAACATGAAAATCTAGCCTTACGAGATGGCACAAGTAATGCAAATTTTTTTTGTGTTTCTTATGAACAAGTAGGTTGGGATATTTTTGAATAGCTTGGCAACAAAAGTCCTAGAGCCATACGGTTTTCAGTGTCTGACCCAAAACTAATAAGAGCATTGAGTTTTGACAACAAAAATAATATGTACTTGAATACAACAAATTTTGAAAAAAATTTGTTTGAAATTTTTTTCTATTTTTTTGTTGCCATAATTTTGAGTTTGAAAGTTAATATTTTGAAAACGGATAACTAAAACAGCTTTGTTTAGAAACAAAAAAAAAAGGAGAAGGTTTCTGGCTTTACAAAAAGATATGGCATGGCATTGTAGGAGTTACTGTTATTTTTAAATTATTTTTTTTCAATTTAAGTCATGTTTTTAGAAAATTGCGTCTCCTGGCTAAACGGAGATGACCCCCATACGATGTTTTTCTTGTCTCAACTCAACCTACTCGCTCTAGCCCTTTAAGCAACCTCACATCAAAAATAATACAAGTATTTGTTATATTAGGTATCTTTGCTAACACCGATTGCGATTACCCTGTATTAGTCAAACAATTCTTTTTTTTTTAATAGAAACTGACTGGCAGCCAAGAACAAAAAAAGAGAAAAAGAAAATTGAACAAAAAAGATTCACTCAATAACGACAAACGACAAACCTCATCATTAGTCATCGCATCATCATCAGTCATCATCATCACTCATTATTTCCATATTTAAATTTCAACTCAACCCTTTGTCATCTCTCATCTCTCCAGACGAGTGATAAGATTCCACTCATAAAGAGAAGCCAATGACAAGCTTAAACATAGTACAAAAAACACTCAACCGAAAGAGTTAAAATTCATAGGTGCAGTTTTTTTTTGTTGTGTACATGAGTATGAATTTTGTACCTCAGAATTTCTGTTGAGTAACATTGCTCACTTTGATTTCATATAGAAGCACTGACATCGTGTGCATGTTACCAACATGCACACTGTTAATTATCTGTATTTATGCTGTTGACATTTTTTTTATGATACACTGCATAGGGGTGGGTTATGAAAATAAAATAAAATTTCTCATACGTGGTGATGCCTTATAAAGAGAAAAATAGCATATAGCTAGGTAGGTAGGTATCTATTGAAGCTAACTTGGTAGATAAAGTTTTGTTTTTACTGTGGGACTGTGGGGTGGGTGTGAATAAAAAGGTAAACATGGATTAATTTTTGGAATAGTAGCTAGATATTATGTAAATACATAATTGTATATCTGTCATTAAATTCAAATTAGCTGTTAGTTATATAATGAATATCAATATTGGTGTGAGCTACAAAAATAAATGAGAATTAAAAAAGAAGGTAGTGGTTACGAGGTGCGCCCTGTGCATTTGCACCGCTTGCACGTATAGCTTGTCCGGCCCTGGCGGTCGTTGTCTACTTTCAGACCACTACGTGGCTGCGAGCAAGAATGGGAGAAGAACGTCTCACCAGTTTTGCTCTAATGAATGTACACAGAGACAGAGCTATGAAAATCGATATCGATCAAAGCATTACAAAACTCGCTAGCTTAAAACAAGGAAAACTTGATTTGATTCTATAAATACTCGTATGTAACAATAAATAAATTAAATATATTTGAAAATATTTTCCATATTCTCGTACCTACAGTTTCTACATTTTTTGGATTAAACGTTGCGTTCTTCGTATTGCATATCTATTTTAGGTATACAAGACTATAGGTATTTCTTAATCTAAAACAATGAGCCCCCTCCCTCCATCACACTGAATTCCTTGATCCGCCACTGAGTCAGACAACATAATACATACTTAATAAAGTTATGTCTGACGAGCGTTTGGTCTAAGAGTGGAGACTGATCTGTATAATAATAGTAACTCTATGTCTGTAAGACCTAAGGTTTTGAAATACAAATACAAATAGAAAGATAGGAAAGATTTTTGTGTGGGAACAATGGAACGGTGGTTAAATTAAAGTGACATGTTCCTCACGGAAATCCCACGGGTGGCATCCAGTTATAAGCTGCAGGAATACGGAAAAATTGCTGCCTAGCTGGGCCTTGAACATTCATCCACTGTACCATTTCCACCCTATCGAATGTAAGATTTGGTTGAATTAAATACATATCTTTCTCTATAAATTCTACAAAAAGTTCTGTTGTTCGAATAAGTAGATTAGATTTAGTTGCAACTAAATTAAAAAGTTAAACTTAACGGCTTCACTTTAGTGATCTGCTGTTGAATTCCAAAACGTCGTTAAGCTTTTCTGTTTCAGGCTGTTCCATCTTCTATATATAATTATTAAGTCTGTATAGACTTTGAAATCGGTTAAAATATCTATAAACTGCAATCTATGGTACAAATAACTGAATTCCACATGGCAGGATGTTTATCTATAAACAAAGGCAATGTGAATTAATTCAAGATTCCATAACAAAAAGAATCTTGCCATCGCCGCCAGCATATTATAAATTCGTATTGGCTTCAATCAAATACCGTTATTACACGTATATTTTTGACGCTGCCTCATTGGCAATTCGTCTTCACTGCAGATCAATTACCTTCCATAATGACCCCAAAGGATATATTCCGCGCTGTCAGGCTTCATGCCATCACATAGATAGCGCCACAACGATTCCATGTCGCAATCAATTACAATTCCATTTGGAAGGCATTTTCACCCAACTTTACTGGCACCAACAACAACTACTGGGACATGGACACCTATAATTTAATTCATTTGCCCGCAATTAAAATCAAATTCATCTCTGCCCGGCAAAGAACACTCATTGAGAAGTCCCAGATCCCGATCCCGATCCCAGGCGTTAGAAAAATATACAGCAAAACTTCATCTATTCCTCTTATGTACCAGCAGTTGCCACAAGCTAGAAACGGATGAGAGTGTTCATCATTGTACTTCACTATATATAGTCTTCTACTTTTTTTTTCTTCACCTGGTGATGGTTGTTCTTCGCAGATACTTATTCAATTACGCGCAGCTGACTGAGCAAATATATCCATAGATACTGTTCTGGCTCTAAAGAACTTGGCCAGAGCTCTCCGAAACGATACGATTCGATAGATTCCATGTGACACGAGTTGGCAGCAATTTGTGGCCATGCCATGCCACAGAACACAAACTCTGTTGCTTCACAAAGAACAGGTGCAGGAATTATAATGTCATTGCAATGCACCAGCATCAGATCATCCATCGGTGAATGATGATGGTTCTTCTGGAAAGGAATTGAAATCGGATTTGGATGCAGTGCAATGTCATAGTTAATGTATACTCCTATGTGTGCTGTGCAGCAGAGAGTAGAGTAGACTGCACACATGATTTTAAACCTGGCGCAAACGTTTCAACACTCTCAGTCTCGAGTTACTGCAATGTCAAAATGTAGATATGTAATTGTTTGTGAAGATGTCATGACGAACTCAGCTAAATATTTAGAAGCAAAGAAAAAAGTACTAGAAAAATATAAAATAGAACGGACTATGACTTGTTCAATGAGAACTTTGGAGTTATATACCTACTTTTAGGAAAAAAAAAAGGTTGCGCAAGTGCTCTGAGAAAAGAAACATAAAAGTTGGCCTTTTCCGTTTGGCAGCTTGAGGCACTGAAGCAGATGGCATTTACAAATGCAGGTCAGGCCTTAAGACTTTTGATTGTTGTTCTTAGGCTTGATGCTTGATGGTGGTGTTTGGTGTTACTTGTACCTTAAAGACTTTTTGTAGATACTCTCAGTTCTCTAATATTGTGCACCGAATCGATAAACGACTAAACGTCCATTCGGGCGACATTAGTTTCGTGTTTTGGTAACTTGATATGACGCAAATAAGATCGTGTTACGGGACTTGTTTTGTTATATTTTTTTCGGCCTTCTGTTGGTGGTTTTAGTTTTTTTTTTTTCTGGTTGCAAGGTAAGTGGATAATATTGCAGAAGACTGGAAAGTTAAGCGATGTTCACTTCTGAACAAATTATGGCTTTCAATCAGGTATCAAGCAGTGTTTTTTTTTCTTCAATCTTGGTTAAGGTTTCATTGACAAAACATCTAAAAAAACTTGTGAAAACCGTGGGAGAAAAGGTAGTCAATTTGCTTTCGGCCAAAAAAGATACAATGTATAGGTATATAATATGCAGGTTTTTTTTATGGATGATATCAGGTTCAGTAACTAAAGTATAGAGCTTAAGGGTGAATTTAGTATAGAAGTGATTTTAAAACTATTTTCAATTATGAAGTTATGGTCGTTGAATTTTAATAGGAATTGCCTAGCAGACTGTGAAGCATCTTAAAAGTTAAAAGAAAGAAAACATGCGTTCTCATGTAGACTAAAATAAATTGAAATATGTTGATACGTTTAGTTGAATTAAACGGGTTTAAGTATCAATGAAATTCTAACTTTTCAAGATTTCTATATAAAGGCACTTTCAATACAGACGGCTAGGTGTTGAAATGGAATAAATCAAGCTGCGAGATATTAACAAAATTAATTTTTTTGTATTTAAAAGTTCAATGTATTCCATTATGTATGAAATATTACATCGTTCAAATATCCAACTCGGCTTCAAGCGGTGGCACGGATCCAAGTAGTCCAGTCCAATTTTAAATTACTCTTCCGCTTATAGTCCGGTCAAATTAGACAATAATATAGGGGTGAGGTTACAATAATTCGCACCCAGCTGAAAATTGGTGGGGTTGTTCAAAACATCATTATAAATGAAATCTTAAAAGTGCTCATCGATCCGAGGTGTGGAAAAATTTTTACGCGGGGTCAAATGTCACAAAAACAGGTTTTTCGCTATTTTCAGCAAAACGGTAAGTTTTACATAAAATTAGCCCGAAAAAAATTGTAGATCAGATAATTATCTATAAAAAGTGCGACTTCAGGAAACTTCACAAGAAAAAGACTAGTGTGTTCAAATCGCATATTTCCTTGTTTGCCAAATAACGTTACCTGCGAGATATAACCTCACCCTCAAATCGTGGCGTCCACGGTGTGGCACGTAGCGCTGTGTCCTGCTAAAATCACATGTGATCTTATGGTTCCATTCGAGAGACAAGCAATTGGTTATAATCGTTCTGTAGCGCTCGTCATTGACATTGACCAGCACATACAGGTCATTTTAGAAAAATGATGCCGCTGGCATAAATGGTAATTTTTTGAGGATGCATTTTGTCATCTGGTCAACCTCGTGCTGGTTTGCGTCGTGCCACAAATGGAAATTTTGCTAGTAAACGCAGCAATTTAATTCAAAAAAAAAAAAAAAAAATGCGACTCATCGCAAAAGATGATTTTTTGGCCAACATTTCAAGTGAAGAATTAACGTGGCTCTGAATACCTCATCTCTATGTATATCGTAGGCTTTAAATCGATACAAAGTTAGTTATTGGTTAATATCAACCTTCTATTCTTAGTTATTTTCTTTAAACTATCAGATTAAAATTTGGACGTACTATGGTTGACATAAACTTGTCTGAAACCACACTTATACGGGCTTGATGGACTTTAGTCTAGTCTAGACGTTCCAACCCTAACTTAGTCTTGATCGGGTGAGCTGTATCTATCTAATACCATGTTTCCACAAAAGTATATTGTTCACTGTATAGAAGCATGGACGCTCACCCAGTCTAGTAAAAGCTAACTAATTAGTGAAGATAGCTGGACCATGAAGATCGAATAAACATCAACGCCCCAAAGCGTAAAGTCTTCGACAGCATATAAGAGGGAGATAAAACTCAGGTTTTACTTAATTTTCAATGAAAACACCAGGTGGAGGGAGATCTCCGACTGCTTTGAGTGTCAAAGCGTGTTTGTTACAGACTAGAATAAACTTTCGCTGGATAGGGATTAGGAATCATTGAATTTAAACTTGGTGAACCTGAGTGCCATATTCGAGTAGTGACCCAACAAGCGTCATATTAAGAGATTTGGGAACCTTATTAAAGAATTTGGGAAAAGATATGTCGATTGGCCTACGTTAAACAAAGCGGTGGTCTTTTTTAATTTGCATTTGATGATGGAGCGACAAGCGACAGTTAACTTGAGTGCCTTAAATTAGGCTCCGATTCTCGCTGTTCACACACTGCTTAGTATGTTATGAGACACTACTCGATATTCGTCTTATAAATTTTTTTTTGAAAGGGAAAATCAATCTAAAAAACAGTCTGCCAATTAAACGCTCGTTTTATCTTACCCTCTGATTCCTGAGTTCAAAATGCATAATTGTATTACAAATATTTAAGTTCGTGTCCCGTGAAAATATATGCACATATATATGATTTTAACTATTTTTAATGTATAACAAACATTGTCTTACAAATTTTCCCGGAATACTTCTTCTATCAATATCCGTAATTTTTTACTAAGAGGTTGTGCAATCGATTAAAGGACTACAGATGTACAAAGTATATAATAACTTACAAAACTAACGATAATACGTGGTCAAAAACCTGGTTTCCCGTTTTGCGTTTCCAGCTTGGTTGGTTATCCTAATCACCATAAAATTGTTTAACATGTCTTACATATAAGTCGTTCAAGATTTCCCTTCTAAACATAATTTACTCAAAAACTGTCTAATCACATGTTATTCAATAGTACACACATACATGCATACACACGCGGAGAAACTTTGGACAACCTGTCCTGCTAAGCGGCTCTTTGAAATACTTCAATTCGCTGTGATAATATCCCAGAGATGTCAACCAATCAACTCTCCTAAGCTCTCCTTCATATCCTGATCCAAAGACTCAAAGATGCATTCACTAAATGAAGTCATTAACATAACACAAACACATCCAAGGTATAGATACACCACAAAATGCCCATAACGTATTATAAAATATCTGTGCGAATGACACATACGTCTTTTGCATGCATCTACCATCTACCATCAACATGCAGAACAGCAGCCATGTCAATGCATAAGCAGCATCACTATGACTTTATTGGTGGCCACTCAATTTGTATATTGGCCAAGAAGTAGGAGATGCCACATAAAATCTGGCCAAATGTTTTTTTTTTCATACCTTTATATATATATATGCTTTTTTTTTTGTGAATGTAAAGTGTATCTGTGTACCTATACTTTGTGGAATAGAGGTTTATTCACGGACCAAGCGACCGCCTGTGAGGAGCAACAGCTAACCCTTCCACCAACCACTGCTGTCTTTGCCAATATCTTGCCGGTTATATCTGCATCCATAATGGCAATAATATAAACATTCAATATAAACATTGTTTTTAATTGGCCCATTAACATTGAAAACTAAGAATGCATTTTGAAGGAAGTGCCACAAGGTAGAAAGAGAGACCCTGAACTCTTTGAAAAGAAGCTTCCTGCTGGTTGAAATTCTTCTTATACTTTCTTGATGATGCGTGGTCCTGGTGATAAGTTATAGTCCCCGATTGAGCTGTTAGATTGTTTAAGGCGCTTGTTGTGGTGTAAGATTTTTTTGTCGAAAATTATTCTGTTTGGTATTTTTATGATAATTCACTCCAGAAAAATATGTTAAAAAAAATCTTCGCTGATACCCAGGCACAAGAGCACACACAACCAGAAGCAAGATGATTGTGACGTATAAGTGACGCAACAATTTTGGCGGTGCGTATAAACTATTTTTCTAAATGCACAACAACACCAAAAGATTCTGTTAGATACTTTTTTCTAATAAAATATGGTTAAATAGTGCGAATTGGTTTTTTGCACTTAATTAATGGAGATAGTGATGATTGCTCGATGTGTTGATGGCATGGTAGAAAAAGCCACAAACGGCCGACGACGACGAGGATGAGAATGAAGAAGACAGGACGGTCAATGTCTTCGTTTATACTATATGTTGTTTGTGGAACAACCGGATTTCGTAGGTGGGAATAACGAACTTAGTACTTTGGATCAGCAGCCGATCTGGTGGTCTTTTGCGGTGAATGTTGCGCCTGGTGCAGGTCGTGAGCTTGTACTAATGAAATGTTGAATTGATTGGTTTTTCAAGAAAAGGAATTAAATAGTTTAAAGGAATGATTAAACAGTAATACTTGCAGAGAAAAGTGGGAAGGGGACATAAGATCACTAAGGAATTCAAAAGAAACTAATGGTGACCACTTGAATTACCCAGAGTGAATTGCGCAAATAAATTTGTAGATTTATTTGCATTGGAAACTATGTAATTAAGTAACGGAACTGACATGGTGGTCTTATGAAGGCTTCATTCAAAAACCAGGAAGTTTAAAGAAAAATATTAATTCCGTAAATATTAATTAATTGAGTATACCTATATATTTTTTTAAATTTTTTCTTTGTATTGGACGGTTCTAAAATATAATGTTTAAGAAGCCTTTTTCTAAAAAGAATTTGTGTATTTTACTTGAAGGGTAAATACCTTACATATGTATAGGTACATACGGTGCCGAAAGTGCCTGAAGGCAAAACAGGCTATTGCCTAGGACGGCACTCCTATGAGGGCGGCACTTTGACTGAAAATTAGTACAACCATTTCAAAAGTAAAGAAGGGTAAACGAATACACAAATTCAAGTTTGTATTGTCAACGGTAATCTGGAACGAGTTTTTATGCAAAATAAATATTCTTTCAAAACTACTTCAATCAAAATCAATGGACTTATTAACCTGTTTGGAGCATTTAGATAAACTCCAGCAGTACTTTCAGATAAAGCGTTCCCAGAAATTTTTGTTTGAAACATTATACAAGAAAGCTTTTAACATTGCTACAAAAATCAACATTATAGTGGATTTTATTGTTTCCGTTTCTATGAGCCTACGTAGCCAAATCTGAATAATCTCTTAAAGCCATCGATTCGAAATTAAAATTTAAAGCTGATTCCTTTTTTTACGATATCAATGTTATGTTATCTTCTTTCGATGAGCGCTTTGCTCAATGCAAATTTCTCAGGCAAAATTTCGGATTACCTTGCGATATTTAAAAGAAGGTCGAGTTGAAACTTGAAAGACTGCGAACTATACTTAAAACAATATTAACTGCAAAACTTGGCAACGAAGTTCAAAAGGATATTATAGCGAAAGATCTCTTGAATTAAATTAATATATTCAACCAAACTTTTACTGCTATTGATTTCAAACCTTTGTCAATTTTAAACTAAATTTAGCTTCTCACTTCTTACATAACTATATTGAAATTTACTAACGGCATTTAAGATACTATTAACGTATCTTGAAGTGTTGCTTCATGTGAAGCTAGCTTCTCAAAACTGAAGCTTATAAAAACCAATCTGCGCTCTACAAATGACCCAAGAAAAATTAAACGGTCTTGCAACTATCTGTATTGAAAAAGAAATGCTCTATCGCATTGAAAAAGAAGAAATCGCTACGAGATTTGCAAAAATGAAATCGCTCCCAGCAGCATTTTAGGTTCGAAATTGTAAAAAAAACTTTATTTCGTCGATATCCTTTAATAATTACTAAATAAAGCTCTATGTATATGTTATTTTCGTAGTTTCGTGCAGAAAACAAATCGAGGTTTTAATCAAACATGACATTACGATGATAGAGAAGCCCAAAAAAGTGGTTTTCGCCATGCCGTCCGTCGGTCTGTCTGTGCGTCTGTGCGGATGTGCGCTTTTTCACGTCATGCTACAGCCTAAACCGCTTGACGGATTTTCTTCAAACTTGATATACAGTAGTTTGAAGAAAAACGGTTGTCGAGGTTTTTTACTTGCGATTATAGGTACTATAAGGCAAGTTATGGATTCGTGCAGAAAAAAAAATTCGAGATAACAATCACACATGACATTACGATGATGGAGAAGTCGAAAAAAGTGGGTCTGGGAATTCCGTCCGTCTGTCTGTCTGTCTGTCTGTCTGTCTGTCTGTCTGTCTGTCTGTCTGTTCGCGCTTCTAGAGCCTGAACGGATGGGCCGATTTGCTTCAAATTTGGTATCTAGTATTTATTTGGCCGTCCCTCGGAACATATTTTTTATTTTTGCTCTAGGCCCAAAAATAACGGCACCTGCCATACAATCGTGAAGAAAAAAATTGATTTTCTCAAAAACGGCTCTAACGATTTTGATAAAACTTTCAGGATGCTATTTTTGTAAGACAGTCTATCTTTTTGTTGGAAAATATTTTTCAAAATTTGTCTTATAACGGTACCTCTCATAGAACCAGTATTTTCAAATCAAATTTTCTCGTAAACTATACATTCGATTTCAATAAAATTTTGGCCACAGAAAGTCATTTATAATTTTATTAATACTTTTTCAAAAACTTTTTTTTTTTTGATATTTTATAATTTTTTCAAAAAAATTTTTGGTTTTCGAAATATGTTGGAAACGGGTTTATTGATTTTTTTTAAATTATTTTTTCAAATGTAAACTACAGACTGCCATATATTTGCATACCCAAATAAATTTCAAAATATTTTTTGGAAAAGTTTTTCAAAAATAACCTTTAAAAAAAAACTGGTCGAACGATTTTCAATATTTTTTTTTTCCTAGATTTACGTATAGCTTCGAAATTTTATTGCATACATTGTTTTTCCGAGAAAACTCTTAAACTAATTTAAAAAATCAAAGAATTTTCGATATTATTTAAATTTTTTTAATAGCCATATATGCAGCCACAATAAGCAATTGCATTTTATTTTATTTCGTTTTAGCCCATCTCAAACTGGTACCTTTCAAGTAACGATTTTTTTCAATTTGGATTTTCTCGAAAACGGCTCTAACGATTTTGATTGAACTCAAAATTAAGCTTACTTTAAGCTTTTCTAACAAATCTGCGTTTTTTTGTTTTTGGCTCAAATGGTCGTAACGAAAATCATGTTTTAACGGCTTTTTTTCAAATTTCGTTTGACATAGTTTTTCATCGTTTTCTATAGGATGGTTTAATAAATTTTTCACTAAAGCCTTTCTAAACGGTGGCTTCCATACAACGAGCCGTTGAGTTTTAGCCAACTTTTTTGGTTTTTTCTAATTTGCTCGAAAATGGCTTAAACGATTTTGATTAAACTTTGTGTGTTATATTTTTTTAGTGTTTTTAAGAAAAGCTGCGTTTTTAGTTTTTGGCTAAAAATGCAAATAACGGAGATATGCTCTTAACGGCTTTTTTCAAATGGTCATAAGTTGTCAACGGTTGCATCGAATTCACTTAAACTTTGTTTTGTATAGTTTCTTACAGCTTCCTATCAGATGGCATTGATATTTTTCAGTTTATCTTTTTAAAATGGTTGCTCCTATACAAAGAGCCACCGATTTTTTCATTTTTTCTAATTTACTCAAAAAATGCTTCCCGATTTTTATGAAACTTTGTATGTAACATAGAATACTTCAAAGAAAACTGCATTTTTAGTTTTTGGCTACACATGATAATAGCGGGTAATATCAGTTTTATTAATTTGGCCATAAGCGGAAATTTATATCATTTATATCACCCAAACGACGACATCTAAATTTGATATACTAAAGGTTACTTAACGTTAGCTCCCGTATATCGAGTTTTCCAGTTTTAGCCAAATTTTTTTAGTTTTTACCAAATTGTTCAAAAATTAGTTGTTCTTATTGATCGAAAAGTTTGTTTTCGTCGTAATATTGCGCCCACAGAGCAAGTACGTGGGACCCAGTCGTGCATTTTATTTTTGACGTGATAACGTCTAATAAATCGGTTTGGAATATATGGGCAGCACGCACAGAAAAATGTCACAGTCACAGTCACACTGACGTTACCTAGCTGCTTTGATAGCCTAGAAAGTCGCTAAAGTGGGAGTGGAGGGTGTTGGGTGGTTTGTTGGTTGTAGTGTGTGTGGGGCAGCCGGGGGGATAGTGTCGGGAAGAGGAAAAATTGTCAAAAATGGTGGGTGGTTGTAGCTGGTTTGGGTGGTGAGACAAAAATTGTCAAAACTAATGGGTCCTTGGTGGCTGTAGGTGGGATAGGTGTTTGTTGTTGGGGGAATTTGGTATGATTGGGGGAGGATGGGGGGTGAATTGGCAAATATGGTGGGTGGTTGGTGGTTGAAGGTGGGTTGGGTGGTCGGTTTAGGTGGTGGGGATAGTTGATTTGATTGGGGGCGATGAAAAAATTGTCAAAAAAGGTGGGTGAGTGGAAGGTGGTGGCAGGTAGGGTAGGTGGTTGGATCTGGGGGATTTGGTGTTGGGAGGGGGTGAGGGAAAAATAATTGTCAAAAATGGTTGGTGGTTGGTTGGTGGCTGTAGGTGTGATGGGTATGGTTGGCGGTGTTGGGTGAGTGGCAAGTTGTTGTAGGTGTTATGGGTGGTTGGATTTTAGTTGAGGGTATAGTGAAGTTAACTTTCAAAAATAGTTGTACTGGGGAGGGGGTGGGGGTGAGGAAAAAATTGTCAAAAATGGTGGGTGAGTAGCAGGTGGTTGTAAGTGGAGTAGGTGGTTGAATTTGGTGCCTGGGGGAATTGTCAAAAATAGTTGGTGGGTGATTGGTGGTATTTTGGAAGGGCTGGATTTATTGGTTGGGGGGGGGGGGGGATTGTCAAAAGTGGTGGGTGAGTAGCAGGTGGTTGTAGGTGGAGTGGGTGGTTGAATTGGGTGTAGGGGCGGGTGGGTTGGAATTGTAAAAAATTGTGGGTAGTTTGTTGTAGCTGGTGTGTGTGATTGGTAGTGGTTATGAAGGGGGGATTTACTGTGTGGGGGAGGAGGAAAATATGTTCAAAAATAGTGGGCTGTTGGTTTGTTGATGTATGTGGGGGTGGGAGGTTGGTGTTCAAGGGGTGAAAAAAATTAAAAAAATTGGTGGGTGGTTGTAGCTAGGTTGGGTGGTTGGAGGGATACCTATACACATGAAGTGTTTTGTGAACTGGTTATCACGTAAAATTATCGTCCGTAAACCGACTTTACAGACAACCATGTTTTTTTTTTGTTTGTTAAATAACGAAGAAGTTTCCCTTTCTCAAATCTATTGCAAGGTCCTTATACAGGGTGATTCACCAGCATTGTGCCAAAAAGCTAGAGCGTGTAGGTTAAGTTGAGACAAGAAAAAAATCGTATGGGAGGGGGGTCTATTCCCCTCCGTTTAGCCGGGAGGGGCAATTTTCTGAAAAATTGACTTATTTTGTAAAAAAAAATATTTAAAATCAACGGGTTCGTTTACAACACCGTGTTATACCTTTTAGGAAAGCCAAAAACTTCTACTTTTATTTTGTTTTTAAATTAAATTGTTTTAACGAATAGTTTAAAAAATATAAATTTTCAAACTCAAAAATTTGAAAAAAAAATTTGAAAAAATAATTTTAAAACTAATTTTTTTCAAAATTTTACGTAATTAAGTATAATTTTTGTTCTCAGAATTCAACGCTTCCATTAATCTTTAATCCAACACTGAAAACCGTATGGCTCTACGACTTTTTCTTGCCAAGGTATTCAAAAATAACCGAACGTACTTCTTCACAAAAACAAGAAAACCTAGCCTTACGGGATGGCACAAGTGACCATTTAGCCAATTTTTTCGTGTAGGTTCGGTTATTTTTGAATACCTTGGCAACAAAAAGTCGTAGAGCCATACGGTTTTCAGTGTTGGATTAAAAATTAATGGAAGCGTTGAATTCTGAGAACAAAAATTATACTTAATTACGTAAAATTTTGAAAAAAATTAGTTTTAAAATTATTTTTTCAAATTTTTTTTCAAAATTTTGAGTTTGAAAATTTATATTTTTTAAACTATTCGTTAAAAAAATTTAATTTAAATACAAAATAAAAGAAGAAGTTTTTGGCTTTCCAAAAAGGTATAACACGGTGTTGTAAACGAACCCGTTGATTTTAAATATTTTTTTTTTACAAAATAAGTCAATTTTTCAGAAAATTGCCCCTCCCGGCTAAACGGAGGGGAATAGACCCCCCCTCCCATACGATTTTTTTCTT
The DNA here is from genome assembly GCA_916050605.2 of Platycheirus albimanus. Lineage (NCBI taxonomy): Eukaryota > Metazoa > Arthropoda > Insecta > Diptera > Syrphidae > Platycheirus > Platycheirus albimanus. The sequence continues at coordinate 76,473,580 of OU696697.1, read as the reverse complement.
GTCTCAACTTAACCTACACGCTCTAGCTTTTTGGCACAACGCTGGTGAATCACCCTGTATATATTCCACATAACTTATTTTAGATAGAATAAATTCGAATACAAATGTAAAAATGCAATTTCAAGAGAAATAAAATTACTCGATGAAATAAATTTTTTTAAGTGCAACAACTCTTAATAAGGATTTATTACATTTCTTTAATTTAAGAAGTTATTGCATTACGTAATAAATCCGAACATACAAAAAGATGTTATAACACCTAACATAAATGAACAAACAACTAACAATAAGAAGGTTTTTCATATGGGAACGTTACGTTTTGTCGCAAATCGATTCGTCGCAGCACGTTTCGTCGCCGATTTAAAATGCACTTTAAAAACACTTAGTGCAAAAAGATAAATGTTCGGAATAACGGTTCGTCGCGTTAACGATTGGCAGTATTTTGCGACAAAGATATTTGCGCGAATTTCTTAATTTTACCTACTCTTATGCTCAAAATCTTAAGATTGGTTTTAATTATTTGATATATCTCAAATTTGTTACTATTTCCTTATTGTATGCTAACGCAATATCAAAAATGAAAAAAGGATTTAATTTTGTTTACATATTATAAAACTAGCGGTACCCGCGCGTCAATCTCTGCGTTGCTACGCCCAAAAAAACACTTGTGTATTTAATGTGAAATTAAATTTATTTATATATTGTATCTCAATGCTAGCGGATAAGCAATATTTTTGGTCGTTTTGGTTGGTGTATAAATATACAAATTTTTTGGCATACACACAAAGTGCAGTTAATTTGATTGTTAAACTGAACATGATAACATTGATAAATTGTGGCTTGAATATTTTGCTGCATTAGACAAAAATTTGGGAAAATAAAATGTCATTTGTTGTGCGATTCAATTCCTTTTCCGATGTTCAAAAGTTTTTTGGAAAATGTTGGGTGGACGATTCTTGCAATAAATGGACACGCACGTTCGTTGAGAGTTTGATTTTTTCGACTCAGTTCCATAAATATGATGCTTTTATTCAACGAAAGGAAAACATTTTTATAAAAAAGTTGAAAAAAAAACTTTGCCAAAAGCCCGCATTTTTCTGCGACTGTCTTCCACTCCAAAAAAGAATTAAAAAAAAAAAACTGAACCAAAATTGTTAAAAGCATGCATTATTTTTCTTCCACCCGATCGGCACGAAACCTTCACAGGAACCATCCCTGGACTAAACTATATTTACCTTGAAAATTTCATAAAGATCCATTGGGTGGTTTAGGAGTCCATACGCAACATACATACATACACACATCCATTTTTATATATACATACATATATAGATAAATTATAAGAAAATTGAACCAACAATTGTTAAAAGCCTGCATTTTTATTTGTCCTTCACTCGATCGGTCATTCCGGAATTTTCGCTGATATTTCAAACAGCTAAGAAATTTATGAAAAAAATCAAAAATAAAAAAAAAGAAAATCATCCAACAAATGTTAAAAGTCTGCATTTTATTTTTGTCTTCCACCCGATCGGAAATTGCGGAGTTCTCGCTGATGTTTCAAACCGTTAAAAATTAATGAAAAAACCAAAAAAAAAAACATTTACCAACAAATGTTAAAAGCCTGCATTTTATTGTCTTCCACCCGATCGGAGCCAAACCTTCACAGGAACCATCCCTGGACTAAACTATATTTACCCTGAAAATTGCATAAAGATCCATTGGGCCGTTTAAGAGTCCATAGACAACATACATACAAACATACAAACATACAAACATACACACATCCATTTTTATATATATAGATATATAGCCTTTACCCGCGGCTTCGCTCGCGTTTCAGCTGATCAAGAAGTAGACTGTACCTTGAGGAGTATAGTCTATCTTAATCTAGCTTCTTCTTCTTTTATAGCTTTATAATTTAATACCTACATTAAACCGTGATAAAAAATACCCTATAAGATATACTAGATTATAATCTAGCTCTGTGCTAAATTTCATTCAGATCCGTTCAGCCATTCTGGTGTGATTTCAAAAATTAACACAAATCTATCCCACGGGAACCATACATTTTACCGGGATAAAAATTAGCCAATATGCTATTCCAGACTATAATCTATCTCTGTGCTAAATTTCATTCAGGTGAGTTCAGCCATTCTGGTGTGATTTCAAAAATTAAAACAAATCTATCCCACGGGAACCATACATTTTACAGGGATAGAAAGTAACCAATATGCTATTCCAGACCATAATCTATCTCTGTGCTAAATTTCATTCAGATCCGTTCAGCCATTCTGGTGTGATTTCAAAAATTAAAACAAATCTATCCCACGGGAACCATACATTTTACCGGAGTAAAAAGTAGCCAATATGCTATTCCTGACTATAGTCTATCTCTGTGCTAAATTTCATTTAGATGAGGTCAGCCATTTTTGTGTAATTTCAAAAACTAAAACAAATCTATACCACGGGAACCATACATTTTACCGGGATAAAAAGTAGCCAATATGCTATTTCAGACTATAATCTATCTTTGTGCTAAATTTCATTCAGATGAGTTCAGCCATTCTGGTGTTATTTCAAAAATTAAAATAAATCTATCCCACGGGAACCATACATTTTACAGGGATAAAAAGTAGCCAATTTGCTATTCCAGACTATAATCTATCTCTGTGCTAAATTTCATTCAGATCCGTTCATCCATTCTGGTGTAATTTCAAAAATTAAAACAAATCTATCCCACGGGAACCATACATTTTACCGGGATAAAAAATAGCCTATCTGCTATTCCAGACTATAAGCTATCTCTGTGATAAATTTTATCCAGATCCGTTTAGCCGTTCTGGCGTGAGCTAGCAACAAACATCCCAACATCCAAACATCCAAACATCGTAACTTTCACATTTATAATATTAGTAAGATAATACATTGAAATTGAAAAAATATCTCTGAGAAGTTCTGAGAAGTTAGTATTATTATACTAACAAAAAATCGCTCAACACACTTCCTTAAATATGTCCCACTTGTAAGGATATTTATTCTTATACATAATAGTAGTGGAAAAATTGAAAAATAGGACCAAATTTCGTTCTTGCTGATTCTTATCCTTTAACCCCCTCAATCATATGAAAATGAATATTTTCATTTAGTATCAAAAAAGAGTATTAAATCGGCACGACCTATCGCACTACGACAAATCGTGTTGCGGCAAATCGCTTTGCGACCAAACTTTATTTTGTATTTTATTTTGTTAGGAGTTAATTCATTAGGCGCAGGGTCAGAAATTCACAGGCCAAAAGTCCATAATGGTCTCTTGACCCACTTGGGTTGGTCAGAAGTCCATAAATGCATTGTGATGTTCTGACCCACCCAAGCGAGCCAAAAGTAGGTACACAAGGAATTCCTGTGGACTTTTGGGCAATCGATCATGGACTTCTGACCCACTCAGGTGAGCCAATAGTCCATAATGATGCAAAACTTTCAATTTTTTTTTGGTATTAGAATGAATGAAATTTTTTTATCGCACTCTCTACAAATGGTGATCATAATAGGAACTTGGACTAAAATTAAAAATAATTATTTTTAGGATAATGAAAAACGAACAATAAAGTATTCTTTCTTCTAAAATTCTTCAGCTTAAGTAATAAGATTTTGTTTTTTTTTTTTTTAAATATCCAAACAGTTTGGATTTTATTTTAATAGCCTATAAAATATAATTTTTTGTATATACATGTATGATTTCATCACAAAGGGTTTATGTACAAAACAAAGGTGATTGATAAAAAGACGAGCTCTTAGTTTGGTAAAGCAGTTTTTTAAGTCACTGCGGTTTTGTATTTGATTATTGTATTAATTAATAAAATCAATAAAAAGTCGCGCAATCTTTTATTGATTTTATTAATTACTACAATAATCAAATTAAAAATCGCAGTATATATTAATGACTACAATAATCAAATACAAAACCACAGTGACTTAAGAAACTACTACTAATCAAAATAATCCAAACTGTTTGGATATTAGAAAAAAAAACTCTTATTACCTAAAGTGGGGAAGATTAGACATTAAAATACTTTATTGTTCGTTTTTCAATATCCTAAGATAAACTTAAACAAATAGTTACTTGGGAAAACGAGTCGTTTTGGGTAGTCGTTTTGCGGAAAATGAGTAAATGCTCGTTTAAGGTTTGGTGTGAATAGGCTATAATAGCAGAAAAGTTTGTTTGTAACTATGTTTTGCCTTTGTTATGGAATTTTATGTTATTGCTTTTTTGTTTCATATTTGGTATGCATTATGTAAATTGAATTTGTAATTTCCTTTAAATATTAATATAATTTTATAAAATGTTTAGTTCTACTATGGATTTGTGACCCATTTCCCTTTAGGACTTATGAACTTGTGGCCCACATTCGTATATACTTTCGGCTCAATTAGGTGGATCAGAAGTCCACAGTGTATTTTTGGGCTTCTGACCCACCCAAGTTGGTCAAAAGTTCATTATAGACTTTTGGCCTGTGGATTTTCATTTATTAGGGGGTACTGCATGGAGCCGAAATTTATACGGTTACTGAGGAGAAGGCCTCAACCATTACTAGCCAGTGCGGTTCCAAAACGCCTTCGGACGTGTTATTACAACGACATCGTGGAAAACTCAATGCTGTCTTTTGTCATTAAAGCTATGCCATTATTCATGAATGATACTTGCATCGAGGAGGCCGAAAAGCTATCAGTACTCGGTATGTGTATCAATGAGAACCTTCGTTGGAATGATCATCTACTTGAGATTGGCAAGAATGCTTCAAGATGCTTAGGATTTCTTAATAGATGCACCGGGTGGCAATGGTACAGTGGATGTAGTACTTGGTTGCTTAACCTGAGAGCTGTGAGTTCAAACCTAGCCTGGGCAGCAATTTTTATTTATTTCCCAAGTTTCAACTATATGCCACCCGTGGAATTTTCTTGAGATAATTATCACCTAAAATCTCAAACCACTGTACCACCTTTCTTTCCTATCATTCTATTCCTTCTCTCCGTGCTCGCACATGTTAAATCATTATAAGGGTATTCATATCCCCTTGAGTGCGAGTGCATTATAAAAAAGAAGAAGTTTTCACCCCTTCTGATCTGGCTACAATTTACAAAGCGTTCTGATGTGGCTACAATTTACAAAGCGTTTATACGCCCGAAACTTGAGTTTAACTCCCATCTCTGGGTAGGTGCTTCTGAAATTTTGCTACACCTGCTCGACAGAATTCAGAAAAAAGCTTTTCGTCCATCTATCAAAATTATCCCAAAATATTACAGCTTATATATATGGTATCTGCGTTCATCTTCGAGACTGAATTAAATAAGATCGGTCAAACATCATGCCATAATAAAAACAATATAACACACGACTGTGTCGCACGAACTTGCTTCTTAGCTAGGTTATTACGGCGGTTTTAAAAAATAACGCTTTTTTATCAAAAACTTTTTGAAAAAATATTTTGACATCTCTTGAATATGCCAACAAAAAGAAATCTGCAATAAATATGAAAATAAAAATTACAAACACTAAATCCAATCGTATTTAAAAAAATTAAAAAATTAAATTTTGAAAAAAAAAACAGTTTATAAAATTTTGAAACGCAATATTATTTTTTTTAGAATGCACTTGCATTCAGGGGGCTATTAATATCCTTGAGATTATAAGGCTTATTTTCTCACGAAAATCCAACGGGAAGCATAAAGCTGAAACTGGAGGAATAAATACAAATTGCTGACCAGGCTGGGTTTGAACTCACAACTCTAGATTAAGTAACCAAGCACTGCTATTGCCACCCGCAATTAAATTATAAAATCCTTTCCTTACACAAAATTTTTTTAAGGATCGGTTGGATGACTTACGAACAAATTCTGAAAACCCTATACTCTAAACAAAAAATAGATTAGGTTAACACTCAGAAGGTTTTATCAAAATCGTTGGAGCTGTTTTCGGGAAACTTAAGTTGCAAGGAGATAGACAGACAGATGGACAGTTTTTAGTTTTTTGTTTGCACTAATCCATAACTTTCCTTGTAGTACCTAACCTACCTATAATCGCAAGTAAAACCATACGTACAAATATGGAACTCATGCTGAGTGAGTTACAAACCACATATGCGAACCGCCCACAGCTATTGCACCAACCACTGACAAAATAAATATCTCAACAAAGTTAACAAATATTATTCACTCAATCTAATTACTATTCATTACGGCACAATTGCATCTCAGTTGATTGTGCCACAAGAGTTAGATCCCTATAGATATATATACATTATATACATATACGTATGTGTTTATATAGACCTTCATATCTCCTTGGATATGGTAATCGGTTCTTGGCAATCACCCTATTGCGCTCTTAATCAAACTTAATTTACTTTCATACAAATTGACCGCGTTGAGTAGCAGCAGCAGCAGCACAACCACCACCAGATTCTATTTAACTTCATCACCTCCTACTAATACTGCACCGCGTACCGGCTCAACTTGGCCAATTCGCTTTTATACCTCGCAGGAGTATTATTGAAACCGAAGCTGGGTCTCTCTAATGGAAGCCAAAAAGAGAATTAGACTCCTCGGGCTTATTGATCATTGATTGCTTAGTTGTTTACTGTTTTTGTTGTTGCTGCCACTAAAGATTGTTCGTTTCTCCACCACCTCGACCTCACCCTCACCCCCACCATTTTGCCTCCTGGTTTTGTTAGTTTGAAGGTTGGCGTATGATGATGATTATGATGGCAGAATGGTGCGCTTATGATTTTTCGATAAATTTTTCAACAACAAAAAATTTAATCTCAATTGCTCATGGAGCATGATGGTTATACTTTTGCTGCTGTTGATGCTGCCATAAATGGACTTTAGCTAGAGAATTTATATGATTAAGTGATCATTGTACGCCCACTTCGTTATATGTGGGCGTGTTATTGAATTTCCAATCGATTTACAAGCACACACGCTCCACGAATGTTTATGTTTTGTGTCAATTTTGCCTTCAAATTGGGTTTGCTCAGAATCTAACGAAATTAAATAAAGACTTAATTTTCAATTTCAGTGTTAATATGAAGATCGGTAAGTAAAATTCTTTAGACAACAAAGATAAACTTCTTCACGACATTCCACATTAGGTCGAATACAAAAGCAAATGCTAATCTTAGAAAAAATATAAGAGGAAAGTAACTAGTTTTAAGTCGAGCGGTATACAGGAATTTGGTTTATTGGATTCCTCTGAGGAGTCGACTTTATGTGTGTCCAAAACTGGATCGTTGTATAGCAGAGTTTTTTTTTTTTTTGATTGTGTGTTGTGTCCATGGAACAGCAACAAGTGGAAAAGTGCGACTTTCGTATAAGTGAAAAGCTGTTTAGAAATGAAAAATGGATTATGTTTTACCCGCTGAAAACTTTCTTCTTTAATAGATGACTTAAAGCTATAACAAGATAATTGGACATTCATTGATTCAGAGAAAGAAAATTGTGAAAAATAAAAACACAAAATCCTTTGTTTTCTTTTGTATCGTTGATAATAATTAATCGTTTGGTTTAATTCTAAGGCAGGCAGGAAATCCTAAAATACACATGTTTGTAAGTAGTTACAAAAGTACTGAAGAATTTTGATTGCTATATCCGATAGAATTTTTATCAATTTTTACAGCATTCACCAAAGTTCCGAAAGTCACTTTTTCGGTGCGAAATTATCGTATAAAGTAAAAAATTAAAAATCAATAAATTGTTGGCACAACATCTCCAAGCGGGGCCTAGAGCTAACACTCTCAACCATTTATGTTAATGCGTTTGTGTTCTGCAGACATGAAAGAGACCTACGATTTACCGCCGAATTCAAGCGGACTGTAAAGAAGCACTTTTCATGACAAGATTTACTCTGGAAGGATCTTTCACTTCCTCGCATGACCCGGAAAAAATAAGTTTAGGGATCGAACCCATAACTTTCGGCGTAGCAGACTCGATCTTTTATAAAAGAGTGTTCCAACCATAATTATTAATTATAAATTAATATTTTTAACTATCGATTTGAGGGCTTACCACACCGATCTCAAGATTTTCGTTACTCTTGGAGTTTCCAGTAACCCGGTTGTTCTTATGAACATGTTTAGATCAGTTATTGACGCCCTAAAACAAATCTTCGATGATCACGAATAGTGTATGTTTCAATTTCTCTTCTACTATTCTCATGACAAGAGACAAGACAACTGAGTTCGTATATTCATGTTTATCACCGTCATTGTAGCCTCTCCAGTAAAAAAGAGTTCCTTTTGATATGGTATTTAAATTTAAGTAATAGCAGTTTATGTTCAGTTTGTACACTTGCAAACGTTGATACAACTTTTCTGATATTTGATTGAAATGATTGCACTCGTTACTTCGTTTTTAGGATTACACAGGGGGGCTTTGAATGTGTATAAGTATTTTCATGTCTCTCAAATTTAATGTGACCATGACCAAGTGGTCTGGCATAGAATCTGCTTTTATTAAAGTGAAACTTTTTTCCCGTCGCCTCAAATGTTTTTGTTCATCTGCCGCATGTCGCAATATGGCGGCGCCGATGGCTCGCATCAGCTGACAGTGTAGCATTTATATTCTCACTCATTCGTGCACGTGTTCGGAGGTGTGTGTTAAGATCAGTGTATTGATGTAGATGTGTTGTTTACTTGACCGTGATGATCACCGATACAGGTAGTGCGTCCTATAAACCGGTAAACAAAGGAAAAACCAAAAATAGTGAAAAATGCCAATAATCTGATCAATGCCAATAACAAAAGTTTCACTTGCATCGTGGTTTCATAAAACCAGCTGGTTGTTAATCAAATTGGTAATATATACTGACATTCTGGCATCCTACCTTTCGTTGACAAGTCAACTTGAGCCAATAGCTTGTAAGTGCTTGGGTCTCCATTTTTTACGAGAAAAGAAAGCCAAGAAATGTTCTATATTCATTCTCCGATGTTCAAATTCTAGTTCAATTTTCTAACAAGTATTAGTCCATAGTTTACACATTTTTTCGGAACCAAAGGTAGTACCTCCAAAGATATTGAGTTTTGGAATGTTTTTTCTGCTTGCATACATTCCTAGACCGATTTTGGTCACGTATATCCAATGTTCGCTGAGTCACTTATAGTAAATTTATGTTTGTGCAGAGCAAACGTCGTGTCTTACTTTGTTCTTTCCATGTACGCATGATGGTCCTCGAAAAAACTGGGGGTTAGGATCGTAGCCGATGCTATTATCAACAGGCTTTTTAAAAGTACTGAGCACAAACTATGGTCCTTAATTAATTTTAATTCTGTGGTTTTTGTTGCTTTTTTGAATTATTGATTTCTTAAATGTGTACCTAATAATCGTTGCTGATTATTGGTAATTTCTCTTCTCATTCTAGACTTTAAGTTCTGTGATTTTCTAGTATGGCCAAATTCACATAGCATTTAAAGGCTTCGCTATGATTTTTCGGATTCAGACTGATTCTGTGCAACTTTTTTTCGAGTTGAAAAATTTTCACTCCGAACTGTGAGAAGCGCTTTTGAATTTTCGTTGTCTTTATTGTAGAGAGGGGTCCCCTCTACTCCATTGTTCACCAAAGCACCTATTATATATTTAATTCGGAGATCAAGTTACAGACTTTTTTAGAGACTTACATATCAACTATCCATGTAAAACAAATCTAACAAAAATCCACTTATCCATAAAGTTGGTTTATATATGAGTTTTTGTGGAATTTGTTTATTGTGCTTCTTTTCAAAGTTCTACTACTGCTAACTGCTCCTCTTTATGTTTTTATTTAGGGTAGCTGATCGTATCGTCATGTCCCTAAAGGACTATATTCACATGAAAGCCACCAACGACCAACGAATGAACGAACGTCCATTTTGCCGTTTCATTCACATGAAATTTATTTTACTCGTTGCAAACAACGAACTTCATGAACGTATATCACAATATTGAACAGAGAGATTTCGAGGTTAATAACGTACATATAATTAATTCGTTGTGATGTGGTTGGTATGTGGAACGCGAGTTGGGTTTGACAGTTCGTAACTGTCAGATTAACTTGTTTTTATTAAAATTTCTTTTTTCTTCAATTAAAATGGAAGTTTTAGCATCTCAACATTAGATTTATTGAGTTTCTATCATTTAGAAAAAGTTTTTGTTGTAAAATATTGTTTAGAAGTATGAAAAATCTCATTTATTCGATCATTCGTTCATTCGTTGGACGCTCCCATGTGAATAGTCCTTAAGTTCTGAGTAAAAGCTTTCGCAAAACAGTAACACATATTAACAAAAATTTGAAATAAGTTCCCCAACGGAAATTATTTTCTAAATAAAATTTTCTAGTTTTATTTACAATTGCAGTATAAATCTAAGCTTTTATTTATATTTTTTTCTTTTTAATTCATTATTTGCTCTTCCACACCACCTCCCTCTACTCCGCCCCTTAAGACAGATCTCTGGTTTTACTATAAAATTGTTTTCTTATGCTTTATTTTTAATTGGTGTATGTGTCGAAAGATAAAATCTGTTACAAGTGCTTGGTAGGTAGCCCCATCTATCTGTATGCTCTGGAAAAGGCTGATGGGGCCACCCTTCACTCTCACGCTCTTTTACACGGCTTGAATTCGTTTTTTACCTGACAAGTAGCCCATGCACATGCACAATGTACTACCACCAAAGCGAAATAGATCTGATAGGTCACACGTATCTCAAAATACAACTGACTTTTAAATCAGAACACCATAATCGCTATCGCAGATCATCAGGGAAGCCAACAGCACCTAAAACAACAACAACAACCACCACAGAAACGAACGGACAGACAACAAAACGTCCAGCTCCAGCCGACACATCTCAAAACCGACACGATGGCGATGTAGTGTCGAGGTAAACGCAATCTGTGTAACAATCTGAAAAAAAATCAATTGAAAGCGGCTGCAAGAGCGCGAACGGTGGACTTAAATTATCGATCACGATCTTATGGATGCGAGTTCATTTTTGTTCTTGTTCTGAAAATTTTGTGCTGATCATTTTATTTTGTATTCAATCATGCTCGCGTAGAGATAATTCGGTCACTCCTTTGAGGCGCGAGTGCTCAGATGATATGACTGACTGACTATCCGTCTTAGCTTCATGTGATCAAGGCCGTATCTACGAGTTATCTTATATAACATGAAGGATCGTACTGTCTGGGAAGTTGAAAGTGCGTGCCATATTGTTCAAAGAGCAACCAACTGCGATGGTATATAAAATTCTATAGTAGGTATATAGAGAAACTTCATTGATAAAACCAAAATTCGATCACGAATTTGTTCCATCTTAAAGTGTAATTACTTTATCATGCAGGCGCGCAATGCCGCACGTGCGCACGCGGCATTTGATGTAATTTCAATTTATCCGCAAATGCGCTCAGATATGATGAAATATCTGGTAGATTCATGATGACGAGCTGCCAAGGTGAACACTGGATAATGGGTAGAGTTTTGATGGATCAGGCGCAAATATAATGAAATACAATTTTGGATTATGAATGAAAGGGAAATTTAATCTTTTTCCTGGGGGATATTTAATATTTACGAAAGGAAATTTCTTTTTTATTATTTGCTCGCTCTTAAGGTGTTATTGATAACCTTATAATGAATTAACACCACAGTGCCAGCGTTTAAGAAAGTTGTATCAGATATCAAAGGAAATACCGATGCAGATCGTAATAGTGGATTGCACCTGGCTACTTTCCTAGAAATTACTTTCTGTCCTAGGAATTTAATGAGCTTATCAATATCCAGCAATTGCAGTTCCAAATCCGAAGAAAATTGTTGTGAATCTAGAAACCAATATTAGGAGCTTAGTGTACTGTCACCAGCAAAACAATTTAGTGAATTACAAATATAAGACAAATAGTATTTTTCATCGATTTAAAGACATACTGTTGAAAAGAATGGATCTTAAAGTACTCAATCGTTTTGCCAGTGTGGAATCAAACCTCTTTAGAACAAAAGGAGCGGTGATATCGGATCCCGCATGGTTGATTGAATCGAATTGAGATTTATTTCATTAAACTAATTTAATTAATCTCTCAAGTACAGAAAGAGCCATATCACTGAAGTCTAAAATAGCTTCAAGTTAGAGGAAAATTATGATGCAATTAAAACATCTTGAAAGCTGACCACAGAAGTGTCATTGTAACCACTGTCGGAGCATAGAAAACGTAGTTAAGTTTCGTATATTTGTTATTTGTTTTTAATTGAACAAATGTTTTTATTAAGTAGAGCCGTTGGAGTATTTTTTACCTTTGCCAAAAATTTGTGCTTTGAATGTTGGCATTTCAGGTTTTCTAGCCTGTTCGAACTTATGTCGGTTTTCCTCTGAAGGGTTGGTTTTTTAACCATGGAAACTCACATCCCACATCTTTACAGCACCAGTCGAACTATGCATTGTTGCAACCGTCCCAGTTGGCTATCTCAAACCGCAATACGGTTCCCTTTAGGTATACCAATTTTCTTAACTGGTATGTAGATATGTTGAGTAAGAGATCTGATATGATAGAATGGTCCAACACGTGCCTAGGGGCGATGAAACATTGTAACTATCATTGATACTATTATCAGTATTAGAAGTTAAGTACAGTGCAATGACCTGCAATATCAGGGATTAGTGTTGACTCGTTAAGCATTTTCTGTCCAGAACTATTTTGAACTTTCTTTAACGAATTTCATAAGTCTTGTCCTGTACCTGTAGTTTACTCTAAGGAGCCAGGTTTGCATGCTGTTCCTACAAAACGTATGTACTTGAAATCTGTTTAAATCCAAAGTGTAAACTGTGGAAATGATCTCCGTAAAACTCGAGTAAATTACAGGCCTTGACGAACCGTTGTCTGCTTTACATCTGAAAGATCTGGTGGTCACAAAAAATATCCAAAAACGAACTGGAACTGTGGCTTAGGACTGCCCAAACAAAAGTGGGTGCGGTACCTAAAGTAAAAGGCTAGTTTAAAAAAAAGAAAAAAACCATAAAGGTCACCAGTTTTGAAGAAAGCTGAGTTCCAGAATTTCGTGGCTTCGTGGCCACAGTTCAGGTATCGTGCTTGGAGCATAGAAAATTGGAAGGATTTGGTTGCCGCACTATACTAAATCAGGAATAGTTCAAGTGCTGCTGCCGATAGCAGTATCCAGAAACTAAAATAAGAGAGAGATAGAGAGATAAAATATTAATCATATAAGAATTCGTAATCCTTCTATCATCATCCATGCTTAAGATTCGATGCAAAAATTTAATTGCCTTTTTCTCTATATCTCCAAAAGTACAAACGAGGGGTACAGAATGAAGAAAAATTATGAAAAGTAAAACGATTACTCGGAAAAATGTATCTAGATCATCTTGCCATCTTTAAAACCTAAGGCGATTAACGATCAACCTGCTAGGATCTGGTTTTATGATTGCCTTTGCCACCATTGCATCGCATCATCTAAGGAGAATTTATTAGGTTCTTTTTGAGTTGCTGCAGTCATCTTCTTGTTGCGCATGTCCCCATCTATTGCTAGCTAACTATTTGTTGTTGCAATGAAGTCTACCGCATCGATAATGGTCGATTGGCGGCGGCGGTGGCGGCGGCGTACATTTCTATCAGCACTCGTAGACGAGTTCCTTCGGACAATCGAACGGATATTTGTCTCGCATAAACGATATGACAATGATGGAATTCCGGGCATTTGTGTGTTGCTATATGAGGTTTCGTGCGAAATAGACATAGCTCACATAGGATTGCAGTGCGGATCAAAGATTCTACGAATTGTGTTACGAAAAGATGTATCTTTTGACTCCAGCATCCATCCATCCATCCATCTTTCCATGGAACTATCTATCTGCAGCAATGATGCCCATCTGACATGAAGGATAGATATGAGATTTATTTTGTGCTGCGAGCGGTTTTATGATGCGCGACGTATAACATTGGCGCAACTTTGATTTCATTTTAATTGCGGAATCTTTTTATGCTCGTTTACTTTTGTTAGTGTCGCCATCCATGACAGATACGAGTATCTTGGTTTAGTGTTTTTATGGTGTGTGGAAAGGATGAGAGGAGCATATTTGAAATATTTCAAATAAAATAAATTAACTGGAAATCATTTTTCCTTATAGGTAGAGATATTTTTTTTTAATAGGTAATGAGAAGCAGAACTTTTTTTAATGCTGCAAAATGCATATAGTGAATTCAATAAGAAAGTAAAATAATTTGTACGATTTGAACGAAAAACAAAAATCTATTTTATGTATACGTGAATTATTCAGTTTTGGCTTGATTTTATATTTCTTTTATGATAGCAAAAAAACAAAAGAAAAGATCCCAAGAAGATTTGATACTATCATTTAAATCATATTGAACAGCTTTAGAATGATAGTTGCCAGAAGTTTAAGAATCAGGGACAAATAGTTATGCCATAGTTATAGCAGTTTTTTCGGCAGCTTAACAAAGGATTCGGTAAATTTAGTTATTTATCGCAGATGGTCTGTAAATTAGTGGAAGAGGAACATAAAACGTTGTGGCTGGATCTTCTCTCAGAAACACTGCTGGTACGCCATCAAGTCTAGCTACTTCTTTGGTATAAAGATCAAATGGATATAAGGTTCTACCAGGATCGTCATTCAGCTTTCTTGGCTTTGGAAATCAGTTTTTTGCCACAGGCCGAATTCGGCGTGTATGTATATCTCAGTAATCTTCAATTGTCTTTTACTCTCAACTTTTATATTTTAGTTTTAGACCCTACATATTTTGAGAAACAATTTTAATTTATTTTTAAATTCATTATGAAAAGCATTATGCTGTTTTGGATTCAATTATTGTTGTTATGGGTGTAACTTGTCCTATAAACAAAAAATTGTTTTCTTATGTTTATAAAATAAATAAAGAATATAATAACTGTTGATAAACAAATTTTATTCTAATAGTTTAACTCTTTCTATCAGCCAAGACCAGGACTCTTTTTTGACTCTTTCAAAAAATATTTCAGACGTAACATGTAACACAGCGGCGTAAGCCCACCATATTTAATTTCAGTCTCTCAAGGTTGGTATTGGAGAGAAAATAAATACTGTGTAGGTACTCATTCTCTCGTCGGACTTATCCTTTACATTTATTTGCTTAAAAGTGTCATGGCGCATTTCCGTTTCATCAAGTTTCAAATCACAACGATACCTTAAGAATACATCACCATCAGAATTGGTGACTTCAGACAAGTTTACCAAGTCTAAAGTCTTATCCAATTAGTTTTTGATACTGTTCCACTGATAACAAGAAATTCATTGTCATTTGTCGCGTTGACGGGTAGAAATACATCATAATTCAGTTGAATAAGCCCGTTTGAGGTTGGCTAGATTGTAATCTCGGATTATTATAAATTCATCTGTATCATCAATTCGTTCATGGAAAATTTAAAAGCCACTTGTCGGATCTCGATGAAATTTTTAATGTGGAAGGATAAATGAAATAATAAATTTTCAAACAAGTTCTTTTTTTTTTGAGTTTACTAAAACATTGTTGACAATAAACATAATATGATATAGATAGAGGAGCCTAAAAAAGTGGGTCCGACAATTCTGTCGGTCTGTCTGTCTGTCCGTCCGTATGTATCGGCACCTACAGCCTAAACGGCTGGACCGATTTGCTTCAAACTTGGTACATAGTATTATTATGACGTCCTACAGAGGGGTTTCTGAAATTAGAATTTTAGCTCTAAAACTAACGGTACCTGCCATACGATTTTTAGTGAAAAATTAATATTTTTCTCAAAAACGGCTAATACGATTTTGATAAAACTTTCTGAATAGTGTTTTCTATTCAAACGTTATGTTTTGGTTGGAATAGATTTTTCAGGAAAAGTCTTATAATGGTACCTCTTATATAATTGGTTTTTTTAAATCCGATTTCCTTGTAAGACACTTGACGAATTTCGATTAAGGTTTTAATGTGGAAGCTCTTTTATAAACAAAATAATATAAATTTTAAATAATATAGATTTTGTTTTTAATTTTTGGTTTTTTTCAAAAACGGTTTGTTGAAAATTTTTAAAATTTTTGTTTTCTGATAAGAACTTTAAACTGCTAGATGTTGACGTAATCAAAAAAGATTTGGATTTTTTTTTTCAAAAAACGGTTTTTTAAAAAAAACTGATCGAACGATTTTGAAAGTAAAAATCTTTAAATTTTAAAACAGTAAAAGGAGACTGATGGCTTACTTCATTTTCTCCACAAAACGTTTTAACTATTGATTTTTAAGTGATTAATAAAAATTCATATAATTTTTTCAATGCTTATTTCACAAAAACTTAAGCCCCAAGACCATTTTAACACATTAGAGCAAGTTTGTGCGTCCCAGTCCGTAACGAAAATGTAAAGAACATTCATTTAACATGAACTATGAGCGTGGTGCACTGGTTTAGAATGTGACATTTTGGACAATGTAAAAGTTCTAGGCTACGAAGATAGTGAGCACCTCCGTGACAGTTAAAATCAATAAAAGGTTATATCGGATGCGTCTTAGGACCCCGTTAAAAGTTGGAGTCCAGCTTCAAAATAGTTTGAGTAATAGAATTCTCATTGATTTTAATTTTCGATGGGGTGAGAAAAGTTTAGTTCTGTGACATTGAAACAGGTTGGACTTTTGACTTTTCGATACTAAGTAGGTTCATTGAGCTGAGGTAGTAATATTTTTTTTACTTTCCGCACAATAAGCAAGAAGTAGACAACATTACATTAACTTAAATTGAATTCAATTCTCGTCTTAAATATTTAACTTCTTAACCAGTTTTCCGTCATTATATTGGCTACTTGTGCTTTCGTATACCGAGTTGGTATTTGTCCTGAGTTTATTTAATTTAGCTAGTATATTCAAAAATATTTGGAAGCTTTTTAGTCGATGATTTTCCAACCTTGGTAATTGCAATTCTATTAGTTCAAACTTAATTTTACTGTTTATAGATTTCCATGACCTATACCAATAAAAAAATTCATCAAACATTTTTCAAGAAACTGCATCACTTCAAGAAGTGTTTCCTATTAGCCACCTTTTAAAATCTTTACTAAACTGGGTTTTCTCCTTATCCATACAACCCCATATAATGATGTTCATGATAACTAACTACAAAAGTCATAAGCGTCATGGGTGGTTAATAATATTTCCTCTTTCACTCAATCCTATCGAAACAAGAAAACAATTTATATTTTAGTTGTAAAGAAAATAAAAGAACTGATATGCATGGCTGACTATGCCACAAAATAAGACTATAAAATCACCTTAAAAATCGAACAAGTAATAAAATATTTATTATGTGATAACCGATGTCATAAAGTGAATCGTAAGCCCCCGCCCCTTCCCCCGCTTCTTCAAAGAAACAATCGAATATTCTAAAAGGAATAAATGTCTTTAGATCCATTTAAAAGAGAAATGAAAATTCGACGGTATAAAAGCTTGCTTGGGACAACATAAGGTGCAGAAAGGTTTGAGAAACTTAATCAGCAAATTAATTACATAAATTATAAAAAAAAGAACTCATAAAACAATACCTAGGCCTTTTATGAAAGCCAGGGTATTAAGAACGATTTTTTTATTGGTAGGTTTTGTTAGAAACCCAACGCTTGGTCTGTAGAAGATAAAATATTTTACAATCAAATGTTGTTTGGTGGAGGCGCCCCATGTAAAATATCATTTCCAAAGTTTTTTTTTCAGCAGGAAATTAAATTTAATCAGGTATTGACTTTAAAAGAACAACCACCAAAAGCTTTCGATTCAAAGAAATTTCGTTTAATTTAAAAAAAAAATATTTGCATTACAGAAAATCGTTTACTTTTAATTCTATGAGACTTAGGAAATAATATTCAATTAATATTGACACAGTTTCCATATCAGCTGTTGCGTGGGTTATGTTTGATTTGAGATTCACGATAGCATGGTTTGAATGTGTGTTCGGACGAGAAGTATTATATCATAACCAAAGGAGTGCAATTTCAATTCGTATACATTGCGTGCTCCTTTTTTTAGAATACTGGAAACTGACACTGTTCAGAAAAACAAAACGCATTTTAGTATGATTTTTCAATACGCTGCGCTCTATATTATTTCTATTGTTTTATTTTTTTTACAATTTAATACATAATTCAATTTGTTTTTCTTTTCAGGTATGTAAAATCAATTAATAGATGGCGTCCCTTTTCTTATAAGAAAACGAAAATTGTGAGTCTTTGAGAATGAATTCCTTTTACAACTCCTAACTTCTTGTAAATATATTTTTAATCTCATGCATAAAACTTAACAGAACAAAAAATTAAATTTAAAATCGTATCGTGAAAGGTTTAATAAAAATGTATCGTACTACAAAAAGTCCGCTAAAAATGATACCCGTTACAAATGATCGCATTTAACATACTAAACATAGTTCTTGTAAATGATTAGTAATTTTGCGACTGATGATTTGTAATAATTTGAAACTGAGTTGTCATAAGTTGTGTAGTAAAATTACAATGAATTATTTGAAAAATTTGGCTTAGTAAAAAAACGAATAATGTATAGTCATATGACTTTAAACAAAATTTTGAAAAATATTATTTTTTTTTTTCATTTTTTCGATTTTTCTTCATCGATGACTAAACATAGTTGTAGTAAATGATTAGTAATTTTGCGACTGATGATTTGTAAACATTTGAAACTAAGTTGTGATAAGTTGTGTAGTAAAATAACAATGAATTTTTGTAAAATAACTAGACTTATTTGATTCATTTGGCTTAGTAAAATAACTAATAATGTATAATAATATTACTAAACATAGTTATAGTAAATGATTAGTAATTTTGCGACTGATGATTTGTAATAATTTGAAACTGAGTTGTGATAATTTGTGTAGTAAAATTACAAGACTGAGTTCCACAATTTCCAAAATGTGGTTCGTAAAAACTTCCTACACAAATTTAGTAAAATTATAATGTAATCAGGTAATCACTCGAATCTCGAACAACGTTGGAGTGGAGTTACATGAAAAATATCTTCTTTGTGAGTGATTGCATGTTTGTAGCAGGTATATCTATTTTTTGTTTGTTTATTACCCGTTAAACTTTAAAATTTGTATTTGGTTGGCTCAATAGGTATTCGAGTAGGTTTTTGCTTTGAAACAAATATTCAAGCATTTTTCTTTATTGTTCTTACTACCTACCAGGAAAAAACACATTAAATGAAAATCGTTAGGTTTTAGTTTGTTAGTAGTAAGTTTCATATCTCGAATGATTATTCGATTATTCAGATCACTCGAATACTAACATCTCGATTATTAAAATCATTCGATTATGCCAATCACTTTTACTCCCGGAAAATGGTAGCCCAATAGTCAATTTTATTATAAAAAGACAATACATCGCCCACTCATTGACCTTTCAACAAAAAATCGCAGCGTTATAGGACCCTCACGAATGATTGAGATCAACAAAACAAAAAATTAAAAATTCACCTAAAAACAAACACTATATATTCCTTGAATCTTTCTTATTTTGTTCATGCAACCAAAAAACAGAACAGGAGAAAAAAAATTAATTATTTCTTTAAATAAACAAATATCCTCCTTCTTCATCCTTTCATCAAATACCGTTCAGTCTTAAAATCTGTCTCTTCCAATCTCCATCCAAATAAGTAATTTAAAACTTTTTTTTAAGCCAATCTACACCAAACCACAAGCAACCCTTCTCAAAAAAAACACGATACTAAAGTATCTACAAATTATAAAATAAACAAAACAACAGTAATAGAAACATAAAATCAATAAATTTAAATAAATGCTGCATAAAAGGCCAATAATATCATTCCCAAGTGTGATATAAAATCCTCTTTTATCACCAAATTGAATCTTCAAATAACGAACGACGAAAAACTTGAAAGTAAAATAGAGAAAGCCAGAAGAAGATACAGAAAATAACTCTTATGAGAGAATTGAAAACAAAAAGAGTGACAAAAGAGAGATAAAAATAGAAACATCAACAGAATGAATTTAACTCACAATGGATTTGTTAGATTATTTTATTAAACACTTGTGAGACTGCAACATGCAGGATGTAAGACGGTGCACTGTGCTCTTAGATTTGATCAAATTGCTCACAAATTTCGTTGGCTGGTAACCCTTAAGAATATGTAAGAAAAAGAATCAATAACACAAGATTTTGGGTTAAATTAATTAATTCTAAAATATTTTGAAACAAAAGTGGCAATATTTTGGCATAGATTAGATACCACAAGGATGAAATGAAATATCCAACAGAAAAAGTATCATAGTCAGATAAAAAATTATATCTATAAGGCTCCCGCTTTATAGAATATGACTTCAATTGTTTGTTTGTGTAAAGTTTTCTTATTTATATATATGTTTTAAAGAGGAATCTTTGAACTAAAAGTGTATTATAATGCAACATAATCGCAAAAAACAAGGAGACGCATTAATGCACTAGATTACTACAAACGAAAACATTGACCGTAAAGTTACCTTCAGCCAGAGAGAATCATCATAATCCATATGCCCTGGTCAAACTGGCCATACAAGTGATTATTATACCATTATACCTACCTAACGACGTCATGATCAATGATTCTTCTTGGTAAAATATAGAAGAACAATTTTTTGATGTCACGAGGACATTAACACGGAAAACTAACTGTTTTTTTTTAATATCTAGGATAAGAAATACACTAAAAATAATATTAGACAAAAGTGATTTTGATCGTATTGCTTAAGCTCTGCTAAGTTTTCCTCAGCTCTGCTGAGCACTCCTTTGAGGTAGCCCAGAGCTATGAAATAAGCTTTTTGTTATAGTAATTTGAAAATGAGTCCAATCGACATTCCTCTAAACTAAAACTGCTTGGTGATTCTTGTGTTAACAGTATAGTTTTCATTTTCTGCATTTCCAAACGATTCCCAAACAACTAAAAATCGAGTTCGTACATCAGCTCTTTCGATTTATTTTTTTGTTTGTGTATTTTATATCAGCAAAAGTGCTCTTTAAAGTATTTCAATTTGATACACCAACTTAAATCGCCTTATATATAAAGCTTATAATTTTAATATCGATTGTTTCTTTTTTTAATAAACAATTTACCTTTTCAAAAAAAAAAAACCTATATCACCCTCTCTTTTTTGCGTCTTCTCTCGAATTGAATATCAAAAGCACATTCACCTTTTTCAATCTACATGCATATCTACTCAGCCAAAAATTGAAAAAAACTTACACCGAGGGCCCCTATATCGCACTAAATATCCAACAAAAACAAGAGCGAGACAGATTTTACCTCACTCAATGCTCCGTTATCAACAATTTTTCGATTACTTTTAATTTCGTTCCGTTGTTCCTCCTTAAAAAAATCATAATAAAAAAAAACACAAAAAGAAAATATTGTTCCACCACGCGAGATATCAACCTCTTATCTGAGTACCGACAGATTTTTTGTTGTGTGTAGACACTCTCAAATAAAATTAATAGTAAAAAAAAAAAAATAAAATAAAAAAACAAAAAAAAACATAATCAATAGCAAGAGCAGCTAAAAAAAACATTAAAAAAAAAAACAAAAGACTAAAAAAAAGATATTGAAGAGAATAAAAAAGGCAAACAAAATACACAACAGGTACCTCTCTCTTATAAAGTATTCCTTGACTTAAAAAAAATAAAAACTGAAAAGAAGTAATAATAACAACAACAACAAAATTAAAAAAATCTTCAGGCTCGATTTTCTTCTCTTCTTCCTTGGGAGAATTTGATTGTAGACGCGCCAAAGCAAAGGCAAGTTTTTTATGAAGGTACTTTTTTCTCAATTTTAATGGTAGGTACCTGTAGGAACAACATTCACAATTCAAAAGAAGCAATCTGGCAACCCATAACATCTGGTTTAATGTGTGTACCTGAGAAATGGTTAAAACTCTCTCCTTTTAGTCTTACATATGTGCCGAACGTGTGTTGACGTGAATTGTCTGTTAACTTATCGTGGATTGTTTGTGTGTTTTTTTACATAAAAAAAATCAATTTGGATTGTTTTAAATCACTTTGAAATCTTTAGTAAAAGATTGAATTAGTTTGATAATACTAACAGTTTGATAATTACTCAATCACTGGAGCTGAATTTAATTTTGTGTCCAATCAAGTGCAAAAGTGTAAATAGTTATTTTTTTTTTTTATTATTCTTTGTCGGCTACATTTGTGGGTTTCCTTTGTGTGGCTATTTTTAGTATTCAACTTGTTTTGGTTTGTTTGTCATTTTGTTTTTAACTAAAAAAGTTATAACAAGAAAAAAATAGACACAAAGTTTAATTTCAAAAGAGATATTGTTAGGTAATACATTTTTATGTTTAAATTATTTTTTTTTTTTTCGTTTGTATATTTTTTCACGTTTATAGTTAAAATTTTCTTTATACACTTTATACACTTCCTGGCAACATGAACATTGGTGTTGTTCTATTTTGTGAGATTATGCTTAATAAAGTTTGTTCAAACAAGAAATGGTGATGTTAACCAGCAACATGTTGCTGTGGAAGATCGCCGTAGAAGCCAGTTCAAACATTGAGAAAAACTTTTCTCCTTAAAAAAAAAACTTTTTCTCTAAATAACCCCCTATTTCAATTGCCTTACAAAATACTTGGGTCCCTAAGATTACAATTATGTGAAGCTCCCCAGCACATTAAAACTTATTTCTATTTGATAACATTTGTTGAAACTTTAGTTTTTTGTTTGCAGAAATTTATAACTAAAACCCTTAAGTCTATCTCCAAGAGGAAGGTGTTTCATTGAACAGTATTGTATACATCTTTCGGATCTTTTGTCTTCTAAATAACTGGTATGAGAGTATTAAAGAAATCGTTTTGGAAAAAATTTTCAAGAATTCGGTCTGGACTGGCACTTCACACAACATGTTTATAAATCCTTTGCAACACTCAACAAAACAAAACTGAAACTAAAACCAAGTTTGTAGATCAAGTCTTTTATTTACTATCCTTATACCTCCGGTTAAATATTGCAGAGTCTTTTGTTTTACTTCAAAGAGGAACCGGGAAATTTCAAATTGAAAATACTACGACAGCAAAATATAAATCAAGTTTGCACCTCAACTCTTTTGGTTTTCTTTTCCAAAGCCATAAACCTTAACAATATGACCAATATGAAATATTTATGCAATCAAACTATTATTCCGAGACTTGTATGGCTGGGAGTATGTTGCGATCTATTTCGTTATTAAGGAGTTTCGTATTAAGGCTAGGTTTTCGACCATAAATTGTTCATTTTCTTTAAATAAAATAAAAAGCATTTAGTTGGGAACATGTTGCAACAACAATTCACCTTTGCACGGTAAAAATGTATAAACATTTGGAATTGACAAACATTTGGGAGTTATAATTTTTTGTATTTTCCACCTCCTAGGACATAGATAAGTGAATAATTAAACGCTTTTCAATATTTACCTTAGCTATCTACAAAAATTAATTCCACTAATCGAACCCTCTCGTATAAAGTTTTTTTTATATTATGTATGTAAAAAATTTCCTGTTTATTATCTTATTTCACATATAGAAATAAAGATATGTAGCTCTCCTACGCTCCATAAATTTACAAATTTCCTGCAACATTCAATAGAATCTCATCATCGAATACGAATAGCCTTCCCTACATGTAATGCACACATACTGCATCATCTCCTTTTATTTTGGTCTTATATCTTATACCGCTACCACAGCCACATCCGCCGTCACCACCGCGCTGGCCGTCTTATTATCAGTTCCAGTAAGTAAAAAAAGAGTCAAAACCAAATCAAAAAAAAAAAAAAAAAAAATAACCACCAAACCAATAAAACTAAGAAAAATCCCAACGAAAAATATTCGCGCATCCATCCAACAGCAACAACTAACAACAAACAACAAACCAAAAAAAAAAACGAAAAACAAAAATAAAAATAAAATAAAATTATCTACAACAAACCACCTCGCACAGAGAGTTGTAGTTTATCCTACAGATTCTTCATCTTTTAAGACTTGGTGTGTTATGAGAGAGTCCGTGGATTTAAGATTTTTCTTTTATTTATTTTTATTTTGTATGCAGCGTTTTTACTGCTGTTGTGCTGCTGCTGTTGGTGCTGGTGCTGATGCTGTTACTGCGCTTCAATTTATTTTTGCGAAAAGTTGAGTTATTTTAGAGATTTTTTTTTGTTTTGTTTTTTGCCTTTTTATTATTTATATGCTCTCCATATATCTATGTTTGAATAACGAGACAACTGCAGGACGACTTTTGTTCCATGCTATAAAACAAACATAAATAAAAATAAAAAACATTGCATACATATCTGTATGTCTCTCTATACATATGTATAAATCTCTTATGTGAAGATGGAGACAAACGGTCGCAGTGGTGCACCATGAAGTTGGAGACCGTGTGTGCATAGTGCGCCTTAGAGGCCAACATTAAACTATTTATACTCCCATGGATGTTGTGTATGCCTCCTGTAGCCTGTTACTGCAAATCTGCACTGTGCAACAACTATCTCGGCCTCTTTGTGTTTATAGTACTGCGCGGGGATACAAATCGCTAGAGAGTTAGTTGGGGTGATTTTTTCTAACTGAAACGACACTCAATTTTGTGGGTAATAAAACACACACTCATCGGCTTGGTAGTTTAGTTTTATGTAACCAACCGAGCTGGTGTTTTTTTTTTTTTTTTCTTCTATTTATTTTACCAAAGGATACAAAAACCAAGCAAGTAAACGTAATACATCGCACAACGCAAATCAAGTTGGCCAGAAGCCCCATTGCCATCCAGAGTCTTGAGGACGTTTTTTTAAGTTGGTGATGATGATGCTAAGGGGATTGGCAGGAAAGACTACAAAAATTTCTGGTGTTCTGGATTTTACATACTGCAACAGTGGTAGAAAATGAAGAAGGAGGAAGTAAAGTGCAGCAAAGTTTGTCTTATGCGGCAGAGGGTATGAGTATGGACAGAGCAGAATCAGCCAAAACAAAAACAAAACTCACAAAAATTATATGGAGTGGGTGGTAGTGGACAGTTTTAATGATCGACAATAAAAAAAAAAAAAAGAAATTGAAATGGTGTAGTCAGAGGGCATTTTGTGAACTCTTTGTGTTTAGTCCTAGGACGTGTAATTAATTTAAAAAAAAGATACTTTTAACAACACTTTTCTCTCTCATCTTCTCATTGAAAACTTGGTGTAGATTTTTATAGGGATTTTTAGTTGTTTGTTCTTCGATAAGACCCTTAAAGAGATGGATCCAGAATTCTCTCGATATAAGGTTGTTTTGATAATTAAATTTATTTAAAAGCTTAATACAATAATGTTGTATTGCATTTTTAGCTCATGTATAGTATCCCATTTCCAATTGAGTTCTACCCTTTAAACATTTTCTTCGTAATACTCGTCTTGCTTTCGGACGTACCGTTAAATATAGGGATTTTTTCTTTAGCCGTACAACATGAATATGGAATGAATTGCCTGGTACAATTTTCCCTTGTCATTTTGATCTTCAAACATTCAAGGCCAATTTGTTCATCGACACCTCCTTTCTCTTCCTCCCTTATTTCCTATCGCTCGCGCAGTGACTAATCATTAAAAGGGCTATACAAACCCCTTGGGCGCGTGTGCCATATAAAAAAAAAAAAAAAAACAAAGTAAATGTCAGCAACATTTTAGATATCAAGATTGAACACAAAATTGTTGTATAAGTCGAGAATCTATTTCGCTTAAAATTGTATAACATTAGAAAGTATTCATGATTTTCTTGTTTCACTATCTATTTGAGTGTCTTGCTTCTTTAACACAATGGATGATCCACTTTTATTCGAAAGAGATTATGTTGTGGCTACCGGATCACCACCCGTTCTCACCTAATCTAGATTTAGACTAATATGGTACCCGGTTTCCGTCCAACTGGCGCTCCATTACAGTACAGACCCTTTATTTGAACCTTTTACATCCTTCATGGGAATTAAGTCCCTGTGTGAACTTAGTACCCTGCACCTGTTTTATGAATGCCGATGTAAGAGCCAGTATATAGTTGTCTGGTGCACACAAGGATTTCCCTGGCTATGCTGTTGTGCAAGCTTCTAATTTTAGATTGGTCATATTTTGTATGAACAAAATTAAGTCATTATATTCTTGTTTTTCAAGAATACCGAAAAACAATGTCACGATGTGAACAATCAAAACCTATAAGCCAACTGTCATACAATGTTTCAAATCAATTTTGTCTCCACGCACACACACACGCGCGTTTCGCCTGTCAATCCTCTTCTCAAAAAAAGGACCCCAAAAAAATGGATAAAACACTGGCACAGTTTAAGGTCAATTAATGTACATAAACCTTAAAACATTTAAAATACGGTCGGTAAAGCAATTGCTTACTTTATTCCCCATCCGATCTTCCTCGAAAAAATAGAGGTACTACACACAAGAGACAAAAAAAATTTACTCATTGGAGAAGAGGAAGACTTTAAAACCCGGTATCCCGAAGTTTTATGATAACAATTATAAGTAATATATTTGCACTGTCTCCTTTGGGGAACGTTTTGTGGTGTTCGTCTCCTTCAATTTTGGTTTTTTTTTTTAAGAATCAATGTTCAATGTTCATAAATTTATCGGAGCGACATGCCTGAGATGCCCTGTGTCCAGTAAGTAGGTTATAAATTGGTTTCAAGTCATGTGAGTG
Source organism: Platycheirus albimanus (assembly GCA_916050605.2). Taxonomy (NCBI): domain Eukaryota; kingdom Metazoa; phylum Arthropoda; class Insecta; order Diptera; family Syrphidae; genus Platycheirus; species Platycheirus albimanus. The sequence continues at coordinate 76,446,839 of OU696697.1, read as the reverse complement.
TTATTAAAATGAGAAACGGTCCGACTACTGCACACTATAGTATGTGCGTATGTTTTGAGTAATACCGGAGGGACGATGCAATATAAAGTCGTTCAGATAATGTAAAGATAGTGATTTTTTTTGTTAATAAATTCTTATAAAAACAAATTTTAAACCAGTTTGATAAGCAATCTTTGTTTTTTTTTTTGTATTATATGTACAAGAAAGATAACTAAAACGTATAAGAAAGAGAGGCATCTCAAAATGTTTGGGTTGGTGATAAAGTCCCAAAACATAATTTCGACACAAATTCCCAAAGCACAAAATAACGAAATGGCTTTTATCAGCATATGCACATATTTTCAAGAAAAAGGAACTTTTACAAAACAACTTTTTGGACAAAAATACCGTCTCATTCCTACATCCAAAGATTTGAAAAGAACTTTTCCTTTGCTCGTTGAGCATGTCTAAAGAAGACAGTAAAGGTGTTTTATTTTTTGCTTATATAAACCGTGCGTTTTTCAATGCTCAAAAAAGTACCTATTTGCGATCCTGTTTGGTCATCCCCGATTTTATGGATTTCCCAAATTGTTCGTTTAGACGAAATTTTCATAGCTCAAAGTCACAGTTCAATCCAGTGAGGGTGAGGTCCTCAATCAACATACATTTTTCAGGCACTGAAGTCTTGTTACACTTGGTTCCTCCTCTATCGGTCACAATCCATAGCACCTTTATTTGTAATTGAAATAAAAGGTGTTTCGGACAGGAGCATTGGAGTCCAGCCATTTCATGACCCAGCCACCTCAGTCGTTTGGTTTGTTTCTTTATTTGGTATGGTCTGGTCAGTGTCGCTATACAACCTGTATAGTTCCTTGTTTTAACTTGTCTGCCTATCAACATCGACTCTTAAATCACGCCAGCTTCCACGCTTCTGCGTTTGATCGACAAAAAAAAGATGACAATTTAAAATCCAGACTATGAAAATTTCGACTGAAAAAGTGTCGGTAATAATGTCGACTTTATCCTGATAAAAAATGTAGTTCTTTGGATTGCATCGACAGTTAAAATTTTTAAATTATTTTTAAACATAGGCCGCAACATCACTAATCAAAAGTGGCAAAGTGAGTGATGTTCACATGCGTGCGGAGACACTGTCGACCTTTTTTCGAGTCAATGTTTTCAAAATCGGCTCTATAAGAGTCGACATTTTGTTAAGTCGGTATTTTTACCAATCGACTTTTCGAAGGTCTACAATGTGACGATCGATTTTTTAAATCGACATTTTAAAAATCGACAAATCGTACCCAACCCAACTACACTTATAGGGGCAAATGTTTCACGGGCTCAAATAATAACGACCGAAAAGATTTGTAAGCGACGCTTAGGAATGTATTTGCTTTGTACAGAGGATATCTGATATCAGATAAAGATCATGATTCTGAGGTTCCATTCATCAGGCATATACTTTCATCTGACCACATAGTGCAGATGAGTTGGTTCGTGTTCGTTTACTAATTCATCTCCCGTTACTAGGAAAAGCTCGGCCGGGAGGTAATTTGCTCCATCAGCCTTGTGGGACTTTATCTTCTGGTCGGGTAGCCGGAAGACTTTTCCATCATCGTTATAATCGAATCGATCATTCAGCCTGACATCAAGCGGTAAGTTGGTTGTCTTTGTGGTTTAGCAGTCTTTCGAAGTATTCTTTCTAAAAGGCATCAGTTTGGGCATTGTAAGCCATGAACGAATGGTTAACCCTCTGGTAGAGCTTTCGATCATTGCCTCTGCAGTATCACCCCTCAACAGGTCCGACCACTTGCTTTTCGGGCTCCCTCTTTTTTTTGAAAAATAGATGTTATTTCTTTCCTCGTTGATAAATTTCAGCATTACCTGATAGGTTTTATTGTTAGCGGAGTGTTCCAAACGGCACATATCAAAACCCAAATATTAGTACCAGTATTTTTGATGGCCAGTTTACAATTTTACAACTCTTCCAGCTGGCACCAAGAGAAAGTCATGGTGTGATTTTAGCGGGCTTACCACGATATCTATAGAAACAAATCTAGAGCAAAACATTAAGAAAGGAATAATCTAGAAAAAAATCTAGAATGGACAAAATCTTTAGCTAAGTTAGACATGGTCTCTTAGCACAATGTAAACAGAAAAATTAAAAATACAATTAATCAAAGCCTTATTAATAAAGGGTATTTGAGAATTGAGATTAATGTATTCATTTATCATAAAAGAGCTTAACAAATGAAATAATTATTGTGGGAGGGTAACTACAGTTATAATCAACAACAAACATATCTTAGTGAAATATCCGACTGAACTCTCCAAAGGTTAAAGAAAATTTTGGATGTTTTTTAGATTATTTTTCTAGAGTTATTGGGCCCTAAAGAGTTACCCGTCGGAGCGAACAGTTTTCCGCAACGCATACTTTTTCGGAGGTTTCAATTACGTTCGAGATATCTATAATCATATTTTTCTTATTTCTTACACATTTTTCAACACTTTCCTTAAATTCGTAAAAAACCTCCGCCAAGAAACAAAACTGTACCTAGCTATCAAAAATAACACGAAAATGTACTTGAACGTACTGCAACGCGATTCGCAGCTGTTCATTAAAAATTTTCGGAGAAATATTCCGAACAGCTGGTCGGAAAATTACCTCTAAGCAAAAATCCTCCGAATCATATAATCGATACCTAGGGCCAATATTCTAGATGTCCCTCTTTCTATAGATTGTGTCACATTCTAGATTTTTTTTTTACAGATTTTATCCTTTCTAGATTCTGTCGCTCTAGATAACGTCGTGTTGTTATTTGATATTATCACAAACAAAAAGGAATTTGGATAAACATATTGCTGTGAGAATTTCTTAGTTTAAAAGTCCTACTTATACTTACTTTATTTTCAACGTTTAATTTAAAAAAGTCAATAACTACAGGCGTTTAAGAATCTTCCATCCGTCAACATATTCATCCGCCTTCCATTCGCCGCACAGTACCTACCTATCTGCAAACAAAAAGCAAAAAAAAAAAACACTATTCAATAAATGGTCTCAAGCTCATTTCATGGCTCAATATGCATGTCAATCAAATCAGACATGGAAATCGCTGGTAATGCTGCATTGACGGACGCATCTTACTTTATGGCTGGTACTGTGCACTTCTTGAGCAGTGCGATTTGCCGCCGCGCCACTTATCGATAGTAATGACAGTTTAATTGAAAAGCGTATTTTAATCGCCGGCCCAACAGCTATCTGGGGGCAAGCACTTAAGTGCAAGTAAGCCTTATGGCATTTTATGGCAAGTTTTTACTTAATGTTTTTGCATTGAATTCTTCTTTCAATTAAGTTAATTGATTATATCCATTTAGCTTTTGCAGGCAGCCTTTACTAAGACTTTGTCGAGCGATAAGAATGAAGTCGGACATTACAAGGTCGTGAGAGATATTGGAAAGGACTTTTCGTGAGAATTTCGTTTGATATGACTTTTTTAAATAAGAAATTATAAAACTTAAACCTGTATTAATTTCTTGAAACGGAGTATTATTGTTATACATCTTTAACTATAGCGATAGGTACGTTTTATGTGGATTCAAAGAGACTCCGTACATCATGTCAGTTCAACTGGACTCAGGTCATAAAATTTTACTGTCCTTGTTTCACATAAGTTTTGTTTGATTTAAGATCTACCACCATTAATAACTTTCTAACCACTAGGCGGAAAAGGCTCTATTGATTCCGATAAAACTTTATACTTACTTACTTACTTATGTTGGCACCACTGGAGCGTGGTACTCCAAGGCCTTGCTGAGAATGCCCCTCCAGCCGGCTCGATCTCTAGCCTGCTGTCTCCAATTTCGTACTCCAAGTTGACGGATGTCTCCCTCTACCTGGTCACTCCATCGAAGATGAGGTCTACCTTGGCTTCTGACTCCCTCGGGTTTGGCGTTGAAGACTTTACGAGCTGGAGCGTCGATGTCCATTCGCTCTACATGGCCCAGCCATCTTAGTCTTTGGATTCGAATTTTTCTGGCTAGGCTTATGTCGCTGTACAGCTCGTACAGTTCATTGTTATATCTTCTTCTCCAAACGTTGTTTTCGCGATTTACGCAGACAGGACCATAGATCGTACGCAGAACTTTTCTCTCGAAGACTCCAAGTGAATTTTCATCGGATTGGGAGAGGGTCCATTCTTCCGCACTATATAGCAGGACCGGGATGATGAGTGTTTTATACAGTGTCACCTTGGTTCTTCTCGATAGGGCTTTACTCCTCAATTGCTTACTCAGCCCAAAGAAACAGCGATTAGCAAGAGTTAGTCTGCGTTTGATTTCAGCGCTGATGTTGTTGCCTGTGCTTACAGCAGTGCCCAGGTAGACAAATTCACTGACTACCTCGAAGTTATACCTATCAATGGTTACGTTCTGACCAAGTCGGTGGTGGGATTGGATTTTTGTTGATGAAAGCATATACTTCGTCTTGTCCTCGTTTATTTTCAGCCCCATTCTGCTTGCTGCTGACTCCATAGTAGTGAAAGCACCGGTTACTGCTCGCTTTGTTCTTCCTATCACGTCTATGTCGTCAGCAAACTCAAGTAATTGTGTCGATCTATTGAAAATGGTGCCTGATGTGCTGGCATGAGTGCTCCGTATTACATTTTCAAGCACAATATTAAAACGGCTGCATGACAGTGCGTCACCTTGTCTTAGCCCTCTGGTGGTTTCGAAGGTTTCAGTAGAGTCTCTACCAACTTGGACGGAACAGCGAGCATTCTCCAACGTCATCCTGATAAGGCGTATCAGTTTAGCAGGGATTCTAAAGTTAGACATGGCACGATACAGTTCAACTCTATTAACACTGTCGTAGGCGGCTTTAAAATCGACGAACAGGTGGTGGGTGTCGATGTTATACTCTTGGGTTTTCTCCAGGATCTGGCGTAATGTGAATATTTGGTCGGTGGTAGATTTTCCAGGTCTGAAGCCGCATTGGTAAGGACCTATCAGGTCGTCAGCAAACGGCTTGAGACGTTCACATAAAACGCTGGACAGGATCTTATAGGCGATGTTTAAAAGGCTTATGCCTCTATAGTTGGCGCAGAGGAGGCAGTCTCCTTTTTTGTGAATCGGGCAGATGGTACTGAGATTCCACTCATCGGACATACTTTCCTCCGACGATATTTTGCAGATGAGTTGGTGTATGCTCCTGACCAGGTCATCTCCAGCGTGTTTATAAAGCTCCGCTTGAAGGCCATCACATCCAGCTGCCTTATTCATCTTTAGTCTGGTGATGGCTACTTTGATTTCATTTTGGTCGGGCGGGTGTAGTTCGTGGTCGTCATCTAGATTAACTGGAACAAGTTGATCTTGGGCGGGATCTTGGCTGTCATCGCCATTTAGCAACCGGTTAAAGTAGTCTCTCCAGATGGCTAACATCGCCTGCGTTTTCACTATGGTATTTCCATCCTGATCTTTGCAGGGCCCAGGGCGGCTTTTGAAACCGGATGTAGACTGTTTCACCTTTTTATAGAAGTTTCGTACCTCTTTTCTGCGAAAACATCTCTGCATCTCCTCGACTTCGCGTTGCTGGTGTTCTTTTTTCTTTCTCCTGAGTAGATAAAACTTTATGAATGCTTTTTTTAATGAAGAGTTCAACGTTTGGTTAAAATAGATCTTTCTGGAAAAGTCTTTTAATTTTACCTTCAATAGGACCGGTTCCTTTAAAGCAGATTTTTTCATAAGTCGCTTGACGTATTTCAATGAAATTTTTAATGTGGAAGCGCTTTTATAAACCAAACAAAATTTGAGTTAAAGAAAATAGTAAAGTATTTTGTTCTTTAATTTCTAATTATCTCAAATAATTTTTGACGTGATAACGTCTAATAAATCGGTTCGGAATATATGGGCAGCACGTACGAAAAAATGTCACAGTCACAGTCACGTTACCTAGCTGCTTTGATAGCCTAGAAAGTCGATAAAGTGGGAGGGGAGAGTGTTGGGTGGTTGGTGGTTGGTGATTGTAAGATTTTATTTTCTATATCTAAATGAACAGTCTAAGTACTATAAAAGATGTAATCTTACTGTACGCACCTCTTTTTGTCAAAAAACTTGAAACTTGAAACTTGGGTGTGGGAGGTGGTGGGGGGGGGGGGTAGTGTCGGGAAGAAGACAAATTGCCAAAAATGGTGGGTGGTTGTATTTGGTGAGGATAAAATTGTCAAAAATAATGGGTGGTTCGTTGGTGGCTGAAGGTGGGATGGGTGTTTGGTGTTGCGGGGGATTTGGTATGGTTTGGTGGGGGAATTGTCAAATATGGTGGGTGGTTGGTTGGCGGTTGTAGGTGGGTTGGGTGGTCGGCGGTTTAGGTGGTGGGGATAGTTAATTTGATTGGGGGCGATGCAAAAATTGTCAAAAGTGGTGGGTGAGCTGAAGGTGGTTTTAGATGGGGTGGGTGGTTGGATTTGGTATTGTGAGGGAATGAGGAAAAAATTGTCAAAAATGGTAGATGGTTGGTTGGTTGATGCTGTAGGTGGGAGCGGTAGTTGGCGGTGATGTTGGTAATGGGGGTGATTTGGTGTTGGGGGAGGCCAAGAGTTTTAAAAAAATGGTGGGTGAGGGGCTGATGGTTGTAGGTGGAGTGGGTGGTGAAATATGATAAAAAATGGTGGGTGAGTAGCAGGTGGATGGATTTGGTGTTTGTGAGGGAATTTTCAAAAATAGTGGGTGGTTGGTTGATGGTTGTAGGCGGTGTGGATGGTTGGTGGTGGTTGTAGGTGGTGTTGGTGGTAAGGAAATGGGTATTTGCTGTGTGGGGGGGGGGAACAATTGTCAAATATGGTGGGCTGTTGGTTGTATGTTGGCGTAAGAGGTTGATGTTTGGGGGGAAGGGGTGAGAAAAAAAAATTCTAAAATGGTGGGTGGTTGTAAGTGGGGTGGGTTGTTGTGGTTGAAGAGATACAACCTACACATGAACTGTTTTGTTAACTGGTTATCACGGAAAATTATCGACCGTAAACCGACTTTACAGACAACCAATTTTTTTTTAACTTTATTTTCCTGTTAAGAACTGGAATCTTCTCTAGACATTCGCATCCCCATCAAAATTTTATATATGTTTTCGAATAGTTTGAAGAAAAGCATTTTTGCAAAAATCTGATTGAACTATTTAAAATAAAGTGCATGACTGGGTCGCACAAACTTCCTCTAATTTGTGACATTGGTCTTGGGGCTTGAGATTTTAAACAAAATTCGAAGTCCTAAAATTAATGCTGATTTGTGTTGAAAAACAAGTACGCCTTTTTTCCTTGGAAACATTTCATTTTGTGAGAATAAAATTATAAAATTTTGTAGAGCAGTTTTTTAGAAAAAATGTCTTTAGACAAAATTTTTGAAAACACGCCAATTCAAAGGTATTCAGCAAAAACATATACTTATCATTTTTGAAAACAAATTGTATGAGCTGTTTTCAAAATACTAAATTTCTAAAAAAAGTTTTTAAAACGGTTTACCGTTCTTAGCCCAGATGTTTGAATATTTTTAAGCTTTGAGCGAATATATTCCTTGTATAGGTTGTAGCCAGGTCAAAAGTGTCAAATATTTGTTGCATCAACCTATAGGAAACATAAATATTTCGTGTCATTTTTGGCGAGGTATAAGATTATATGTTCATTCCACAGAAGGTTCTTTGTAATACATACATAAATCTAGAATTCAAAGGTTTCCTTCACACTTGATGACTTGAAACTCATTGATAGTGGAAAATTGAATAGGTTATTTTATGCGGTTGATAATTTCTCATTGGGCAATGCTGTGCAATTTAATTCAAAGAGCATATCATACGCTAGAAACAAATGTGAAATACTGAGGGTACTGTCGTCGTCAGGAAAATAATTTAGTGAATAAGAAGTCTTAGGGGCCAATTATAGCGATACGGAAAACCTAACGGAAAAAATTTTCAGATAGAAAATTTTGTATGTTCTGATTCGATTCTTACTACAAATGCTACACCGATCGATGGCAATCAATTCAGAGAAAGTTTTTTGTTCATAATAGTTTTAATTGAACAAATACTTTTTGTAAAAAATTTATTTATTTATTTTTCTGTTATACGTACAAAAGAAAAATAATAAATTTCGTTTTTAAAAAAAGTACAAGTACAATTCAAGTTTTTATTTCTAAATTAAATTCTCTGAGTTGGTTGTCATCGATCAGTGTAGCATTTGTGTTTTAAATCGAACCATAACATACTAAATTTTCCATTATAACATTTTTTCGGTTTTGTTTTCCGTATCGCTATAACTGGCCCCTTAGAGAAGAAAATAACAAAATTGTTTGAGTCGCCGAACCTTGGCGCCTTTCCACCACTCACGTAAGTAACAGATTTTTTAGATTTCATGGTTTAGAATAACAATAGTAAAAAAAAAAACAAAATGGAAAAGTAGGATAGTTGGGAAAGCAGACTTTCAAAGCAACTTGGAATATTAAAAATTTCTACATGAAACCCAAAAGTACATTTTTTTTTAACTTATCTAACATCCAACCATTTAATCCTAGCTACGAGGAAACAATTTAAATTTAAAAGTAAAGAAACATAATTTGGTAAGATTGAAAGTGCACTGAACATCTCAATGATGATGGTTTATCCAGAAGAGCCCTTTTGGGCATTACCTACCGTCCCAGGATTGTACGACGAAAGTGATTATCGTGGTGAGTGATCTTTATGTAACCTTTATTTAAACACAACTTTTCAAAAGATAACCAATTGACATGAACATTTTGAAATACACTTTTGTAAATGACTAAATTACATTCGGTGAACTGTCAGTTAAGATACAATTGGAATCTGCGGTGTGTGTTTATGGATTTGCCTAGTTAGATTGAAATTCACAAAAAGCATATTGACTGGAATTATGTTTGCCAACGTATTTGCGTGGACAGGTAACAGGCAAAAAATTTAGCAGTTCCAGACAGATATAGATAGATAAAGATACATTAATTGGAAGTGGTTTGAGTGTTTTAACTTTTCTTGTATCATAATTACTCGAGTGTAATTTGCCGCAAATTAAGGCATGAACAAATGACTTAATTTTTATAGTTAATTGCATGGTATTGTCCATAGATTTGTTATAAGATTAATCTATTCAAGAATTCATGTTCTGATGCTGAGGAAATTACATCTAAAATTTTCATCTTTGACATAATACTGGACACTTGATTTGAAAGTTGTTTACAATTAACTCCGGTGTGGAAAAAACGAGATTTTAAATTAAAATTTACTAATTGCATGGGCAGGACTATAGATACCCACTTTAATTTTATTTTAAAATATTATCTAATTAAAAGTTGAGATTGGATTGCACAAAAAATAATGCATAACATGTATATATTGCTTTACAAAATTTGCAGAACGAAGAAACATATGATTTTGACAACAACGATTTGATCGTGTTCTTTTGAACATGGTCTTATACTTCTATCTATGTGACTGCAATTTCTTAGTTATGTTAGATCTTCTACTACTTTCCTTTCAGTTTAAGCCAACATTAGTTGGCATCAGATGCAGTGATTTATAACATTTTGGGAGGATTATTTTTTACGGATTCGTGAAAACAAATTTTGATACAGTAATCACATTGGTCCAGGAAATCAGAACCATCAGCCTGTATGTCTGTCTATCTGATATCATTTATATAGTAAAAGTGCTTAAGTCTATTTACTTCAAACTGTTTCGTGTTAATTTAGAAGTATCCCGATATGATTAGGAATTTCGGTTCTAAGAAAAACTCACATTTTACAAAAACAGCTTCAACGATTTCGATAAAACTTCCTCTGAGCTGTTTTGTTAGGACAGTATTTTTTGTGGTTAGAATGTTTTTTCGAGCTGGACTTCCTCGCAATCTACACCAATAACTTTAATGAAATTTCAAATCTAAGAAGCTTTTTATTACTCAAGTTTTGGATTAAAAAATTAAAAAAAAAAACCATTTTGAAATTTTAATAATTTTCTTAAAACGTTTAGTTTTTTTGAATAATTTCGAAGCGGTTACATTAAATTTTTTTGAATATTTTTCCCGAAATAATAACTTGACTTGAATACAAAGCTTTAAGTTTGAAATATCAAATTAATTTTTTGAACAAAAAAAACAAACCCAGGAATCGAAAATCAAAATAATAAGTTAAACAACATCTCCATAATTCGGAACTGTAACATTCTCAGTAACCCAATTGGGAAATGTCATCAAATCCGGGTAAGCCAACAGTCCCCAACTTTGCGAAAAAATGTAAATTGTTATCCCCGAAGCAATGGTCGGTCCTAATCCAGCATGGATCTAAAAACGCTCGATTTAAATAAAAGGACCATTTCTTTTTTAAATTACACCCACCATGTCTTTAGCTCTTATGTTTGCATAAGCTGCCACCAAAGCATTTGGAGCTGTTGCTGTTGGCATTAAAAATGCCATACTTCCTGCTAGACCAGCAGGCAGCATAAAATATAAGGGATGAGTTTTTGATGTTACAGCCTGGAATAGAAGTGTAATTATTAGAAGCTTTTGATTTCATTTAAAATAAAAAAAAAGTACATTATCCATTGTATTATATAAACTATAGTATGTACTACCACTTGAGGTGCGCCATCTATCGAGGAAAAACTAAGCTCTAGAATACCATGGGAAGCAACAACAACAATTTCCACCATTTTAATTCGTCGATAGATGGCGCACCTCAAGTGGGAATACTATAGTTTATATATGCAATGCATTATCTTACCATTTGAATTATTCCCGGTGCAATAACATTCATAACCGCTGCATTGACAGTGATGTTTGTACAAATTTCCATAAAGACAATAGCAGCAAACAGACTCACAGCTGCCGGAAGATTTTTGAAGCATGATAGAAAGTCTCCAAGAAGCCTTGCCAATCCACTTAATCTGCATCCTTCTGCCAATGCTCCTCCGCAACCTTTGATTTTACAAAAAAAAAATGCAGTTTATTTAAGGTTTTATTTTATAAACATATGAATAACCAATTATAAAGACCAAGTCCCAAGGCAGCACAGAATTCACGTATTTCCAACTTAACAATCCAGGAGTTTTTCCAACAGAGCTTACTACATAGAATTAGGAAGGAACTTAAAAATAATAGAAATAGAAACAAAATATATTGTCTTACCATCCCAGCATTTAAGAAATGTGAACTTTGATGGTAAACTGAATATCAAAAATATGATAACTGTGGTCACTGATGCGTTCAGAATTTCTCTTTAAGAAAACAAAATATATACAACATATCAAAATCGAGGATAGAAGTAATTAGAACTGTTATTTTCACCAGTTATGTCTGGATGGAATGGCTGGATTATCAATTAATTTCAATTTTGATATTAAGTTAAGGTTTTGCTTTACGATGTATAAACTTTTTCTAGGTGTTACAATAGATGTTTACGACTTGGGCAATGGGCATGCATTAACAGTAGGTTCTTGGGATATTGACGCGAGCAAAATGAGTTTTTGAAGTTTATAGAAATTTCAAATTTATGAGAGCTTTCTGTCTGAAACGTTTTATGCGTTTGACATTTAGTCTTAAGAGAGCAGCGTGAATTTAAGTTAATCGCAAAAATAAACGAGAGATTTTATTAAAAGAGCGCAAGCATAAATTAAAGAAACAGATTTTCACTAATAATTGAATACAACACACATATCAAGCAGTAATGGCGGGATGGCCACTGGCCAGGGCCACATAAGAACACACAAAGAAGCCTGTTTTAGACGTGTGATCGCTATTATTATGGTTGATAGTACGATTCAAACTTTTTAGACGTTTTTGTTTCAAGAAAATTAAAAAATATATATATATATAATTTACCCCAAAAAATATTTTGTTTAGTACCTACCTCCCTTATTCAAAATGCTGTCAATACTGTATATACATAGTACAAGGTGGGCCAAAAGAAATAACCCTATTGGAAGATGCTCTTATTTTTTAATGGCCGCCAATGTCAAATCTGTTTTGTGTGGATGGACTAGACAGATGCAAAATACAAGTGAACAAGCCATGGAGCGATATTATATGAACCGACATGAACCGATATTCTGAAGTCGGCGTTCCCGGGTCGCCTCATCTCTAGTTTTAGCGATTTGCACTGGCCCGCAAGATCGCCCGATTTATCCGTTTCAGACTATTTTTGGGGAGTTTTTGAAGTCCCTTGTTTACGTGAACAACCCCGAGACTCTGGAAGCCCTCAAGGACAACATTCGAGACGAGTGCGAGAATCTGTCGCCCAAAGTTCTCGCTGAAGTGATGAAAATGCCATAAATCGAGCAATGAATTGTGACGGCGCCCATTTGGTCGATATCATCTTCTCGACTTGACCAATACAATTCTAAAGGTTCAAATAAACATAATCCAAAAAACAGAATCGAAGAAAAGGGAAAGAGAGCCAATATGTTAACTAAAATAAATTTTGTTTTAAAAACGATTTGCTATTAGAAAATATTTTTGTTAAAAGGTTAAATATTTTTGCTGAAGGGTTAAAAATAATTGAGATTGGGTTACATTTATTTCCTATTCGGTTAAACTTATTTGCTATTGTGTTAATTAGATTTGCGAATGCTATAGATGTATAGTCTTTTTAATTGGTATTAATTTTTTTCAAAATCCATGGCTGAATAATTTTCATATTCTTAAGTAATATCCATGCAGCAAGTTGATATATATTTATGTATATACTTACTTTCCCACAACAAGCTCTCCCCAACCCTCGGCGAACTCCGGATCTCTAGTAAACATCATTAATATCATTGAAACAACAAGTGCCGCCGTAATGCTCTGACCAAATGTAATAGAACCAATTTCTTCGTACTTGTCATTTGCCATCCGTTGAGCAGCCAATTTTTCTTCATCACTGAACTGCAAAGCCATCGCTTCTGGGCTACTCGATCTTTTGAAAAGTTATTTTTATTAAAAAAAAAAAACAATCAATCAAAGTAATAACAACAAAACTACCGAAATAGTCCCATGTGAGTGTATTCCATGATTAAATACATCAACCCTGTGTAAACAATCATCGGAGGCAAGGCATAAAAGATAAAATGGCCGAAGTCAATATCGTCGGGGCTATCCGGGAATCGCCTTAAGAATTAATTTTATTAATTTATATTAATTTTTTTAAATAGCGGTCTCACTCCTCATAGGCTTCTATAAATACCAGATTCGTTGGGGTCCCCATAATGTTAGCACTTCCACCCATCGAGCAGGCATAAGCAACACTCAAATAAAAACAAATGGCTAATTTGGATGGCTTCTTTCTAAATAAAATCGCGTAGAATTGGTTTAATAGACTAAATAAAAAAATAATTTACGCAGATTTCGGAACGTCTGGATTATCATCTTCATACATTTTGCACGTGCCTTGCTGTCATGTGGAAAAATAAATTCAATTATTGCAAGCATAGAAAGCTGACACAGGAATGATTGATAATTGTTTTTTCTAGACAATAGTACCTTTTGATAAATCTTATCATTAATTAATGCAATGCCAAAATTTAGGAAAGTTTGATGGGAAATATAATATAACAAAATATTTTTAATAAAATGGATGAAATAAAATAAAATTAAAAATATGAAAAACATGAAATTTATTTATTTTTATTATTTTTATTTGTTTTGTAAAAACCACTTAATTTCACAACTTTAAAATAAAATAATCTTAGGTATTTTATTTAAAGTTGTGAAATTAAGTGTATTAAAAATTACACACAACCCGGAGACAACCACAATATGTACATAATATTTGTATGTATACAAACATTCACATTGGCTTTGAATGTTTGTATTTATTGCAATGGGAGCAAACATTTACCCGGTTAAAACATTCTACATTCATGGCGTGCGGCAAAAAAAGAGTCTTTACTTAAGAGTATATGAATCGGTGATTGTTAAAACAACATATAAGCGACATTTTCATTTTTTTTTTTTTTTTGCAGGAGAGATAAAATAACATTCATATTTGAAGGCACGGCCGCACTAAATGCCGATTTCGTGCTCGAAGTACCAATTAAGGTTGGTTTCGCTCTCAACATAAAGCTCTACCCATAAGCAGTGCAAAACCATAAAAAAGTGATTTTGAAAAATCTATTACTTATGTTGTTTTAACAATCAACGAATCATATACGAAACTAAGCTCAAGGGTAATCTGATGGTGATTCCTAGCAGAGCAACAATTATAGGATAGTTAATTAATTTTGGCTTATTCGCTGGAGCATTGTTTTAAAAAGTAGCGACATAATAAGATGCAAAACGGATCCCAAAGACCATGTTCAAGTGAAACAAGTTTCTCCGATTCGATTCATTCAATTTTTGGGTTCTTATCTGAATTCTATCATGGCAGCAAATGGGTATAATAGAAACAAATACTCAGATACGAGAACTCAAGCTTTGGGCGAGAGTATGCCTTTGCTTTTCTCAGTTCGTAAATCGAAGGGTTGAAATAGGCAATATTTTTGTATACAACTCAATGCACAAACGATTTTGATCTTTTGAAAAAAGGATATCTATCAAATATGAATTTCTCATTTAAACTTTCAATTGTTTATATACATAGTTTGACACATTTAACTAAGTTTAAAATTTGTTTTCAATGAGGGAAGCTGATATTTCTTAGATCTTATTAAACTTTGTCTCTATTACTTGATTGTAATAGGAGCATTTTGAGATAAAAACTGTGGTATTTTGTATTTAAGGGACAAAACATCAGTATTGTCCAACAAAATGAGCTCAAGACTCCAACCGCATTATAACTTTTTAACGTACTATCCTACTCAACAGAACGGGGTACTTGTATACATTGATATGATGCTTTTTTGGTTTGCCCAACATTTTCAGTAACACTAATCTAAACTAAGGACATTTTTTGTTTTATTTCAACTTACACTTGACAGTCGTTCCAAAATAGCCAACGTCATAGGATACATCAAAGCTATACAGGCAGAATTTGGTATCATCATCGAAAGAAAAGCCGTTACCGCAACTAAGAGCAGATGTAGCCTATACAAATTTTAGAATTGATATATTTTTTATGATAATATATGATATGATAAAAAAATATATTCAAAAACCATACAGCCGTGGATTTGATCCGTAGAATTTGATAACGTTGACAGCTACACGAGTGTGTAAATTTGTAAACTCTATTGCTAGTGCTATCATATTACTCGCAATCAACATCACAAGCGTTTCTTTAAAGTACAAAGAGCATACTTTATCGGAGGCCTATTTTTAATTTGAAAAAAAAAATAATAAATCAACCCTTAAAAATAAATAAAAAGGGAAACAAAATAAACCATAATGTTCATCAATGGAAATGCCACAATTGGGAACATCGCGGTAATTACTAATGGGAAGACTTCTGTCAACCAACAAATAAACATGATAACAACCAGGTATAAACATCGGTAGGGCTGTGGGAGAAAAGAAAGAAAATTTACATTTATGAATATATGTACATACATACATACATATGTATGTTCATACATACATAGTGCATAATGTACTTATATACAATACACATTAATACATATGTACCTATACATACCTGTGTGTCATTGATCATCATTGCAATTAGAAATAAAACGGGTAGAACAAATATGACAACTCCTTTCCAGTGGGCAAAGAAACATGGCTTAAGGCCCATCTTACCATGTGGTGATGTCCTGGAACCAATCAAACAGAAACAAATTATCCAATAAATGCATTTTTACTGATAACTTACTCCATATTTGAAAATTTGTTTATTCTTTATGAAATTAAAGAAAAAATTGACGTTATTATCCAAGTAACGTAATATAAATATTTTGTTTAAAAAGCTTTGGAAGTTTTTCACTTTAATACAAAGTGAATATAAGGGCATAGAGTTCAAATAGGGAAAGGAATAGAGATAAGGCCGGCATGTGTTTCTTTTCTACGGCTTGTATCATGTCAGAGCGTGGTCAATACAGAATAATGTTTTTCTATCACAAATTACTTATTCAAAAAGCTTTGGTATATAAGAAAGTTTTCAAAATCAGTCTGTAGTTGGTGATGTCAGATGACTACCTTTTTTAAAGAGGGCAATAATGAATGACTTTTTTAATATACCTAATAGGGGTAATCGTCATGAATTTATTAGTAATGAAATCACGGGAGGATTAGAAGCCTTTTTCTAAAAAAAAAACTGCATTTTTTTTAGTACGCAAGCATTTAGCAGTTTGTAGTTCTAACCAGAACAAAATCAAAAAACCCGTTTTTGAAAAAAAAAAAAAACGTAAAATAACAACAAATTATTTTTTAAAACCCACAAAAACAAATTTGAACAATTTAAGAATTAATATTATTTCGTTTATAAAAGGGCTTTCACTTTAAAATTTGTATCTAAATCCGTTAATTGATTTATGAGAAAATCTGGTTTGATTTTCAAGCGACTTTAAAGATCTTTTTAAACCAAAATATAAAATTTACACAATAAACAGCATTCAGAAAGTTTTATTAAAATTGCCATTTTTGAGAAAAATGAGTTTTTCATTAAAAATCATATGACAGGTACCGTTTAAGAGTAGTTTTAGTTCTAGAATGCTAGTTCCACAGCCGTTTAGGCTGTAGGTAACTATACAGACAGACAGACGTACAGACAGATAGTCAAACAGAATAATTGTAGGACCCACTTTTTAGTCATATTTGATTGCCCAAAAAACTTTTTTTTCGATAGCATAACTTGCCTTAGTGTCTTGGAAGAAAATGTTTCTATTATTTTATTTGTTCAAGTTGACAATGTCCAACGGCTAAGTTTAGGAGTCATGCAATCACCTTCCTTTTAAACTAGTGTATTTTGGACTATAGTAATTTCACAATGTGACCACCTCGTGCCCATTTGACAAACAAATTGAATCGGTGAGAAGAAAAAGGAAAACATTCCACATTTTGGCGAAATTGACTTATGAATGCAGAAGTGTAGATATTTACATAGCACACCTAATGAGCCTAAAAAGGAAAACATTCCAATAAAAGCTATGCTCTTAAATGAGCAAACAAAATTTCGTTGAATGGAAAAAGGAAAACATTCCACCCCCCTTATCAGTAAATTTTGGGCTTATCTTCAAATATTTTAACTCAATTTTTTGGCATGTTACTTCTCAATGCTAGCTTTACATTTGTTCCGCAGTGAGTTTTTGAAAGTGCCTTTTAGTTTCGGAAGTAAACAGTTTTTTCGATTTGCCAAGAACTACCATTTGTGGTAGACCAAATATTTCGGATAGGCTTGTGGCTTGTGGGTGTAACTGGAAATTACTCATTTTTGTTGACGTAATTGATGTTTAAGTTCCTGATACAAACCTAGAACTTTGTACGTTTTTTTTGTGTGGCATTTTTGTTTTCTTCTAAACTCTTTCCATTTTTCAATTATCTGATGTCTGGGTCTTACATTTATCTAATATCAACTTTGTATCAAAAAGTTGTTCGTCTTTTTTGCAACATCATTTTTGTTTCTCGCAACTCTTAAGTCTTTTGTGCAAATCAATTATGGTCTAATCAACCCAAATTAAGTATCCACCATCATTTTTTCTGTCAACTAAAATCCACAAACCATAATGACATAACAAACTGTGACAATCTAACATTCAATTAGTTACCACCTAACCGTGTAAATAATCATTTTTGCTTCGCATAACTGCACTCAACTAAAGCTCATAAAGTCAACAAATTTACTTCTCCAAAAGTGGAGCAGAACTTCATGCATTTTAATTGGTTTTATGCGATTTTTCCACTCATTATTATGCAATTATTTTTGCGATACATTTTGCAACCGCTTTAAATTGTCGCTCATGCTGTCGTGTTAACTTATTTAAGTTGCACTCTCTGATCGAATGGATTGTTCGTGCTATTTCCCACATCTGAGTTGTGTGGCAAAATGGATAAGAGACAAGATGCCCATCCATATAAGCAATAGTAGTTCGGATGTCAACACTTTTCTTTCGTTAGTCCGTTTAACATTCAAATTAAAGTCAAAACTGTCGATGTAAATAAAATGCTTGCCACCTCTTCCAAACTCCCTCCTCCAGATCCCTTTGTTCTCCTTCTTAATATAAACTAGTGGAAAATTCAATCTTGAAATTGCGTGTGAAAAAAGTTTTCAAACTTGAAAGTGTCAATGAAATTGTTTTAAATCACATCACGACTTCCCTCCACCTGGTGGCGATGATGGTTTGCAGTATGTGGTGGTGTTAGACACTTTATAACTGAAAGTGAACAATAGCCTGTGGGCTGTGGCATTTTATATTGAACTGCGTGCGGTTGGCGTGCACAAATTCATAATTCTATCGTTTGATCAACTTGAATTAATCTAAAGTGGACCACAATAATGGAATGAAAATCCATATGTAGGTGGTATTGAGATGAAAGAATATACAAAACAAATCAAGAGAAACTCAAAATTCATGATGGTGCGGTCAAATGAGGCACCCTAAAGCTATTTGTCACTTTTTAAGGTGATTATATGTTACAGGTTTGTATGGGAACATGATAGCCCTGGGGATTTGTCTGCAGTATATTGGTTGTAAGAAATAACAGCGGCAACTATCTTTGTCATTCAAAGAAATGATTTATGGAAACTAAAGTAGAGCGACCGGTCTTGCTTTCGCAGAAAAAAAAAAAAAAAAACAAAATTAAATTCCATGTTGTTCTTATTTTTGTCTGTCGTATTTAAAAAATACGTACCTATGTACATACCTGCGAATACCTCCTTCATATAATAATTGTAAATTCAACTCGTAGTGCATATGTTGTCCAGTATTAAGTTTTCAATTCTATAAAAGCTAAATTAATCATTTCAAATATTTGATGCCTACTTTAAGCAGAATAATTACTCTACAATGATCGAAAGCCATATTTAGCTCTACTTTTTGACGATATTTACTTCTTGAAAACATTTCTAGCTTCATATTATTTCATCCTTTATTTTTAGGTTTTTCGGCAGATAAGCTTTTTAAGTTGATAATATATTTTGCAGAGTATTCAAATCTGGAGATTTAGCGGGCCAATTAACGACATCAATTATTATGATTTCAACCAACGTCTAACTTTTATCTCGAGAAGTGTTAAGTTAAAGGCATATCCCACTCGTTGTTGTGTTTTTTCTAATTTTTTGAAAATACTCAGTTTTTGGCTTAATATGCAAAATATGGAAATTAAGTTTTGAAGGTATTATCAAACTGGCCATAAGTGGACAACGACATCATCAAGATATTTCAGACTTGCTAAGGATTTATATCTTTTATAGCACCCACAAAAGGGCATCTACGTTTTACTGATTAAAGGCTTCTTAACAGTAGCTTCCATATATCGAGCCGTTACGATTTAGTCCAATTTTTTTTAGTTTTTAAATAATGTCTCTATAAAAAGGCTTAAGCTGTTTTGATTTATACATTGTGGGTATTGTCTTGGGAGTATTTCAAAGGTAACCGCATTCTTAGGTCTTGGTTAAGGGGCCAGTTATAGCGATACGGAAAACCAAACCTTAAACATTTTCAGATGGAAAATTTTATATGTTATAAATCGATTTTAAACACAAATGCTACACTGATCGATGCTAAATAACTCGGAGAATTTTTTTTTGCTAATAAAAGTTTCAATTGAACTAATATTTTTTGTTAAAAATGTATTTATTCATTTTTATGGTTAAATTTGGTTATTCGCCCCAGCTGATTGACAATTCCACCAAAATGGAACAAATAGTCTTTCCTGTTTCAATCCAATTGTTTTCGGTTTCCACTGGAAGGTGAGCTGTCAAAATATTTTTTTCGTTGTAAATTCTGCCATGAAAAGTTTTTCGTTGCAATTTTTCAACAAAATATCAAAAGTCAGACTGAGACAGAGGCACTGACCATAATAATAATAATAATAATTTTAACTATATGCCTGTAAGACCCAAGGTCTTTTAAATGCAAACTGCACGGCAATAGTTAGAAGGAATAGAAAGATAGGAAAGATTTTTTTGTTGGTACAGTGGATTGAGAAATAGGTGATATTTATCTCATGAAAATCCCACGGGTGGCGTCCAGTTGAAGCTGGGGAATATTGAAAAGTTGCTGCCCAGGCTGGGGCTCGAACCCACAACTCTTAGGTTAGCAACCAAGCATACTGACCATACTGACTTCTGTTTGACATTTATCAAGGAAGTTGTTTATTCACACGCACCGAGCCACCAGTGTCGCCAGAAACGCAGTGTGGTTACGATTTGTAATGTATTTCTTTTTGGTAAATGCAGATTTGTGGAAAAAGAATTCTTTTTAAATTAATTCATTAATAAATATTTTATTTTTTATTTATTTAGGAGACACATACAAACATAATTTAATTAATGAATTCATTAATGCATTTTTGCTCGAGTGAACAAATAAATGTGAATTAAAATCATTACACAATGTAGGTACACAATATTTTTAATTTTCTTATTTTCTTATAGTTAATAAATTAAGAACGTCAAAAGAAATACAAATAACACAATAACAAAAACAGAACAAATAACACAATAACAAAAACAGATAAAATCTGTTGTATGTGATTTTTTCTTGGAAATATAAATTTGATCTGATTTCCCTTCTAAAAGAAATTAAAACAGATTTGGTCTGTTTTTGTAATTGTGATATTTGTGTTTATTTTGACGTTCTTAATATATTAATTATAAAAATATAAGAAAACTAATGATTTTAATTCACATTTATTTGTTCACTTGCGCAAAAATACATTAATCAATTTATTACACTCCTTGAACCGTCTGTATTTATTTAAAAACATTAATCACTTCTACAAAAAAAAAAATTGTCCACAATGAATTTCACAGAATTAAAAAAAAAAAAAACAGAATTGACGCGCTCGAGAAAAGTCAAATTATTGAAGTATGTGTGCAAATGTGTGTTATATTTGATCTGAAGTCAGATCTGAGATCAAGAAAAAAATGATCCGACGCACGCACCAACATAAATCACACAAGAATCGATTTGCACTATAATTTGATATAAAATTCTTTTTCTTGCTAACTCTCACTCATGCGACTTCGTTTCTCCCCAAAATAAATTTTTGGTAGTTTTTTTCGTCTTTATTGAAAATTTCATTTTTATACAATGCAGGAAATTAATACACTGCGTGCGTGTAGAAACGCCTGTTTTGTGAAATGTCAGAGTGAAATATTTTTTCTGGCATCGTTTTCTTGATCGCTATAAACGCTAAAACCGAAAAAAATACTATTTTCATCTCGTTCC
The DNA here is from genome assembly GCA_916050605.2 of Platycheirus albimanus. Taxonomy (NCBI): domain Eukaryota; kingdom Metazoa; phylum Arthropoda; class Insecta; order Diptera; family Syrphidae; genus Platycheirus; species Platycheirus albimanus. Next base: position 76,425,571 of record OU696697.1, on the reverse strand, counting down.
ACCTTTATCGGTTTGGTTTTCCGAATCGCTATAACTGGCCCCTAAGAATACAAGTAGTAACGGACAGTTCTGTCTATAAATGACTTATTTCAATTGAAATACGAAATAACGGGAACATTTTTCTTATCTTCTAAAAACAATGTCAATACGCTCAAAATGCGTCCCTCCTTACAAAGACTTTTAAGACTTCTTTGTTTATTTTGTACAACTAAAAGTAGTTTTTATTGCTCGAAGAATTTGCTATCATCGTGCTATTTCACCCACAGAGAAAGTAAGTACGTGCATTTTATTTTTTTCAAACAAATGCTGGTCCTAATTTTCATGATCCCTAAATATTGAAAATACTCCATACCCACGAAAAACATCCCCAAACCATCTGAACTCAATAAATTCACCTTCCTTTTTTCAAACCACAAAGTTTTGCTCTACTTTTTTTCCATGTTCTGAGTCTATACAGGGTTATTGGTAAAAGGTGCATCAAAAAGCTAGAGCGAGTAGGTTGGGTTAAGAAAAGAAAAAAGTCATCGGAGGGTGGGTCTATTCCACCTTTTTTCAAAATTTTCAAGTAACATGATCTTTGCCTATTTATTTAATTATTGACTATTAAGTGTGGCCACACATAATTATTAGAGGAACAAAATTTTTGAATAAAGATGTGATAAAAAACAACTTGTTCAGAAAATGAAAAAATGTTATGAACGGTTTTGAAATAGCCCATTCCAGAAAGGGCAGAACAACGTTTGCCAGAGTAGCTATAGTTAGTACATTTATATTTAATAAACATTTGGAAATTTTCATAACTAAAAAAAACATTTTTGTATGGTCACACTTATTGGTAGTTAAGTGTCCTGGTTGAGGCCGAGAAAACATGTACGGAATACTTTTACTTTGCTTGATAAGTTTACGAATAAGAAGGATGTGCAAACACAGAAACTCAAAATGTAATTTACATACGTATGTATATGTGGCTACAGTTAGAATAGTAAAGACAAATCACATCATACTAATGAGGTCATACAGCAACAATATAGGTATATGAAAATATACAGCTGTTATATGAAAACCTTTTATTTAACATTTTGTTTAAAGTTCAAATTTAAAAATGCATTTCAATGTTTGAAATGCTTATTAGTAGATATGTTATTTATTTTGTGTCTATCTTAAAGTTTATGCATAAAAAAATAAATTTAAAATGTTTTTTCCTTATCGCGAAAACGTACATATACCATATTTTTTTTTAATTTGAATCTTAATTAATCAACTGCATAAGCATTTTCAATCAAACTTATGGGTGCACCAATTTTCAAAAGTGAAATTTGGTTCAGAAGTCAGTAAACTAAGTGAATTCAATAATTCATTTGCATCATCTATTGATTTCACCGAGAATAAATTTACAAAATATTGTTTCCATACTTTGAAATTGGATCATCAATATAGATTGTTAGCTATCTGGAAATAGTAAACATAATAATGTCTTAAATCAATAAATGCAAGTACTTTTTCTGTTGAGTGATTTATTATGAATTTTTAATAGAGTGAAAACTAGTTGAATTTAAATATATAGGAATTTAAAAAAGACAAAAACTGTCCGCTCCGAGCTCAAATGCAGTCTCTGGTGTAATTTCTTTACATAAATTGAACTTCTTATATGTCTTTAAATGTACTCTTTGAATAATTTAATCCATTTTGCTCAAACTGGGTAGTTTAAACTTTGATGTCATATTATTAAAAATATTAGATATTTCCAGTAGACGAATTTCCATCCGACATGAAAAGCAAAATATACCAATATACATACATCACAATTTGATTGATTTAAAGAAAATAATAAATCATGTTTTGATACTTCGGAGGAGTTGTGCGCTGACCAGCAGAATAATGATCTATTTTAACATTTTTAGATAATTTTGTGATGCTTGAGTTTTTTATAAAAGGTCTTATAGACATAAGCCGCCATTTTATGTATAAATGTTGAACTGGCAGTATCCTTTCGGATTAGATTTATGTTAATGTTTTATATGAAAAAATACTGATCCCACGAAGCATACCTCTTTTCTTCCTCTTAATCCTTAAAAGTTTTTAAATCCTCTCTCAGTCAGTTACAATTCTAAAGAGATTCACTTAAAAATAATTCTTAAAAATTGTGCTGCTTTCGTTAAAATTTTTCGTATGCCACGATACAAATAAAAGCATCATACCATTTGATTCTAAATACGATGTTGCTCGCGTGGTTTTACCATTTTATTCCTTGACTGTTTTTTGGTATTGATACAAGCAATGTTTCCCAAATATAAACATCCATTTTAACATTCGTATACTTGTGAAACACTGCTGGTGCTCCTGCTGATGTCCTTATATACCATTTACTTGCCACAGATTTTCATGATAATGCAAAGTGAACGACATGCTATTGTTATGATATAGATAATTTGTTTGTTTCTATCTTGGTATACAAAACTATTTCAACTACAACTGTGCCCTTTATTCCATAATCCTTAAATGTGACTTTTTAGAATTAAAGTCATTTTCTTAATTTTAATTATTTATTCCTGGACATTGTATGCATATATCCCTCGAAGAAGACCGCCCACGTCCTTTTGGCTAAGAAAGCTGTTGACATATACAGCTCCCAGAATCAATATGATTTACAAACTTAAATTCAAAAATTAGTCAACAAGATAGACGAGTTAGGACTTTGAAGTTTAAAGAAAATAGATTAAGACAATAACAACAACTATATCGCTACGTGGCTTCTGTTCTAATTTTTCAAATCACCTTCCTACATAAGTACACATAAAATAATTTCTTATTTACAATCGCTCATTTGTATTCCTTTTATGAAAATGTGGGCATTAATACAGAACGGACAACTACATACATATGTACAAACTATAAACAGGTCGTGTGCCGAATTACATTGTATTTCCTATAATATAGTTTACCACGGAATCGAAAATCGATACCAACAAGTTGTCAAAGATATTAAATCCATATTTATAAAATAAAAACATTGCAATAACCAATATTGTAAATGATTTTTGTTTGAAACAAATATGTACATATGTGTATCTTATTGGGAAAATGGCAAGGCTTTATTTTAAACTCTAAGATTTCCTCATAATTTTTTCATCGTATTCCTATAACTCATCAATACTTGAACTCCACCTAGCTTCAGCCATCGTTTTCCATCCCAAAAAGGGATAGTTAGACGCGGGATCATGTGTCTTAGCAAAAGTAGGTTAAACACCCATTAGTAGTTAGCATAAATTCTAATTATTGTTACTGACATTTTAACAGGCGCATATTTTATATTTGGGTCAATATATACCCAACCTACCAATATGCTTATTTTGTGTAATAAATATAAGAATTTGTCAAATTGTTGAACAATAAATTGTATCTCAATCTCTTGTTTCCTCTTCCTTCTTCTAGGACTTAAAAACATTGTGTTGTGTGTTATTTTTATTATTCATTTAAAATTTATTAACTGCCAAAGTGAAAATCGCAAGCTACAACATCTTTCTCCATCTTTTCATACAAAGTTGTACGCCTAAGATGAATGTGAGCGGTGGCGCGGCTGCGGCGCGGCGCACGTTGCGGTCTTGGTTCTTGGACCCATCCATGTTATAACGAATAGCCCACCTCCGGCTCCCTTCTTGCGTTTCTTTTTATATTCGTATAGGTATTTATTTGAGATTGAGTGAAACGAATTAAATTTGTTAAACCATGCAAATTTCCATTAATGAACCAGCTTTATTGGCGCTGGGGATATATGTACATATATATAAACAGCACAGAAAAAGTATCTAGATACATTGCAAACACAACTCATTCGCACAAATTAACCTACTTTAAGGTATAAGGAGCTTTTCTACTTTTCTTTCGCTTTTAATTGATCTTCGGAGTTTTTGCATCCTATAACTGTAATACGAGTGTATGTAAAATCTTGTTATGAGATGCATGTGTTTCATGGCATTTGAAGATATAGCATCATGGTTGCCAGCCGATGGAATTTTTGTATTATTTTTTCTTTAAATTTAAAAAAAGATAATTTTAACACACTTACTCTATATTTAGTTTATAGATTATAATTTTTGATAAGGCGAAACTTAACAAAGTTTTTTTTAGTTAATTAGTGTGTACTTTGTTAATTGTTTTGATAGTATATATATTAATAGTTTTGACATTCTGGAAAAAAAAGTTTAATTGACATAGTCTATAATTCCACTTTACTGAAAGTTTTCGAAATTCTATATACGAAGCTTCTTTCTTTAATAGGTTTCAAATTCTCCCGACCATTGAAGCCAAAATAGCTACAGTGCATAGTTGTGGGTCGAAGTGAATGGCCTTTCAAAATCTGATTAAGAAAGTTCTTGTTAATTCAGTAATTGCCATTGATTTTTTTTTTGTAATAAAACAAAAATGGTTCAAAATAAAATGAAAATAGAGAATGTACAAAAATTGATTAACTTCAAAACTAACTAACTTGGTTGAAGTGAGTAAACGTATGATACGATAACGATAAATTCAAATTACCGAAAAATGACGAAATTGCAAAACTCAAGCAAATCAAAGCCTTTTCGAACAGCTCAACGACTAAGACTGACTATAAATAAGGCCTTAGGCCTTAAGTAGGGCTCCAAAATTAGGAAGCTACAAATCAGTCCACCCAGTAATTGTTGATCTAGAAAATTTATATTAAAGGTTCTTGTTGGACAAATTGAAAAATCTTAAAGTTTTTTAATCAAACGACTTAAAACAAATGGAGTTCCGAACCACATACCTTTATACTACCAAAAAACAAACAGCTGTAAGGTTTCTGTCTTTTGAATGAAAAATTAACAACCAACCCGATTATCAGACTCTTTGGTGGTGCTCAATTGCTTTTTTTCAATTGTGAGATTACTTTTCCCTCTTTTTCAGTGAAAATTGAGATGACGTATCTAATTTATTAAAAGCTACTTTAAAAAAATTCTTTTAAAAACGAGTAAATTGTCCAGTGAAGCCAAAAATATTCGTTATCGGATTTGCAGACGGATTGCATGTCAACTCAATGTTACTACATACTAAATACATTAAGAGACAGCAAACGTATCATCAAACTAAATCTGAAGAGTTGCGTCTGCTGATGCTGACCCGATTACGTATCCTATGTTCTACTGCGTTCCTATACAGCTTGTATGAATGAAATTTTATTTAATATTTCGTAGACCGTTTAAACATAGATCAAAATATAGTCAGATAAAGATGAAAAACAAAACAACTGGCAACTATGATCAAGAATTTAAATATATGTATCGCTATTTTTGTACTAGAGAGTTTTAAACCAGTCCACTTGGTGGTGTAAGATGTCTTATATCCACAGCCCAGCTCATCTCTTCACCCCAGGCTGACATAGTTTATTCAAATTAAATTGAGACCGCTTTGGAGTTCTAGATAACACGGTGTAACATTGTAAGGAAAAAACATTCAATGACTGATGTTCTTATAAGTGGTATCAAATGCCTAGGTGGGTGGAATGGAATTAATTAAGACCATATTTATTTCGTTAAACCAACCACAAAAAGTGTCCAATTTCAAAACACCAAAAGAAAACATAAATTATCACCAAGTTGGAAAAAAAAAATGTTTATGTTTCTTTACAGAATGAGTGTTTGTGTGTGATGGCGATGTGGTGTGTGCGGTTATTGGCTTCTGGAGGTTTTTTTTTTTTGAATGAATGAAAATCTATTAAGGAATTTTATTTCATATGAGAACTTTAACTTAGATAGGCCATTATTTGTTTAGGGGCGAATACAAATGGAAAAATTAGTTAAATGTCTACTCAGTTAGGAAATTAATGAATTTCAATAGAACTTAAAATCCAAGATTTTCGGGTCATTTTGATTTTTGAACATAACTCATCCAGGATGATTACTTAATTTAAACTAAACTAAAGGGCAAATGTTTTTTTTTTTTTATATTTTGTAAGATGATGTCATTAAGTTTATAATTAATTTGATTAGAAATTATTCAAAAAATGAGAAGAGGAATTTGTGCTTAAGATTATATCTTACTAAATATTGATTTTTTCTTTATTAAAATTTCAAATTAAATTCAGATGACCACATCGTTAAACTGGAAAAAATTTCATTAAGCTTTGAGATTAATTTAGAATGGCTAAATTTCCCAATGTTGTCTTTTATGATAATTTAATTCTTTGTAAAAAAAAAAAACTATTTGCAAATTGCTTGTATGTTTTATAACTATATGGCCACCCTTTTTTCGATTATTTCTCCATCATTCAAACATTTTCTAGATTTTATACATACTCTGACCCATTTAGTTAACCATCTTTGCACTTTATAAAAAAACCAAAAAGATGTTTTCGTGTGCTCTAGCACACACGATTTAGAGTTGTGAAACGATTGATAGAACCTCATTACTTAAGCCAAGATTGCCGATGAGATTAAAAAAAACCCACTTGTCTGGAAGAGATAAATTGTGTAGGTTTGAGATAAGCATGATATAAAATAGAATTACAATTTCACAGAGAAATCGAGCAAACTCATACGAGTATCTATCTACTGTATGAACAAAATATCTTATCTGAGATCAATTCGATTGAGAGCAATGCGCATTCCAGTTTCTTATATTCTTATTTACAAATAAAAAGGTTTTGATAAGAAACTGGATGAAAGTAGGCAGATGGTTCTAAGATTAGGAGAAATGTGAGGATATGAATTTTTTTATTTTTGAAATAATGAAATGGATACCAATTGAAGCAAATGTCATTGTGGAAGATCGAACTCTTAGTGATTTTAAGCAATATTCCATAGCATAAGAACAGCGACGAATGAGTTTATAAGTATCGAAGGGACCTGCAATTTTCTTCCGAATTGAAACAACTTCCAGAGGTAATGCGCGATTCTTCATGTCGAAATTTCTTTTGGAGGAATCATCACTTCCTGTGAGGTTGCGCGGGACGATCAATAGCCGGCATACCACTTTACCACCAATTTCCTTGATGTTTGAACTTTCTGAGGGGTAAACAGACACCCGTATAAATATCTTAAAATATAGCTAAAGTGCTAAATTCGATGTCACGAAAATGAAATCGCAGCTCGGCACCTGCTCCAAATCCAAAAGACCAGTGGGAATAGAGTAATTTGTAAAGACTGTTAATCGGCAAAGACAACCAACTAATTGCTATCAGACAGAATAATCCATTCGATTTGGGTGATAATGAAAAAAACTTCCATCCATCTGATCAAGAAGAAGTCTGGGTAGTGATATTTAACTCAATTCCAACAAGTCTGCTGGATCGGATGGCACCCAACCATGCTCTTCAAAGCAGTGGGATATGACTTGGTAAGGAGCATACAGCAACTTATCTGTACAATCTGGATGGATGAAAGTATGCCTGACGAATGGAACCTTAGTATCGTGTGCTCTATCATAGACTTACTAATAATAAAGACAGGCCGCTTCATAGAAAAAAAAAAGAACCGATTTGAGATTGCCTCCACATTTTTCCTTCCTTCCTTTTCCCTTTTTTCTTTTATGGTAACTATAGAATTAGTTAGTCTATGGCCGTATCCACAAAAGTAAGAAAATAACGTCTGTACTGCGCCAGCTACAGAAGCATTCGTATCCTAAATGTCGATCATAAAATCTATGTGAATGTTAAAACCCTTTCGAGCTTGATCTGGTTGGGTTTAACCCTGATACAATTACAATTGGAAAAACAGCTACGGTGCTTTGAGAGAAAGATTATTCGGGTTATTATCGGTTATGTATGTATTAATGAAGTGGTAGAGGGAAGATTCAATAACAACTTGAATGGCTTAAATGGTACGCACCAACACACGGAGTCCCCAATTCTACCTTAAAGCAGCAGTGGGAGACCCCATCTAAGGCGATGCAATTTGGTGCGAGTAGCTGAAGGCAACTGGCTAGCGACCGAACTGTTAGCGCCATCTTAAGTAGTTAAGAAACAAAAATGTGATTCTTTTGTGTCTAATAAAGACAACCTGATACTAGATTTTCTTGTTCTTTTAAGAGGAGTTTAAGATCATCATGAACACTATTCTTGGTTGAAAAAAAATAGCAGTTTTAAATAGAAATCGTATCGTTTCTAAGCAAGTAGTGTAATATTTTCGGGATATACTCAAACTTATTAGAATTTTGTTCCTACTAAAAAATACTTTTAACACCGACGTCCTCACTCTCAAGTACATTTTGCATTAACCCATACGATAATGTTGTATGTTCTCCTCTTTAATTACTTTTAAATACCAACACTATGCTCTCAATCTTATAATCTCTTCAAATGTTAAACCCCAAATCAGTGTTTATTTATTCAGGAAATAAAGAAACAAACACATAAATGCACTAATACAAATCCCTAAAAAATAAAAAGCGAACGATTTCAAATAATTCGAATACGAGCATAAGCCGCGCATGAACTTCAAATGGCAGACAACTTGAAAGATGAGGATAACCAACTGCTGATACCGATTATGTGCGATCGTAAATTAATTTGCGTGTTCGCTGCATTCACTTTGTGGAAAACTGTTTTAATTAACAAAAACATCCACCAGGAATAAATTACACTCACAAAAAGAAGAAGGATACCCAAACCCATACTCCATGACTCCAATAAACTATATTTTGTCTCTTTTAACCAGACCCACATCTGAATCTGAATAATTATACTGGGCGCTTATGTTCTAATTAAGTGGATTTGAGCCAAAATCAATGCACATTCATGCCATGGCTGGAATACGAACAGTACAAATGGTGGTGTTTTAACTGAAAAATGCTTTGCATTTTGATTGATAAAACTGTGAGATAAGAGACTATGTTTTGTACCTTCTGGTGGATGTGCGAACGTGTATCTTTTAAGGAAAAGAAATCCGAACCACACTCCATAATAAAGGCACTATAGTATGTAGTATATTTATGTATATTGTATACGAGAAGATGAAATTATATCACTCGTTTGCTGAAATCTGTGGAAACAGAAGGTGGGTTAGTTAGACATGTGAATTGAATTAGATAAAATAAAAATTTATTTTGGTATGTTAAGAACTGCACGTCCCTCTGAAGCAATGGTTAGGTTTGGAATTAAATGTTAAGTAGAACTTATGAAGCTCAGGGACTGCGATATCTATAAATGACTCCTAATGTTCCATCCTATTTGAACATATTTGTATTATTCCAGGCTGGGACCAGAACTTTATGATATTCTATGGATAGATAAATTTGATTTTTTCCTGTGAACGACTTCATCACTAAGTGTCCGCTTTCAAAGGCTTAGAAGTGCTAGACATTCCCTGATAATGTACTGAGGTGTTTTTTCATCTTCGAGACTTTGTTCTGTTGCTAGTCACATTAAGAACAGTGGCCTGCTATTTTTTAAGGCTGTTATTTCAAGAATTTTCTCGTGGTTTTTGGATTTGATTTTACCAGCAGTTGTTCGCCATTCTTCACTAGATTTCATGAGTACAGTTAAGTGCTGTTGCTATAAAAGCGGTTTTTATTTACTCCGCAAAAGGGTCCACGACTGACAAATATTAGTAAAGCGCCCTCTTCGGCCAATGCATCGACACTTTAATTTGCATCATTCCCCTTATGTGCAAGGATCCAACGTAGAATCACAAAATTGATCCTTCCACATTCAGAGAGATATATGACTTTTTATATTATGACAGGTAAAACCAAAGCTAGTAAGAATTACCGAATGGTTTTTTTATAATTATTCTGCCCATGCAGTTTATTCGCAATAGATCCATCTTAAAAGAACAAAACCAAAGAAATGAATTTATAAACTCACCAAAGCCCAACACGTTCTGATGAAAAAAAAGGGGAGTGTATTACTTACAGTTTTTCGGTCATTTATTGTTTGGACCCTTGAAGGCTCTCATTGATGAGGTAGGTCCATTACTAGGGAATCTTGAACAATCAATTCTCGAAAGTGAGTTCTTTAATTAAAATTCTTTAAATTGTTGTTCTCATTGGAAAGAGTGTCTATAGAAGCAGTTTATCAGTCGCAACTCGCAAGTATTTTATACGCATACTAAAACTAAAAGAAATTTCCTCGGTAAAGCGTCTTAAAGCTATCTTTTTGGTTCTTTCAATTTCACTACTGTGGTTAATTAGATTGGTTGAGCAGGATCGCTTTCCTAAATATCCTCTTAAAATCATTGCTGCAACATGTGTTTTTTTTTTTTTTTACAAAAGTAGGAGGGTATGTTCTTTTTAACAAGGGTATTTATTATTTCCTTTTTTTGGTATAGTCCCCAAGTTTAATCATTTGTATTAGATAATCTTTAAGAAGGCATAGTTTGGTATAGTTTTTACAACAAACAATTTTAAAAACAGTTTTAGTTACGGGAATAATTGCTTACTATTTTCAGTAGGGATTTTCAAATGAACCGAGTCAGTTTTTTTGTTCATTAAACTTTCAAAGAGATGTTCACTAAAAATTTTATCGGGTGACCTTTCCCACACATAAAACGTTTAGCGGCACTCGACTGATTTGGGCTTTTCAGGTTAGACAAGAGGACCAATAAGAATTTATTTATTTTCCCAGTCTATGCAGTATCTGATTCTATCATCATGAAATTGTAAAAAATATAACTTCAAGAAAAAGTAATCAACTACAATATAATAATTTGTCCCCACGTAGGTAACCCAGAGCTGCAGTTACTTCTTCACCTAGGTTGTAATAAGATCCTACCATCCCCATGAGCTTAACCTGTGTACCCACTACATTACCTCCAAGTTGTTTGTGGTCTTCCAAAGCATCTAAGGATTCTTTTCGAAGGATTGGTTCTCTATATTGTCGTCAGGTTTCCTCTGCATGTTGTCTATATCCGCCAATTCTTTCTGTTATGTCCTATTCCACAGTTCAGTGTTCGATATGCTTGTCGGCCACCGGATCTTCAGAACATACTTCAGACAATATAAAATATAGTTGTATGTTTCTTTGTTTCTAAGAAAAGTTAAGCAACCAACTTGAAATAAAAATAAAAATTTCATATATGTATGATTGGTTTTTAATAAAAAATAATGTTCAATATCAAGTTTTAAACTTTTAAAATAATGATGAAACCAACTTATTAAACATACCATCAAAATTCTTATATCTTTGAAAGTTTTCGGCCGCATTTGGATTGGCTATTCAAGATAAAATTAATTTTGAAAATCATTCAAAAAATATGACGCATTAACGTTTCAATTCTAATAAAATATGTTTGAAATCAGTTTCATATATCCCAACTAAAAGTTCCTAAAAATTTGATTATCTTTTGTCAAGATAAAAAAACTTAAAGATTCTTATCTTATTTCTGTTTTCAGTAAACGTTGTAGAAGCTTTGCAAGAGTTCTGGCAAATGAAACAAGCACGAGGTGCTGACTTAAAAAATGGCGCCCTTGTGATTTATGAATCGGTTCCATCAAATAGTCAGCCGTATGTTTGTTATGTGACCCTGCCTGGTGGGAGCTGTTTTGGAAGTTTTCAAGTAAGTTAAATATTTTCATGTGTTAGATTGAAATAGTTATACTGGAGTCCACTTTCTGTCGTTCTAGAACTGTCCAACTAAAGCTGAAGCCCGTCGAAGTTCGGCGAAAATTGCTTTAATGAATTCTGTATTTAACGAGCACCCATCGCGAAGAATAAGCGATGAGTTCATTGAAAAAGCTGTACAAGAAGCTAGAGCATCATTTAAAGGTGATGCTCAAGAAGGTGACGGTCCCGATACTGGTATTGGTGCCTTTAGGTAAGCTTTTCTTAAATACAACCAACAATTAATATCACTACTTACTATTATTTGTTCGTTTATTTTTGTTTTCAGATTTATGTTGGAAGCCAATAAAGGCCGGACAATGTTGGAATTCCAAGAGCTGATGACAGTCTTTCAATTATTACATTGGAATGGTTCACTTAAAGCTATGCGTGAACGTCAATGTTCTCGGCAAGAAGTTGTTGCACATTATTCGAATCGTAGCCTGGACGATGATATGCGTGCTCAAATGGCATTAGATTGGATCGCTCGAGAACAAGAGAATCCTGGTGTATTGGGCAGGGAATTGGCACAAGCTGAAAGAGAATTAGAGACTGCACGGTTGGCTGGACGTGAACTGAGATTCCCAAAGGAAAAAAAGGATATACTTATGCTGGCGCATACACAGTTAGGCGGGGGAAATGCCATGAATAGCTAAAGTTAACAGTGGTTCAAAAGCAAAACATGAAAAAAATGGTAACCCCGAATTATGAATTTATTAATTTTATTTCTGAACAGCAATTTTATAGACTATAAAAGGGTTACCAAGTATTTTTTTATATGAATATAATGTATTTTTATTTTAAAGTGCCCAGAGAATTTTTTTCAAAAAAAAGATGATCTCATTGACAGATATATATGTGTAGGCACGCGAGCCAAATTCTTGAACTTATCTTTTATTATGTAGGCAGAGGGAAGGAATGACTTGATGGCACGCATTTTTCTACCTTGTAATGCGTTATGTACCTACAAAATCGCAGTAAAATTAGTCTTTTTAGTTCAAAGCCAGCCTATCTTAAAATTCAATTAATTTACTAGTTAACTAACGCAAGGCACCTCAGAGGTTTTCTATAAGATAACTTTTATACAGAAAGTAACTGTTGTAAGGGCAGCTCTAACGCATAACGGTATCAATAAGCTGCGGCTTATTCACATAAACAAGCACATTACACATTACGCAGTTGCATGGCGAACCATCACACAATCTTCTGAAAAACGATAATCCCAAATTTAAAATTTTTTAACAACTTGAAAAAAACCATTCCATGCCCCACACAATCTTAGAGAGATATCAGGCTATTAAAAATATTTTCTCCCATACCACAAAAAAAAAAAGGTGGTGTAAGTTGCCAAATAACACGATCCGGAAACTTTTCCCGTAAAAGATCGATGGTTTCGTTGTTTGTTCGTTCGTTGCACGTAGCACCATCTTGTTGAAAGTAAACGTTGTCCAGATCAATACCATCCAACTCCGGCCATACAAAATTATTAATCATCTCTCGATAGCGCAATCCATTCACCATATTGGCTATTGCTCCAGCCTCATTTTTGAAAAAGTAAGGTCCAATGAACCCGCCGGACCATAAACCGCACCAAACAGTTACTCGTTGAGGATGGAGAGGCTTTTCAACAATAAATCATGGGTTTTCCGAGCGACAATTTTGCTTGTTGACGCAGCCACCGAGGTGGAAATGGGCCAATCAGTCAAGATGCTGGCTTGAGTTCTTGTGTTAACTGAATTTTATAAGCCTCAAGAACCAAGTCTTTATACAAAGTACTGTGTATTGACGTTTGTGGAATGTCCAATTTCAAGGAACGACGTGGAATGGACAAACCTGGGTTTTCTTTAACACTTTGAGCTGCAGCAGCAATATTCCAGTTGTTCATATCGCTAACTTGTCCCAACAACTCAAATTTTTCCACCAATTTCTGAATTGCGGTCCGACAAGGTGCTTCACGACGACCAAACAATGTTTTAGTTTTACGAACCGTCTCTACCAAATTTTCACCATTTTTATAGTGAGTTTTAATAATTTTAATGCGTTGTTGAAGCTTGTATCATTCCATTTTTAATGGCGTAGTTTCTTCTTGTCAAATGTCAAAAAATTAGAGCTTCAAAAGTGACAACTACCACAATAGCGGGCTATTCAAAATAACACCTATTATTGGAAAACACTTTAGCATTGTATTCACAAGCCCAAACATACATATATAAATATGTACATTATATCATTTGTTATAATGTGGCGAATGAAGATGAAATATTTTTCATTTCATGCGTTTCATATACCCATTCAAAAATAAAGGAATTTGAACTCATACGAGTAGTAAATAATGTGAAGTATCAGTATGAACTGACATCTTTGCCATCCAAAAATAACAAGAGTGAATCAAATTTTATTTGACAGCTCATGGAATAATGAACACGAGCTATTAATTGACAGATAGATAAATAGATAGATAGATAGATTCTTTATTATTTTCGGTTATTAGATAGTACTATTAATTGATAATAACATCAAATCAGTTGAGATCCAGGCAATTTAGCGGGATTTATGTAATTAAATCCTTGGATTAAAAGCGGCGAGCATTATTCATTTCAGGTTGGTGATTAACCAGGAATTACTGTTAAGAAAGTCGGATAATGATTTGGAAGACCAATGAAATCTATATAGATCTTTGAAATTGTTTCGTAATTTTCTTGTTTGTAAAAATGAGTTGAGTTTAATTTAACTGCGATTATCATTTTTGTATATGTATTTTAATCGATTAGGTAATTTTACCACCTTTTTATTTAATTCGGATCAGCCAGTTTTGAAATCCTTCCCCGTACATTAATATTTCCAATATTGTTTTCAGATTTTTATAAAACTTTGAAACTATAATTATCTTCGTATATCAGAATTAAGTTAACACTTAAACTTTTACGAAAAGCTATACACAATATTTGGCCACATAATCAATTGTGAAGTAAGTCTAAATAATTAATTTCACTTGAATTTAAATTAAAAAAAAAAAGAATAACTTTTAAAATAAGAATTAAGGTTTAAAGTTTTTTTTTTTTTTTACTATAAAACAACATAATTCCGAATTGAAATGTTTTTCTTTTTAAGTATTTTTATTATTAATTATAAGTAACACGAAGAGAATTTCAAGCTCAAGTGAATGTGATTTAATTTTTACAATTATATTTTTATTGAGATACAAAAATAGGTAGAATATTTCATAATTAGGTGTAATTTAAACAAAACACACAAAATATCTTATCTGCTTATAAAACATATTTTACTTGGCTAAACAAAAATTATAATTTTCTGGTGCAGGCAAATTATTGGAAAATATCCTCCACAAACACCTTTTACAATAGGACATACCTACAACAGACATTTGTAAATTTATTTTAGTTCTTACACAATTAATTTTATTTAACAAAAATAAATAACACATAGGCTTTAGAGAAACGTGAAATACGTATGTTAAGTTATTTTTTAACTTCCAAATCACTTTACTGCTGTCTTGAACTTCTTTTCAAAAAAAAAAAATCATATTTTATGTTTGTTTTTAAAGCTAAACCAAAATTAAAACGAAATTGTTTATGTAAATTTGTATTTAACTTAGTTATCTCGTACTTTAAATGAGGCATTTAATTTGTTTGTTTTGTGTATATTTTAAAAGACAACATTTTTTGTTTGTTTAAGTTATTTAAGATCAAAATTTTGACCAATGCCATTGTTGATTTGTGATTCATCTGTTTCCTTATTATTTAATTTTGTTTGTTAATTTTATTTAGGAAAATTGAAAAAAAAATCTTTCCAACAAATTTATGATACATCAACTTTTTAGAACAATTTTAATTTTTAGGTCATTCGAAAAAAAAGTGAGACGTTACAAAATAAAAACAGTTAGATTTTAGATTTTTTTCAGCCTCCTTTCGAATTTATGATTTCTCCGTAGTTGTCATTATTTTATTTTATTTTTAATTTTATTAATCGTAATTTGTACATGTATTTGATACAGAAAGAGTTACTTAATAAAATCAATGAATTGACTACCTTTTAACTTATGTAAAATATGTGAAAAATAAATAAAATATTTTCTTAAATTAATAAAAAATTGTTTGAGTTTTATTTAAAATTGAAATTTGAATAAAGTAAATATACGAGCATATACAAGGATTCGTTTATGATTTAAATCTCAGGTGCAAAAAATACTCAGATGCTAATAAAATGCTAAGACGCCTAGTCTACCAAACAGGTGTATAAGCTTTTAAACGACTGGATGTTGCTATTTTGTGTCCCTTTAAGATATATCCTCGCCATCTTAAAATCGTTTTGCTTAACATAAAGTTCAAAAACTCTAGAATATAATGTGATGGAAATAAGAGGGTTGTACCTATATAGAACCTATAGTAATACAAGGGAGCGATTTCTAGTTATAAGTGCAGGGGCCAGGAGGAAACAGATGTCTCTGGTGTCGCCTCGTTAGCGAACGAAGGACGTTGAAGGAAAAGCCGAATGATAGATCAAAATTAATGAAAGCGTTATAGTTATAAACTTATAAGTTATAACGTATACATAGAGTCTGACAAAAAAAGTGAGAATAATGAATAGAAATACTTTGATGTGTTGTTTCTTTTTTGGACGTTGGTTGAAAAGGGTAAGAGGTGTAATGCATACCACAGCATTTTAATAATATTGTACCGATTTGATTGTGCTAGAAATTTATTATATTTACGGACAACGTTACTTTTTTTCTTTTTTGAAATCAGGTGAAATGGTCTGTGAGCAGTTGCGCATTTAGGTTTGACGGTGCCCAAGGTCCAAGATGATATAACGCCTTTTTTCTTTCGTAAAAAAAAGATTTGGCTTATTTGAGTCCTCAAAAACTTAGTACGAGTATGTCTTTAAATACTCCCATATGTGCCGATAAAAATATATTTGATTCAGAGCAATTTTTTTTTTCAAGTTGAAATTGTTGACATCTTTAGTATTATATTTTTATAACTTAAATTCATTCATCGACCTTTTAAAACTGATCGATCGTGCTGAACGTTGGGGCTTCACATTACATAAAACTGACAAAATTACAAAAAAATTGACAAATAAAAAATGTATTTTATGAGATAGTTAATTGTATAATTCATAGTGCTTAGTTATTGTTTAGTTTTGTTGAAATGGCACTATGTTTGGATTGTAAGAGCGGACAAAAATTAACTTTTAAATTTGGTCTTACCGTTTACGGAGAACCCAATCGATTTTTAATTTTATTCGTCTTTAAATTTTGGCGCCCCTCAAAATTTAAAGCTCTAGGCCCATGCCTCACTGGCCTAATCCCAAATTTGCTACTGGCTGTGAGATATTTTTTTGAAAGGCAAAAACTTTGAACTCACGAAGTAAGAACTTTGCAAATATTTTTAGGCCAGTTGAAAAAAATTTATAAAATTATTATTTAGAAGGACCTATACCTGCATAAATGTATATATATTTAAATCAGATTGGAAACCATACAAAAATTAAAAGTTTGTCATCTTATTAGACTCAATCTGATTGTGCATATAATACAATGGTGATCCTTAAGCTTCGTGGTCATTTTGGTATGCGAACTCAAATTTTTGTAAGGAGAACGGTCAACAAAATTGTTTAACTTTTTTTTTAACTAATACCTATAGGTAATTTAAAAAAAAATCTAACTCCTATATGTAAATATTGAGGTCTTATTACCTACAAAAAAGATTTTGGATTTTCAGATCAGTGAAGATTCAAATTAAATTAAAACCTACGAATATTAGCTTGATTATATTCATTGCCAATAGTTTTAATAAAGTTTCAAAATGTTTCGATTTGAAAAATTAATAACGAAAATATTTCTGAAAAAATCTCTTAGTACTGCTATTATTGCTCTAATTTTTTATAACTCTATTTTCAATGTAAGGTGTACTAGTACTTTCGATTTTGACGAATACTTAAATTGCCTTATAAGTTATAACCGAAGGTACAAATTGTAAAGTAACAAAAAATAAAATGCACGACTGGGTCGCACGTACTTGCTCTGTGGGTGCAATACTACGACGAAAACAAACTTTTCGATCAATAAGAACAACTCATTTTTGAAAAATTTGGTACAAACTAAAAAAAAATTGGCTAAAACTGGAAGACTCGATACACGGGAGCTAACGTTAAACCTTTAGTATATCAAATTTAGATGTCGTCTTTTGGGTGATATAAATTTCCGCTTATGGCCAAATTAATAAAACTGATATTACCAATTTCCGCTATTGTCGTGTGTAGCAAAAAACTAAAAATGCAGTTTTCTTTGAAGTATTCTATATATGTAACATACAAAGTTTCATAAAAATCGGGGGAGCCTTTTTTGAGTAAATTAGCAAAAACGAACAAATTGGCCAAAATCTAATGGCTCTTTGTATAGGAGCCACCATTTAAAAAAAAGAAAATGAAAAAAAATCAATGCCATCTGAAAGGAAGCGGAAAGAAACTATACCAAAGTTTGAGTGAATTCGAAGCAACCGTTGACAACTTATGGCCATTTGAAAAAAAGCCGTTAAGAGCAGATCTCCGTTATTTGCATTTTTAGCCAAAAACTGAAAACGCAGTTCTCTTAAAAACACTAAAAGGATATAACACACAAAGTTTAATCAAAATCGTTAGAGCCGTTTTCGAGCAAATTTGAAAAAAACCAAAAAATGTTGGCTAAAACTTATCGGCTCGTTGTATGGAAGCCACCGTTTAGAAAAGCTTCAGTGAAAAATTTACAAGACCCTCCTATAGAAAACTATAAAAAACTATGTCAAACGGAATTTGAGTCGATTCAATCAAACCGTTGTGAACTTATGGCTATTTGAAAAAAAGCCGTTAAAACCTGATTTTCGTTAGGACTATTTGAGCCAAAAACGAAAAACGCAGTTTTGTTAGAAATGCTTAAAGTTAGCTAAATTTTGAGTTTAATCAAAATCGTTAGAGCCGTTTTCGAGAAAATTCAAATTGAAAAAAACCGTTACTTGAAAGGTACCAGTTTGAGCCGGGCTAAAACGAAATAAAAAAAACCTCGACACCTGTTTTTCTTCAAACTACTATATATCAAGTTTGAAGAAAATCCGTCAAGTGGTTTAGGCTGTAGCATGACGTGAAAAAGCGCACATCCGCACAGACGCACAGACAGACCGACGGACGGTATGGTGAAAACCACTTTTTTGGGCTTCTCTATCATCGTAATGTCATGTTTAATTAAAACCGATTTTTTTTCTGCACGAAACCAATACTTGCCCTATTGAGCAAGTAAAAAACAAATATATTCAATCTATTTATATATATATGACATTTATTTATACATACATATATATAAAAGCCGATGTGTGTTTGTATGTTACCTAGACTAAATGAAATAATAAGAAGAAAAATCGAAAAAGGGCGTAACAACGTACGCCGGGTAAGGCTAGTATATTTTGAATTAAAAAAGGTTTTTGAAAAATATAAAAAACTTTCGAATTTATTTTATTGTTTTGTGTTCCGGGAAACAAATATTTTAAAATCGTTCCATCAGTTTTCTGAGTAAAGGTTTTCTTAAAAATCTTTCGAAAATATCTTCTTTATTGTTTTTGAGTATTTACATTTAAAGTTTTTATCAAATAAATTAAACAAAAAAATGGTTAAACTGTTTATTCAAAATTTGTAATAAAATTTAAAATTTGTAATACTCAAAAAAAAAAACATTATAATTCTATGATACTTGTAATAACCTGCTGCAGGGTAAAAAGGGTTTTCTTATTTTGTACCTAATATATATATATATTCTGTAAATGACAATTTGAAATGTGTTACATTCAAGACCTTGTTTTTTAGATTAATAGATTATAATTAGATTTAATATATGATGATTATGTAACGTTAGTATTTAACGGTCTCCAATAAATATAAATAAATAAATAACAACAGTTGACAAAAAGAGTAGTTTTCATTGGATTATTTGGAGAAGTCGTTGGAAAAAAATCATGGTATCTTTGTCGCACTAGTTCAACCTCCATTGCACTGCCCATAAACGTTTAAAATGCCTGCTTATTCTTGGTTCCTAAATGTAGACATTGCAAAAAAGGTTTCTAATCAACTGTTTCCTTGACATTGATGAATTAATTTCGTTTTCAAATCTTGCACCCCATTTTTGTTAGGTAAGTTTTGACAGGTACTCAAATAAACTATTAGGCCTACTCCACGATCAATTTTATTTGATTCTTATAGAATAAAAGGGCTTCTTCTTCTTCTTCTTCTTCTTCTTCTTCTTCTTCTTCTTCTTCTTCTTCTTCTTCTTCTTCTTCTTCTTCTTCTTCTTCTTCTTCTTCTTCTTCTTCTTCTTCTTCTTCTTCTTCTTCTTCTTCTTCTTCTTCTTCTTCTTCTTCTTCTTCTTCTTCTTCTTCTTCTTCTTCTTCTTCTTCTTCTTCTTCTTCTTCTTCTTCTTCTTCTTCTTCTTCTTCTTCTTCTTCTTCTTCTTCTTCTTCTTCTTCTTCTTCTTCTTCTTCTTCTTCTTCTTCTTCTTCTCCTTCTCCTTCTTCTTCTTCTTCTTCTTCTTCTTCTTCTGGGCTTTTTTATCATAAAACTAACCGTTTTGCTACAAAAACCAAAAAAACTCAAGGGTACCCCTATTTTTGGAGCTAACTTGCCCGGGCTAATTGACAATAAGTAAAACACCCAAACTCTTTAAAGTATGTAATAGCGACTCTGTATAATAAATATTTCGTTCGTTAAAAATATCTGTCCTTTGAACTTTACTCGGGGTAGGCCGAGTTTGTAGCAAGATTAATTTAAAAAACCTGAGCTATTTTTTTTTTTTTTTGTATTTGTATTTATATTTTATTGTAGCTCAAATTATTCACATTTTTTCATAGTACCTATATAACTCTACCATACCACTGAAGAAAATATAATTTTTATTACAATTATCACAGTTTAATTAGCTATTTAATTCTTCTAAAATAAAAATAAAGGCTACCGTTTGTGTATTTGTCACAACCCACAACATTAAAAGTCCACAAGAATCCCCCTTGCAACATTTCTTTTGGATTCAAAGAAACTATAAAATTTAAGGATATAAACTATGTCCATCTGCAGGTCTAGCAACAGTAGTCTCACGGATGGTCTTTTTCATTTTTGCTCTAGGTCAAAAAATAACGATACCTGCCTGATTTTTAATAATACTCAAACTTTGAAGATATATAAAATGTTTCAAGGAAATACTTTTTTTAAACTGGTAGAACTATTTTCAATCCTTTTTTTCTAGATAGACGTTTCAATACGAAAACACAATAAGAAAACTCTTAAACCACTTAGAAAAAAAAATTTAAATTACTAAATAATAACAGATTTGTTTTCAAACTACTTATTTTTTTATTTTATGTTGCATGTTGCTGATATCCGTTGTAGTCATCATCTAGAAGTGCAAGAAAGTTCTCTTTCCAAGCAGTGGCGATTCCTGGTCTCCAATATTAGGTTGGCTACACCAAGGATCCAAAAGCAAAGCAAAAAGAAGCAAATTTACGTTTAAAAACGAATTTATTAATTATTTTTCATTTGTACGAAAAACTTTTATACCTACTATATTTAAACATAAAATCAATCCGTCGCTCAATTTTCTAAAAATGTTCAATGCCGCGATCGTAAAAGCTTAGTTTTCTCAAAAACGGTTCTAACGATTTTAATTTTAAAAAAATCACTGTTGCTTTTCAGGTACGACCATATGGCTGAACAAAAAGTTTTAAAAAATGTCTAAAAACGGTACTTCGATAGGACGGTTTTTGTTTTGAATATCTCAAAACCGGCTCAACCAATACTTTCAAAATTTCATACCATACATATGTATATATGTATATGGTATAGGTAGCTTAATTTATGCTGCGAGAACGCGTACCTCTACATTTTAAATTTACATTTAAAAAAAATATTTTTTTGTAAATATTTTAAAAGGCATTATTTTTAATTTTAAAAATTAATGTTTTGAAAACTGCTCATTAAATTTTTTTTCAAAAATTGGAAATAAATGTATTTACTAAATGTCTATTAACTGGCGTTTTTTTTTTTTTTTTTGAATAATACATATTTTCAAACATTTTTCAAAAAAAAAAACTTTTTTTTCTCAAAAACTGCTCCACAGATCATAAATTTAGTCTCATACATTGAAATTATCCAAGAAATAAAAAGAACATCTCAATCCCCTAGAGCCTAGACCACTATCACACATTAGAGCAAGTTCGTGCGACCCAGTCGTGCATTTTATTTCTAATTTTCTCAAAAAACGCTTGAACGATTTTTATTCAACTTTGTTAAATAAGGTAAAAAAAACTTAATTTTTTTAGTTTTCGGCTACAAATGATATGAACGGAAATCAGGTTATAAAGGTTTTATTAAACTGGACAAAAGTGGACAACCACATTAACGAAATGGTTCACACTTCCTAAAGGATATATCTTTCATAGCACCCACAAGATTGCACCTATATTTTAAAGATTAAAGGTTGCTTAATTGTAGCTACCACATTTCAGTTTTAAGAAAATTTAAATGTTTACCAAATTTTCTCAAAAATGGTTTAAACCATTTGTATGTACTTTGTGGGTGGGATCACTATGTTATCCAGAGTTACAGAATTTAGAAAGGACAAAATCTATAAAAAAAAAATAAAGAAAGATAAAATCTAGAAGTAGAAAAATCTAGAGTATGGAAAAGTCTAGAAAGATGGAAATCCAGTATCTAGAAAAAAAAGTTTTCAACCTTTTTTTTTATATTTAGAAGAATTTTAAATCTAGTATTAATATTAATTCTAGATTATGTTAATTCTAGATTTCTTTTTCTAGATTTTGGATTTTCGAGATTAAGAATTCTAGATTTTCGGTTTTCTGGATTTATCTAATTCTAAATATTTCGTTTCTAGATTTTCTCATTTCTAGATTTTGTTGCTCAACATTTTTTTTTCTAGATATTGTGGTAAACCCTTTGTATATTTATTTGTTTGGAGAATTTTCTTGATATCTTATTGCGTTCTTTTGTTTGGGCTTAGAATTCAAGTAACGGGAATCTGATGTAGCAGCAGCTTAATTCAATTAGACGTCTTTGTATAACGCAAATAACGGTAAAATTAACGTATCTTATAACACGGCCATTATGCTCGAAATGCGCGACACAAACACTTCATATTAAGCAAATATTTTGATTTTCCTTGCACGACAAAGTCGTGCATTTCATTTTAATACAGTCCCTACATAGTACTAAATACTTTTTGCGAACCTACTTCGAGTTTCCTATCAATCTGAATCCTTTTCTAGGTTTACATTTTCAACCCTGCTTGTGCTTTGCCAATGATGCGATGACTGGCTAAGATTTTATTTGTTTTCCTTTGACTCGCTGTTCGCAGTATGGCTATTATTTTGAGCATCCATTTTATGCATTAAAGGTGGAATAAAGCAGCACACGAGGGGTAAGGGGAGTTTGCATACGATTTGAATTAGAATATGAATGCGCTATTTCCAATGCCATTCTAGATCGTAAACGGAAAGCATGCGAAAGACGAGAAATTTTGCATGGGAGTAAAAAGTCACGAGATTGCTGCGGTTAGTTTTATTTGAATGAAAAATGTTTTGTTGTAATTAGGTAAGCACATGGGTTTTTAAAAAACTCAATCTGGTTTGTATTTTGTGCGCAAAATATTGTTGCATGATATTTTTAATATGAATTGCATTTAGGTATTTGTTTTTGGGTTGGCGCAGCCAACCTAGCCAAATGAGAGGAATCGCCACTGTTTCCAAGTCACCTAAAGGTTGTCATACAAATCCAACACGGGATGGTTAGTTTTATTGCTACTTTGCTATCCGACAATGTCCTAAGTGTTTTATGCAGCTCCCTTAAAATACCTCTTCCTGCTATTAAGCTATTTTTTTAACCGTCAAAGGCATTTAAGAACTGTCAATCAATCGAATCTTGGTTATTCGAAACAAAACACTGGCAACACTACGAATAACTTTTTGTATATTATAAATATACTCATAGCAAAAAGTGATTAATTCAATTTTTCAGTTGAAGGTTATTTAATTAAATTTAAATCAATTCTTATGAAATATGAGTTATGACTTTCGATTATTAAATACCTTGTTTAGGAAAAAACAGCTGAAAATGTATTCAAAAGCAGTAAAAATGATGTTGATATCTGCATGGACTATACATGGACTAAATAAGGCCGCATTCAAAATGAGGCCTTTTTCAATTCAAAAATGAAAACAATGCCGGTGGGTGTTTTTTTTGGCTAAGTGTAGAAACAAGAACTCAGACAAACAAATAAGGACGCATTTTCTCGTTGACGCGTTCCCGTATTTTCAAAAACAGTGTATTAAAGAGGTTGGTATTTCATAGTTTTAAAAAAAAATACGTTTTCACTTGCTTTTTTTAAATAATGCTTTTCGAAAATCAATAAATAATAATACATAGTAAAAAAAAGTTCACCTAGCGTTGCAAGCTATCAAAAAATCGTTTTCGGATTTTTTTTTTGATAGCTTGCAGAGCTTGGTAAGTTTTCAATTTTTACTTGCGATTATAGGTACTATAAAGCAAGCTATGCATTCGTAAAAAAAATCCTGTCTGTCTGTCCGTCGGTCTGTATCGGACCTACAGCCTAAACGGCTGAACCGATTTGCTTCAAACTTGGTTCATAGTATTATTATGACGTCCTACAGAGGGATTTTTGGAATTAGAATTCTAGCTCCAAAACTAACGGTACCTGCCATATGATTTTAAATGAAAAACTCATTTATCTCAAAAACGGCTCCTACGATTTTGATAAAACTTTCTGAATGGTATTTTTTAAGTTAACTTTATGTTTTGGCTGGAACAGGTTTTTCAGGAAAAATCTTATAACGGTACCTCCCATAGGACCGGTTTTTTGAAATCAGATTTTCTCGTAAACCACTTGTCGGATTTCGGTGAAATTTTTAATTTAGAAGTCTTAGTTTATAACTAAATAATAAAAATTCTTTAATTTTTCAAAAAAAAAGTTTTTTTGAGTTTTTAAAAGTTTAAATTATTTTTTTATTTTTGTTTTTTCCAAAAACGGATTAATCAATTTTCTTTAAATTTTATTTTTCTGATGAAAACTACAAAGCTCTAGAAGTTGGCGTACTCAAAACATATTTGGAATATGTTTTCGAAAAGTTTTTCAAAAAAACCCGTTTTTTGAAAAAACTGGTCGAACGATTTTGAAAAAAAATTTCCTTAAATTTTAAGAAAAGCAAAAGAAATCTGATGACTTACTTCATTTTCTCCAAAAAACGTTTTAACTATTGATTTTTAAGTGATTAATAAAAAATTTCATATGATTTTTGCAATGTTTTTTTCCGAAAATCTCAAGCCCCAAGACCATTTTAACACATAAGAGCAAGTTTGAACGACCCAGTCGTGCACTTTATTTTATTTACTTTCGAAAAGCATAATTGAAAAACCAAACTGAAGTTAGAAAAACTCTCTAAAAAACCGCGGTGATTTATTTCATTGAATAAAATAAATTACATTCATACCCATAATAATTGCAACGTTGTCTTATTATTTTTTAAATATTTGAATCTCAGAATTTATTCAACTGGTTCAAATTGTGATGCATTGCTATTTTTAATGCTTTTAAACAAAATCAGGTCCTTCGGCGATATAGTCACAGATAGCATGTGTCAAATAAAAATAAATCACATAAGGTCTTGTTTTGTCAGGGGTTATTTCACGTTTATAAAATTTCAATTTCAGGAATTTTCGCTTTTCCTTGCGTTTAATTGCCATAACAAGACAATATGGCTTAAACAAAAAATAGAAATATCAATATTGATAAGACTTGTGTCAGGCTACAAAAAGTTTTTGTATAGATAAATGTAATCTTTTATTTTTGTCATAGACTATTGCAGTGGGTAGCATAGTCGCCGCTCACGCTGAAGATCTGAATAAAGTAGACTGCAAGGAAAGAAAGAAATACAAAAATCTATTAATTTCAATACTAGATGTACGTAACATTCGAGTACTACTCAGGCTAGAAGTATTGTCATTATTCGTATTAAAGCCAGATTTGATAACATCTTACTGAATTGCTTCCAACACGGGCTAAAGATAAGCATCTTACTTACACTGCAATATGGCCTCATGACGCTTTTGGAAAGTGACATAAGGCCATAACCTAAATTATATTTTATGTCTTATGTCGAAGAAATATGGCCCTATGATACAATGGTCTTTAGTCATGGCACCCGAACTATCATGTAACTCTTTAACAGAGAAACGATTTTTGTATATACCTGCTTATTTACTTATTGAGTTCTTCCATTTCACCCCTGAGAAACAAGGCAGCTTTGGAAAACCCCATCTTAGGGGGTGCAATCAATTGGAGGACAACTTAAACCAATTTTTAATACGTAGCTGGAGGCAACTATTTAGAGACCGAACTAGTTGCCGGGGATTGTTGGTTGAGGCCGTGGTAACGATGGACGCCACCTTAAGTTCTAGTTCCTAACAAATTCGAGCTTTATGTAATAACCCTTTTGTATTATATAAATGTAAAAACTCGTATGTTTGGATGTTTTTCCGCTTGCATGCCTCATTGACTAAAATAATTTGAATGAAATTATTTGTTAAATAAATGGTGAATGCACGGTAATGGATTGAATTTGAAGGTTTTTATGTCTGGATGTTTGTTCTGCTTTTCAAGAGTAATCGCGTTAGTAGGTGAACGGATGATTTAAAGATTAAAACATAGACTTCTTTCTAATGCAGAGTATGTTTTTTGTGGAAGGGGCTTTAATCCCCCATCAAGGACTGAAGGGATTGAGGTGAAGTTTGTTTGGAAGATGGATAACTCAAGTGATCATCATGAATAAGATACTTTTTTATTTTGGAAGAATGAATGATTCCTTTGGCTGAGATGTGAACATCAAGATTTTAGTTAAGTGATTTAATTTTAATCCTTGTTAATTAAAGTACCCCGTGTTATCTAAAATAATGAGCACCCCAAGTCATCGGCACAAAACTATCTGAGTACGAAATGTTGTCCTACTCGGTTGGGCCGTTATAAGAAACCAACAACATAAATACTGGATACAAAATTTATATGTGATGATTGTTTGAACTAAGTTAAAATGTTAATATGTCAAACTATAATCTTAAGCCATACAGCTCTGAGAATGCATATAACCTCATTTGTCATTTTGTTAGACCTTAGTTACTCAAGTTCAAAGATATTCGGAAATAATTTAAAAAAAAATTGCCTTTGTTAACATGGCATAACTTAAACAAAGTCTTTAAAATCCACTGAACATTTTTTTGGAAGTTGATGGAATGTTCAATCATAAAAAGGACAAAATCCTTCTCAGCGAACCTGTCTATCCTTAAAGTGATTATTTCTTCCATCAAAATATAAGAGAGAGAGACCCCATTATGATTGCGGCAGGGAATTTTATATTTTTTTTACAAAACATGATCAAAGAGCAATCTGATGCAATACCAGGAAGCCTAATCTAAACCAAAAATCTTTCACATCGTGCGCAATCTTGTGCAATGTATTTGGCAAGAGCGAAATAAAAATGCAAACAAAAAATGACTTAAAGGAACCATCCCCAATCACACACATTTATGGATATGGTGTCAGGTTCGGTTTTCATTCTGGGTTGCTTCATGCATTTGTGAGATTTTTTGTTGTTTTTGTGTAGTGTGTTTTGTTTTCGGTTTGTTTCTACCTTTGATGAGGTCGGACACTCGGCTCTTGATGATGATGATGACCATTACATTTTCCCAGAATTAAAAAGAAACAACACACTTTCGTGCATTGGCATTATCTGCCCCCCCCCCCCCCCCCCCCCCACATACACACATACTGCTTGCTCTGCCCAACATCGTCGAAAATGTGCAACCAGCACAAAAATATTTTGTTATCATTTGACAAAAGGACATAAATCATGCTGTGACACACAAGATCACAGGCATGGTTCCTTAAAAGGGGTATGAAAATAAAATCAAGAAGATGACGAAAAATAAAAAGAAAAAACATATGAAGAGGAAGACGACACACAGACGAGAATATAGAACCCAAAAAAAGCCCCACACACCACACACACTTTATTCGATCTTTTATTCACTTTGTTGTTCCTATATCCGATGAGCGTGCGCGCGCCAGCGTAAATGCCATCACAGAAAATTGTGAAAAAAGAAGCTGGCAAGATCATCGGCATCATCATCGTCATGATGGTCCGCAATATCCCCAACCCCTACTCCCACCACCCTTCTTCTGAAATTTTACTTTTCAAACTTCTTATTGCTTGCAATGGTTTTTGGTGGGAATAAGCAAACGCGCACTAACAACAGCAGCAGGAGCTGCAGCAGCGAATTAACCGCATTATAAATATCCCATGTAGCCCTAAGTGACTGACTGAATGACTGACTACCAAATATATCCCCACTTTTCTGTGAATTTATTTTTTGGCTCTACAACAGTGGGGCTTAAAAATCGTCATACAGCCTTACCTTAAGTAAGAATTTTGTTGTCAACAGATAAACGGCAATGTTGATATGCAGATGTGCCCCGCCCCTAGTATTATGCTTAAATAATAACTGAATTCAATTAAAGGGGGGGGGGGCGAAACAATCTAATGATACTGATTTTTGTTTCTCCGAATTCGAGTGCGATGTCAAAGCGAGGTCAGCATTTATGGCTGAATCACAACGACGCGTTCACCTCAGCTTCGCGTACGTCAGATGAAAGATGACATTTGAGTAAATCAACTAATCGAAAATAATAATTCTTGTAATTATTTGCCTTGAAATTCAGAATGGATACAGAAAATCTAATTTCAATTATAGAAGTTTTTGGGAAAGTAGCTTATACTGCCACGAGATCCTTAGTCAACGAGGAGTTTTAGAAACCTACATGGTGCGGATGCTGATGGACTTGTACAATGAGGGAGCAGTGACCAAAGAAAGATTTCCGGCTTACCACTGAAAACCGCTCTTATTGTCAACTGTGTTAGAAACTTAGGTGCAAAATCAGAAAACTCTTTTTAACCTGCTGCAGGTTTTTCCAAGGTATTATAAAATCTGTGCGTTTTTCGGCATAATTGTTATAGACTTTTATTTTAACAATTGTTAAGTTCATTCAAAAAAACCTTAAAACTCTATGTTTATTACGCACTAGCTTTTGCCCGCTACTTCGTACGCGTGGATTTTAGAATAAAGTAGGTATCTCAGTATATTTTTGTTTTTGCACAACCGGTTCAAAATGGGGGGATGGGGGGGGGGGGGGGGGGTATGCGTAGTATGAAAGCTACATACCTTACCAGCTCTACAGCCGTAAGATTTTTGGCTTCTGTATAATATTATTTCGAAGTATCATAACGGTTTAAATTGCAAAGTTGGAGGGTTAAGCTCTGAAGCAATATACCTAATTGGAATGCCCACTTTCAAAACGATGCAACGCGTCGATACTGCTATTTATGGCAGCTCCGCTTCATCAGTTTTGGGCGTAAGTATTGCTTGTTCACCGTTCTTTATGGTTACATTATTTTTCGATTTCTGCTTTCGCTGATTGAGACATTGTCTATATAGTGGTAAACAGCGCCATCTATGATGTTTTTGATGTAACTTCTATTCAGAACGACTAACTTATTTCTATTCATGTATATGTAGGTAAGTGTGGCGCTATTTTTATGATTTCGAGCGCCATTATGTAAGTGAGACGCTAACTTGCTTAATTTAATTTTGCGTTAAGTTCATTGAATAACGTTCGATTTCAGCAATATTAAAAAAACAACCAGAATTATATATTTTCCTGCAATACAATGTGGCCTATATTTTAAGTTGGCGTACTACCAATAAATCTGTGAAAACCGCATTCAATTCCGTGCAGTAGTTTTTGCGTGATGCGCGTACAAACATACAGACAGACAGACAGACAGACAGACAGACAGACAGACAGACAAAAATTCTAAAAACGGTTGTTTTGGCTTCTGTGGGTCTAATAGAGACTCCCCATATTAGTTTTGCATCTATATCTTCAATGTACAGACATCGACCTGTTACAATTTTATTATATGTATAGATATTCTTGAGAAAATCGACCCGAAGTCAACAAATCTGCATTGGCAGAAAAAATGGAACAGGCTAGAAACGGGATATCAAAACTGCGACAAGATATCAAATTTATTTAAACGCATTTACACATTTACAAAGGTAATAGCCTTTGTCTCATAAAAAAAAAAGACATAAACGAAGGTTCTATCGTTAGTACATAATACTAACATCACAATTTATTACCGTTCACGTGAGCCAGGGTATAAGGGTATACCAAAGTAAGCCTTTTCTTAAATCCCCAAACAATGATATTGAAATTGGAGTTAGGCCTTTACTGTTGAACGATTTTTTGCTTAAAATGTACCCAAAAGAATCATTATCTAAAATATTGACTACGAATATGGGGACACCCTGTATAAATTCACACCCTTTTGTGACTTAATTTTGTATTATTTGTTACATCTCCTCTCTGATGAGGGATATCAACCCATTTTTAAAATTGAAAAAAAAAATAAAAGGAAACACAGAAACAGTAACAATAGTTTGAGAAGTCAACGCGCGCAAATGTTCAAATATTTCGGCTTTTGCTTCGCCTTCGCTTCATGTTACGTGGTTTGTGTACTTACTTTTTGATGCCAAAACGTAAGGTTAAAGTTCAACGCCTCATTGTGAGCATTATACATGAACTCCTATGTCTGAACTTTTGCGTTCTGTCAAAGCGAAGCCCAAAGCGTCGTTGGGAAGCAGGCATTATGTCTGAACTTTTGCGTTCTGTCAAAGGGAAGCTTAAAGCGTCGTTGTGAAGCAGGCTTTATATTTATGTGTATTATTAAAAATTCAAATAACTCATATACAAGGTGATCGGCATAAAGTGCACCAAAACGCTAAAGCGAGTAGGTTAGGCTTAGACAGGAAAAAATCGTATTATAATGGGGTCTCTTTCCAACACTTATAGTTGGGAAGGGCAATTTTCTAAGAAATAGACTTAAAACAGAAAAAACATGATTTAAAAACAACGAACGGTAAAACTAATAATGCCATGCTATATCTTTTCGAAAAGTCAGACAGTTCTTTTTTAATTTTTATTTTAAATTAAGTTGTGTTAGTGAACAGTTTTCGAAAAATTCATTTTCAAACTCGTATGTATGAAATTAAGTATAATTTTTGTGGGTTCAGAATTCAATACTCTTTAATTTTCAAAAAAAAAAAAAAAAAAAAAAAACCGGATGATAAAATGTATCTTAGTTTTTAAAGAAATCAAAACAAAAATGAAAAGTGCTTTTCGTTCATTCCTCAATATCTTATCATTTGATGTCAACTCGTACACTGGGGTGAAGTGTTATGGGTGAAGGCTATCGGTATAAATCACTTTCCAAACTCTATACTTTTTTTTTGAAGGCTATCGGTATGAATCACTTTCCAAACTCTATTCTATGGTAATCAAAGCGTAGTTGCTATTGTAAGAGGCACGGAGTGGAAAAGGCGACCAAATAAAAGTAAACGATGCTTCACTTGTGAAAACTTTACTGTAACTAATTCTAATTTTAAAGCTATATCATACACTACAGTTCTCATTTTCATAAACGAATACAGTATTGTATGTTATTTTAAAATACTGGGATTTAGAGTATTCTTGATACTTATATTTGTTAAGATAAATATTTCTTACACTATCTTTCTGGTGGTAAGGGTGGGATTACTTCGTACCAAAGATGATTTTGAAGTCTTGCAAAAAGTGAATAGTGATGACACCTCCTATTGGGGAACCTTCGTCGTACAATCTCTGTGCTTCTCGACTGGAAGCATCCGCTTAACCGTAGCAATAATTCAAATCTGTTAATTCTTCCCGAGAGTAACTTGGCATCGTTTTGTGTTGAAGATGTGATGCTTAATACTGAATACTCAAAAAAATTTATTTGTTTTTATAATTTAATTTCGTACAAATCGTATTTCTTTTTAATGGCGCTACAGGTGTGGTGGTTCTGGGCCTCGTTTAATATACCTTTCCAGCCATATCTATCTAGCCCGCCACCTCAAATTTTGCACTCCCAGTACTAGGAGATCTTTCTTTACCTGGTCAACTGCCTCCATTTGTTCAATATGATAAAGCCAAACAACTTTCAAATTTGCATCTATAATTTCTTGCTGCTCTGCCAGATCCTCTTAGAAATATCATCACTTTTAATTCCGCATCTTACTATTAATCAATTTTTAAAGAGCCTAACTTTTCAACTAAATGTTTGCCAATCGGTCAGACTATAGTTGTTACATGTCTTCATTTTAGGTTATTTCAATTATTTATGCACTAGATTTTTTTTAAATAATTTGCAAAGATCGAAACAATTTGATAAGAATGTTTCTAATCATAATTGGTTAAGAGTTCTTGTAGAAGATGTTATAAGAGCGTAGTTCATAAAATATGAATTTTTCATTCAGGTTTGAATATCAGCTCTTTTGTTATAATATGAAATATTGTTGGTGACCAATCATTTATAAATTCTAGAACTCAAAAAAGCAAAGTATGATGTGCAGAGTATTTTCAATGAATGCATACAAATGTGGGTTTGCATACGGGCCAAAAACTCAGAGGAGGCAAGCAACATTTATCCAAGCAAACGATATGTCTTAATACTTTTAGAATCATTACGATTTAAATAGATTCGTAGTAGGTGCGGAGGATAAATAATTTTGACATATATGGGCTTGCTGAACTTGAATTTTTTGGTATGATTGTTAATTTTCGCTAACCGCTTTCAGTTTGCCAAAACACTCTCGATCTATCAGACCCTTATCAACCCGATCGTCGATTGATTTTTGATTTTACTTTTTGGTAGATACGTTTATGTGAACTTCTTTACTCCACTGTATAATCGCCGATCAACTCCTTGAAACACAAAAAAAAGTTATAAATATTTGTATTATTTTTTTTTATCCTATGGTAATGTGCGTATTTATTTTTGTTTGTGTCGTCGTGGCTTTGAACAGCTCAACATTTCTAGATGGTTTCACGATCGCACGAATTTTTGATAGGAAACAAACTCTTGAGTCCTCCGAAACCGAAAAAAGAACGAAAAACGCTGAACTCTTGCAAGGGGTCATTATGCCTTTTTCTTAATTCCTAAGTTGTAATAATAATGACGATGATGAGGAATCCAGCATGTGCGACCAAAATAAAAACACAAGAATAAATATAGATATGTGTATATAAATAAATAAAATGCGTGGCTGGGTCGCATGAACTTGCTCTTATGCTAGATAATTGCTTAAATACACAAATTTATTTAGAACAATTTTAATTGGCTTACGTTTGTATTGTGTTAGAAAAACAAGATATTATGTAATAATATTTCATTGCTGAACTTTTATTTAGGAAAACAAATATTGAAAACCGTTTGAATAGTTTTTTTTAAAAAGCTTTGAAAAATTTTCGAAAAATGTTCTGCATTCGATTGAAAGTTTATTTTTTTTTTTTATTTGTGCGCACTCAAGGAGTTATAAATACCCTTAACATGAATTAACACAGTGCGAGCGTTATTAGGAAAGTTGGATAGGAGATGAAAGGAGATACCGATGCACATTTGTTTTGAATGCCAGTAAATCGCACTTTGGGGAGGGGGGAGTAGAGCATCCACCTTCTTGTAGTGTTGCTAAAAAAGACTCACTATACTTAACAGTTCATTGAGCATTCCCAGCGATGCGAGTGTTAGGGGGAGGAATGTATCTATCTATTTCGCTGGAGCAATGTTTTTAGAAATAGCGATAAAATAAGGTTAGGCAAGAGACATTAGGAAGATGTTCGAGTGAAACAAATGTTTCGGTAATGGTTCTTTCACTTATAAGTTTCAAACTCTTTTTTAAATCCTATCAAGGAGGCGGAAGTGAGCAGCTGCCCAGATATGAGAATTATACTCAAGCTTCGGGCGAATGTATGCCTTGCATATGTATCCGAAAAAAGATTGTTCTAAGAAATAGCACTCTGAAAGTGTTATCAAAATCGTTGGAGCCATTTTCGAGTAAATCAAACTTTTTGTAAGTATAGTTGTATGGCGGGAAGCGATATTTTTTTACCTAGAGCAAAAATGGAAAATTCTCTTCCAGAGACTACCAAATAACTACTTTGAGAACAAAGTTTTAAGCACGTCAAACAATCGATTTAGTACTGTGCAGGTGCCAACAGAAAGAAGTACAGACAGGCAGACAGACGATCAGAGTTCGCAGACCCGTTTTGTGATTGATACATATCTCAACATTTTTTCCTGCACGAATCCATAACTTGCCTTACAGTACCTATAATCGCAAGTAAAAAGAAGACCCCCCTAAAATTCATTCCAAATCATCGTATCGTGCCGCTATGGAGTTGTGTGCAAGTGCAGTTCAAAGCCATTTATATATAAGCGGAGGACACTTTTTTGAGTATAAGAATTATTTCTTCATTTGTCTCTCAGACTCCGTATGACTGGATGGACATTATTATTCGCGCACAGCAAATTAAATTTATTCAGTTGCAGGGCGGTTTGTCTTTGCCAATTTTGTGGTGGATCCTTTCTGATTGCCTTGGAATCGCTTCCAAAAGTGCAACACCACAAGACATGTTGCACTGTAGACCTTCTTTGACCTTTTTGTTGGTTTTTTTAATCTTCCTTTCTTGTTCTGAATTCATTTTGGGAACATTTTAATACAAAAAAAAACTGTATTCATGTGTTTTCCTTTGGATTGCTTCAGGAATATGCAAGAACGGGAATGGAATAATTTGAAATTTTTGTGCGCACAACATTTTTAATTTATCCGAATTTTCGTTATACTTGTTTTTTTTTTGTTCTGGTCAAAGCAAATAATACGATTTTGGGATGCATTTCTCGGTGTCCTTTGATGAAACTTATCTTTCGGTCGTTTTGCGAAGTTTGGTATTACGCCAAATGTGCGTGGTAATTGTTTTTGTTTATGAAAGCAGTCTTCCTCATTTATGGTCAAAATGCATTTCTTTGGTAGGTACTTCTTGTTTAGCAATGTTGCACGTTTGAATACCAATGGAGTTTTGTTTCCGCTGAATGTACCTACCAAAGTTGACAATATATGATAAACAATGCGAAAGAATTTGCTGTAAATGGTTGTCGAACTTAAATTATACAACATTAAAAGTATCTTTTATAATTTTTTCTTTTTGAGCAACGAGAAGTTGAGAATTTGATCTGTACAGGTGTTAACGACAATAAATTGTTAAGTTAACCTATAAATTGCGTTCGAATAAACATAAATTGCAGAAACTCTGAGCATAAAATCAGCAATTAATAAGAACAAATTTAAGACAAAAATTACCCTTGAATGATAATCACACAAACGTAAATTTAGCAATGCCGAGTCTCTGACTTCAAAATAAAACAACAACACAAATGTACCTTCCTCTACATCACCGTATCTGCGTATTCAGTACCACAGTTTTTGTCAGAAAATTTGTCTTTTATTTGTTGATGGGTATTCCGCCAATACTCTTGACTTGTCCCTTACTTCTCATCCTGATAAATATATATATACTATCAAAGTAACTTCTCCATATGGCACTTCCGACCATTGTGTCATTTCAGCTAATTTCTCAATCTCCAACCATCCAGTTAACGAAAAAATTCCCACTACTACCGTTTGGCAATACGAGAAAGCCAACTGGGACGGTCTGAATAATTTCTTTCGCAACTTTAACTGGTCATTATGCTTCCTCGATAGTAACATTAATGCCAGTGCTGAAATCATTACAGAAGTTATTTTTCTTGGAATGAGAACTTTAGTCCCTCACAGAACAAAAAGTATCAAGCCAAAAGAAAAGTCTTGGTTTTCCAAAAAGTGTAAAGAAGTTATCAGGTTGAAAGAATTAAGCTTCCGATCCTACAAAGCCAACCCAACTGAGGAAAATCGGAAGAAACAGAAAAAAGTTAGGAATTCGTGAAACTCCGCTATCAAAAAAAAGAATTTTTTACGGCCAAAATTCTGCAATATCCCAAAGGCAGTAAAAACTTCTGGTCATTTGAAAAAACGTCAAGAACCCAAAGTCATCATCAACGCCCATCGTCGACGATAAACCAATTGTCTGCTCTTCAGAGAAGACGAATATGCTGGCAGGTCGCAGCTCATTTTGCTGCAAGTTCTACGTTGCCTGCAAGCAACGATGCCCCTCCTGTACTTGAGAACGTTAATTTTTCTATGGGACAGGTATTTTTCCGCACCAGTACAGTTGCAAGAGTAAGAGTTCTTCAAGATCTTGATTTACACAAATCCGTTGGCCCGGATGGTATACCCCCTATACTTCAGAAGAGGTGTTCTTTATCGCTGGCAAAACCACAGCGTAAGCTTTTCCATCGTTCCTATAGTTCAGAAATCTTTCCTAGTAGATGGAAAACAGCATTTGTCCAGCCCGTCTCTAAAAAAAGTGACTCCTCCTACCGACCAATTGCAATTACGTCCCTTCTTTCCAAAGCCATGGAAACACTGATAAATCGTCAGCTCAAGAAATATCTCAAAGATCGGGAGCTTTTAAATGCAATCGTTCCACTGGTGATCTGATGGCATATTTCACCGAGTGGAACAAATCTTTACATCACTTTGGCGAAAGCAAGATTATTGCGCTTGATATATTAAAGGCATTTGATGAAGCTCTTTTATCGAAAAAGCGTGTATTTGGTATCGATGATACTCTTATTCATTAAAAGGGCTATACAAACCCATTGAGCGCGTGTGTCGTATATAAAAAAAATTAAAAAATAGAGAATACGATACATCGATTCTCGAAAACTGAGATGGGCCACGGACAAAGTCATGACCTGTAATCAGACAATTCCTAACTAAGTAATTACCCATTGGTCGCTGTAGCAAATGAAAGATTTGACTCACTCTACTCCTATGTCCAGCCTTCCTTTAACACACACAAAACCATTAACTGGCAGGACACTCTTTAAGTATCATAAGAAGTAAATGATATTATGTAAAGGTGTCCTCATGTGCTTGAGAAACCAACCGCTTTCACTTTCACCAAACAGCAATTTATAAGTTAGGATTTTATAGAACATATACATTACATGTTCGATGTAACTTCTGCGAGGACTTACAAAGATTTTCATATCGGAAGCAAAAATTAAAAATTTACTTAAGTTTATCAATATCTTCAGATTTCTCAAAAATAAATTGACATTGCCAGGGAAGCTTTATGATGAATCTACATTGATCTAAGAGTGCCAGATGGACACAACATATAACAGTCATCAGATCACTAACTAACCTAAATATGAATAATTCTCTGATTTGAGTTAGATCTAAGGCACAATTTTAAATATCCGCAGATATGCATTGAATTTTTTAAAAATAATCTTAGTTTCTGAACAATTAAAGGAAGTTACTGCACATAATGCATTCGTTTAGTCAAATATAGGTTAGATCAGACCCCTTACATCATTTCTTAATGTTTTCTAAGTAGGTTTAAATGTATATGTAGGTGATTATCCAAAAGTGATGATAACACTCTACCGTAACGCATCAATGTGTCACACTTAAAAATCAAACGACTACTTCCCCATTAACCTTACTTTAAGTCGAATGCGTCCATTACGCATCATCACCACTTTTCATCTTACACGCTTCAAGTTTAAATAATAAAAAAAAAATCGTTACCTGGCGTATATCGATATAGCTTAGAGCTTGTCTAGGGCGTATACTATGCATAAACAGCAGCACAACTCGTGAATATACTTAATTATATTTAATTATGCATTAAATCAGAAACTATCCATCGGTTAGATTGTAGTTATAAAGATCAATCACTGTGATGAGCCATAATTTTCCTATAAATAAATCCTTCGCAACCACTGAATGAAAATATTCCTAGAGCTCCGCAAGAGTCTGAACTCTTTTGAGATCATGTTTTTGATTAAACTAGCAGAAACAGTCATTGGTTCAACGAAAAAAAATCATTGGCAATCTATTGTAGCGGACAATCGAGATGAGTTAAGACACCATCATCATCATGGTTGTGGCTTCTGTGAAACATGTAAATTCGTTCGATAGCCGCTCGATGGAGCAGGAGAAGTTGTCTATCTGAAACGACCCACAGGGGCAGGATGGTAATTCCAATTCTGTATATAATTAGAGCGGCTGGACCTCGAGTTGAGCTGCATCTTGCATTGCACGTCGTACTTCCTTTAGCAAAGTAATTATTATTATCATGTTTCTAGTAAATGTCTATTAACATTATATAACACAGAGGCGGAATGTGGTGGTGATGGTTAAAGGATATAAGTTGATCAGTGTGGGACAGGTTCACGATATAGTGGGTTTTTGATGCAAAATAGACGTGAGAAGAAATGTAATGTCTAGTGCTAGTGCTCTTTGGCGCAGTCCGGATCATATAGACTCAAAGAGATTCTTAAGACAGGATGTGAAGGTGTGGAATTCAATTTAAAATTCAAATGGGCGAAAATTCTTTGGCTAAAATTCCAAAGAGAATCTTGACATCTGCTTTGAGTTGTTTTGAAAGACTGCCAGTGGTTTTTCGTTATCGAACCATTTATATAAAACTAAATGATTAAACTCCAGGTTTGAAATAAATATGGTGAATAACGAATTAAGACATTATATTCCTTTCTGACCTCTGATCATATTAACTTTTAGAAACAGAAGATAAAGATTCTAAACATTTTGAAATGCTTTAAGTATTAAAGAAGAAGAAATGTTGCAGATTGAAAAATGAAATTAATGCCCTTATGATGTGTTAACACAGTACTAGCTTTTATAAAATAAGAGGAGATACCGATGTGAATAAATGTTGAATGTCCTTATATCGTGCAATGGAGGAAGATGGGCCTGGAAATTCAAAATTTGAGAAGTGCGGCTTTAGAAAGAGTCTCCAAACCTCCAAATAGTACGTCCGAAACTAGGTTTAAGAATAAATGTATGGGCATTCCTATCGGAGCGAGTAGTATGGAAATATTGGAATGCGCCTGTCTATTTAGTTATTATTTATATATCAGTGCTAGTGATACGAGAGAATGGTATTATAGGAGGAATTCAAATTGGCAATGTACTACTATTAATAGAAATAGCGATAAAACTAGAAATACTTGGACAGTATGCTTGAGCAAATCACTTGTTTCTTTTTTCGAATATAGTTTTAGAAAATGCAATGCTTAAACGTAACTTAAAAGCTTTATAAAAACCTTTAAAACCAGCTTAAATATCTACTAAACATAACTTACTGGCTTTATGCGGGCTCTTAAATGTATCCCGTAACAATATTAATACCAATGCCTTTCGGCTAAAAGGTAACTTATTGCTAAGAATTTATTTATTTAAAGAGTATGTAAAAAAATTTGTTCCGAAAAGACTTGGTGGGTGATACATATCGGAATCAAAAGTTTTAAAAGGGATCACGACATTATCTAGAGGCACAGAATCTATAAAGGACAATATCTATAAAAAAAATACAGAAATAAAGTCTAGAAGTCAAAAAAATGTAGAATGTAAACAAATTTAGAAAGAGGGAAATCTAGAATACAATAAATCTAGAACAATGAAAAATAAATCCTAATATCTATAAAAAAAAATACAGAAATAAAGTCTAGAAGTCAAAAAAATGTAGAATGTAAACAAATTTAGAAAGAGGGAAATCTAGAATACAATAAATCTAGAACAATGAAAAATAAATCCTACATTTTCTATAATCTTTTTGAGAGTTCTGTTGGATTTTTCACTAAGACATGTTTGTTGTTGATTATATAACTGTAGTTACCCTTCCACAATAATTATTTCATTTGTTAAGCTCTTTTAATGTAAATGAATAATTAATCTCAATTTTTAAACACCCTTTATTAATAATGATTTCGTTCACTTGCATATAAAATGTATCTGCTACGTTGAGACCATGCCTTACTTGACTAAATTATATTTACCTGCCATATCTGTTTACATTTAAGGCACGTGGCTAATATTGTCCTACACTATTTCATGCCACTTTAGAAAAACCCTTGACCTTGAATTAATATTAATTCTAGATTTTGTACATTCTAGTTTTTTTTCTAGATTTTCCCTTTCGTGATTTTTTTTTGCTCTAGATTTGTTTTCTAGATATCGTCGTAAACCCATTTTAAGCAATATTAAAAAGTGATCGTTTGTACTCAATCATTCAGAGATAGATGATATTATATGTCCAATTATTTGATTATATTTGTGTTTAGTCTTTCTTTACCTTTATATACACAGTTTCATTTTTCGAGATATCGGTCTGCCAGCCAGCCTCTTAAATCTCTAACTAAAAATACTTTTTATATAAAGTGGCAACTTGTTAGTTTGTACTAATTTCTAATTTCTAATCTTAAAATACTTTCGTCTCTTTTATCAAAAGAATACCTACGTTTAAGTATTTTTTGCTAAGTCACTTCGAGTAAACCTAACCTATAAATTAGAATCTCGCGCTTTTTTGTAAAAATCTTTGAAGATTTTATCAGAGGCATGTATTATTTTTGTATTAAGATAAATTAAAATTAATTAACATTAATTCATAGATTTAATTGTCTAAGGATATTGGATTATAGTTTTTGAATTATTGTTGCTCATTCGTATTGTTAAGAATACCAATTGTAAGTAAGTTTTAAATTAAGATTCCTAAGTATGTATTTAATATTTGAAACTTTAATAGGAAATAAAATATATCAAATTGTTCTTGGGATATTGATATTTTGGATATTTTTACGGTGCAGCAACACGGTCAATTTAATTAATGGAACTTAACCACCACATAAATTATTTCCTTGTTTTAAATAATAGTGCGTTCGGTACTTATTCTGATTTTGAATAGCAGAATGTATACTAACTATTTCAATAAATTTTGCTTAATTGTATGTAGTAAAAGTAAGTTCATTTCTTTTGATAAAACTGAAGACTACCTTTGTTTGTTAATTTTTTTTTTTTTCGTGTTCCGCCAAAAACAACCCTAAACCTGTGAAAGCTGACCAACGCGATAACGTTGATAAACTTTTATTACACAATTTTACGTCGCTCATCCACTAGTCTGAGCTTTTTCACGTCTATCCTTTCGGTCCAGATTGGACACCGCCCTACTAAATCGAAGGCACTCTATTCCGTTTCCTACGGCAAGGTCTCGGTCGTACAGGAGTCACTGATCCACAGTCTTACGGCTGACGCTACGTGGTAGATTAACGGAAGCTGTAGCAGCATCCATCTATCTTAAAATGTGAAAGCCTCGGGTGGAATGAAGCATTCGTTCAAATATTCATCATTGGGATAGTAAGTCCCAAAGATAAGTCCATTGTAAGAGGTCATAGCTCTCGCAACGTGACCGCGAATTAGCTTGAACAAGAAGTTATCTATCCCGTTTATGTTGGCCGTATTGTAGAAGACTTTGTTGGAACAGTAAGGTGTTATGACATGTGACATTTGAGTTATATTTGTATTTGTGCTTCTTGAGTGGACTCTGACTTCAAATCCAGAAGCAAAATTATCTTCTCAGAATCGTCAAAAGTGTCATTTGCTTACCAATGGAACAGTTTCAGAAGAATTCCGGATGCTTCTGGACGCTTCCTTTCCTGTTTACTCCAAAAGAAAGTACTATAAAAGTGGCTTTACATGGAGCTGCATCAAATTATAGTGCAGATGCAAAAAACAACAAAACCAATCATAGCGCAGACGATGAAGAAGAACAATGTTCGTCTTCACTATAATTTTCAAACTGCTTACACTCCTAATAGGAAAATCCAGTGTCTCATGAAAGAAGTTTTGAGGAATTCAAAAATAATAAGACAGTAAAAAAGGGCTAAAAGAAAAATCATGTGTTACCTATATTTTTAGTGAGGAATAAATCTTAAAGCTTGTAATGAACAATTCAGAATTGATATTCACTTGAATATGTTTCATTGGGTTTGAGATGGAACCTTGAGATTTTACTTTTTAGGGGATGCGGAAAATGAGTTAAATCAATTCGCGGTACCAAGTTAGTGACGATAGATCAGAATTTTGAAAAATTCAAATAATGGGATATGCCCATGCTGCAGCACACCAGCATCGAAGTTCCCAGAGTGAAACCAGTAAGTAATGGAAATTGATATTACAAGTACTTAAGTTTTGACATAACACAAAAGCACAAAAAATATGTAAAATAAATGCGAAAATATTAAGAACGTGCATAAAACATAAACTATGAGCGCGATGCAGTGGTTTTAAACGTGTTTTTTTTTCAGGCAAGTTTTATTAGTATAGGTAATCAACAATATACTTAGCTACTTATAGTGATAGAATTAGTCAGAGTTTCATTGGCTTTGCCATGATAAGAACGATGTTGGGGACAATGCAAAACTCTACGTGTAGGCACGTGCGGTGCAGGGAAATAAGTCCCCGGGTACTAAGTCCACCGAGGGACTTTATTCCCACTTAGTGGGAACTTAGTCTACTTAAGAGAAGTGGACTTATTTCCTATGCAAAGTGGGAACGTGCTCCACTTTCTTGTGGGAACTTAGTACCTACACACTACGAATCATGAAGAGGGAAGTAACTTCCAACAATAATAGTTTAAAATCTTACAAACAGAACTATGTGAAAAGTTTTTTTGTTATCTATAAGCAGTTTTGCATACACCCAACCTCGCACCTACTACAGTGAGCCCAAGCAGGGGGGTTGCAGGGGGGCAGCATGCCCCCCCTTACCCGTTTCATTTTTTTCCGATGTAAGCTTCGTATGCTTTTTTTTGTATATTTCTTAATTCTCTTGTTTTGGAAAAGGAAGTGGGAACGTATTTCACATCAAAGGGGAATTTAATTCTCACCATTCATAAAAAATAAGTCCACTTCTCTTAAGTGGACTAAGTTCCCACTAAGTGGGAACAAAGTCCCTTGGTTGACTTAGTACCCGGGGACTTATTTCCCTGCACCGGTACGTGCGAAGTGCGAATAGTAATAGTGTCAAAATTGAGCAGAAGCAATTTTACTTGTTGTTTTGTTAATTTCAAAATGCTGTGGCCGGTCCCATACCCATTCACTGTACAAAGTGATTTTTAAAACTTCTTCCTCTTCATTATCGCTCACTAAGCTTCGTTGCTAGACTTCGAAGTCTGTTCCATTGAATATATGATATCGTCGTCGTTCTATTAAAACTCCCTAAGTCCATTTTTAGTAAAAATGAGATAAATACGCCAAGTTTATTCAAATGACAAGATCTATGTTCTATCAAAACTCCCTAAGCTCTACGTTCCTCTATTATCAAACTATATAGTATTAAAACTCCCGAAATCCAAAAAATTCTTCG
This sequence comes from Platycheirus albimanus, assembly GCA_916050605.2. Lineage (NCBI taxonomy): Eukaryota > Metazoa > Arthropoda > Insecta > Diptera > Syrphidae > Platycheirus > Platycheirus albimanus. The sequence goes on along the minus strand of OU696697.1, from coordinate 76,382,655 downwards.
ATTTTTTATATTGAATACTAGCTTTAAATGAAAATATCTCAAAAAACAAATAATGGACTTAGGGAGTTTTAATAGAACGACGACGATATTTATGCTTTGCTATACAGGGTGATTCACCAGCGTTGTGCCAAAAAGCTAGAGCGTGTAGGTTAAGTTGAGACAAGAAAAAAATCGTATGGGAGGGGTGGTCTATTCCCCTCCGTTTAGCCGGGAGGGGCAATTTTCTGAAAAATTGACTTATTTTGTAAAAAAAAATATTTAAAATCAACGGGTTCGTTTACAACACCGTGTTATACCTTTTTGGAAAGCCAAAAACTTTTCCTTTTATTTTGTTTTTGAATTAAATTGTTTTAACGAATAGTTTAAAAAATATAAATTTTCAAACTCAAAATTTTGAAAAAAAATTTGAAAAAATAATTTTAAAACTAATTTTTTTCAAAATTTTACGTAATTAAGTATAATTTTTGTTCTCAGAATTCAACGCTTCCATTAATCTTTAATCCAACACTGAAAACCGTATGGCTCTACGACTTTTTGTTGCCAAGGTATTCAAAAATAACCGAACCTACTTCTTCACAAAAACACGAAAAAATTGGCTAAATGGTGCTTGTGCCATCCCGTAAGGCTAGGTTTTCTTGTTTTTGTGAAGAAGTAGGTTCGGTTATTTTTCAATACCTTGGCAAGAAAAAGTCGTAGAGCCATACGGTTTTCAGTGTTGGATTGAAAATTAATGGAAGCGTTGAATTCTGAGAACAAAAATTATACTTAATTACGTAAAATTTTGAAAAAAATTAGTTTTAAAATTATTTTTTCAAATTTTTTTTCAAAATTTTGAGTTTGAAAATTTATATTTTTTAAACTATTCGTTAAAACAATTTAATTTAAAAACAAAATAAAAGGAGAAATTTTTGGCTTTTCAAAAAGGTATAACACGGTGTTGTAAACGAACCCGTTGATTTTAAATATTTTTTTTTACAAAATAAGTCAATTTTTCAGAAAATTGCCCCTCCCGGCTAAACGGAGGGGAATAGACCCCCCCTCCCATACGATTTTTTCTTGTCTCAACTTAACCTACACGCTCTAGCTTTTTGGCACAACGCTGGTGAATCACCCTGTATATTTACATAGAAATTCAATGAGACTGACTCTATATTTCTGGCGGAGTACGTACTGTGGCTCTGTAGGTTGCTTGATTTTGGTAGTGGAGAGAAAAAAATGGTGGGGAGAAGAAAGAGCGCGTTGTATTACATTGTTTCTGACAACAATAGGGGGAATAAGGGAGCTAGCCAATAGATCACTCGTTGCTATGTCAACGACGAGAATATGAATTAAAAAAACAGAAAATATGTGTTTGTGTTTAAGAAATTCTTCAATGTGTTAGCTATTGAGCTATTTGACAACATCGCAATTTAAAGAATTTCTATTTATTTACATTATTTGTTCAATTTGATTTTTGGTTCTATTTGCGATTTATGTAGACACTTTAAGGCAAGTTATTTTATCGTAAAAATTAAAAAAATTAAAATCATATATGACATACGATGAACGCGAAGATGAAAAAAATTGGTCTAAGACTTGGTCTGTCTGTCTGAGGGTTTATTTGTATATTTTGCTAAAAAAAATTCAAGGTACTTGCTATATGACCGTTAAATTAAATCGTACAAACAGCTCCGACGATTTTGATAAAATCAATATTAGGTACCTACAAAAAACTCCAACGTTATTCCTCACATAGGACCTATTTTTTCCACTCAAAAACAGATTAACCGATTCTTCCAAAATATTATATACCTAGTTACATGTATGAACATTTAATCTTAAATGTTGTGTGTAAATGTTGATTACTTAAAAATTTGCGAAAAATCTCTCACAATAGATACCTACCTATTTTACTAGAGAATAGGTACATTTAAAAGCAGCTTGCATAATTCCGTGTTTCAGCTTAGGTGCCTACATATACCTTTTTCGAGTTCTCTTTCGTATCCCTAGGATTATTCTTTCGACAGTGATTCATTAAGCTAGAGCAAGTTCGTGCAACCCAGTCACACATTTACATTTAATATCACAAAAGATGATAGAATTGCCAACTTTCTGGCAACGAACATTATAATTTTACTAGAATTCAGATTGCTTCAAAATTCAAAATGACATTTTTTGTGACTTAACTTATAAAGATGACAACTGGGATGCAAATTAAAATTTTTCTTAATCTATTTTGCTTCAAAAAAGATTAAGAGAAATGTTGTCATTCGAAAGATACACCTGCAAAACGATTAGAATACCTAGGTATTGATAAGAAAAAGTAGCAAGAGATTTCTTTAAAATAAAAAATGTTTTAAGTAGGTACAAACAAAAATTGCAAAGAACTGGGTTTGAAAAGTAAAATAGTTTTTGTTTGTCACTTCATGTTAAATTCCCTTTTTTACATTACGCGTTAGTAATATTTTTTTCTTATGTCAACTCTTTCTACACGTTTTAGCTGTTTTTCACCCTAATTAAACTAAAAAATGAATAATCTACCTATAAAACATTTTTAAAATTTGGCAGACAACTTTTTGCTAGTTGGCAAGCCTGGCTCCCAAGCTTAAGCAAATATTCAAAAATCCACAAAAATGTTCCTAACAAAAATTCTTCAAAGCAAACAAAATATCGTCTTAAAACTCATATCCAATACAATCACATATTTTTCAATTCAAACAAAGAATGTTTATTTCATTATATTGTATTTATTTACCCCCACTTAAATTTATATTAATTTTTATCTTTGCTTCCCATAGCATTCTAAACAAAAATCAGTTTGCCTTGTCTCCCTCGAACCCCCAAGGAAATTCTATACATTCTTCTCGTTTATCGTTGTTTATCGCCGCTGTCAATAAAGCTTTTGGAGAGCTCTCCAACCGCAGGGTTCTGGCGGAGTGTAGTAAATGGCGCCTCTTGCGTTCCGGTTTTGAATTGTACTATGTAAATATATAGCAAAGGATATATGTATAGTACGTTAAATAAGCGGAACGTTATGTGCGCCATCTATGGAACAAATACACAAACACTTGTTATAAAGATTTTTATCTAGATTTCCATGTGAAGCAAAAATAACAATAGAAGACATTTGATGTAAAATAGATAAAACAATAAGCGCCGCCATTGAACAGATACGCAAACAGAAAAACATGTTCCATGACATTACTATAAAAATATTATGTATATTCCATTTTATATGAAATCTATATATATATATACCATGCCTATGCCTGTATCACCTGAAATTGCATCATTGTATATGAAATCTATAGTATTATGGAGAACGAGTAAGAGATAACGCGGTTTTTGGGCATATAGATGTCGCTGATAATTATCACATATTTAAACCTTTCCACCTACATTTTCTCTCCAAAAACGAGAAACTCGGCAATTTGGTTTGGAGAGTCGATTTTGTAATCCAGACTACTATAGATTTCATTTGTATTCAACAATTTATTTGATATGTCGATATTGCCAACACTTTCGGCAATGGGACATGCGTATAGACACTCCCCAAATGAATATTCAATAATGGCAGACATGGACCTAATAAGTACTTATTAGGTCCATGATGGCAGACATTGGACCACAGACATACAATACAGACCACCAACTTATGCTCCTCTTGCCTTAAAACCCCTAAAATATTTTATTGACCGCTGTATTATGTTTCTCTGCCAGTGTTATTTATTTTTTTCGTGAATTGGCTTACAATGTTTTAAATGCACGGGTTAGTTTAGAGAGATCTTAAACATACTCAAAATAAAATGCACATCAAGCTTGTAGGCAAAGAAAGAAACTTTAAAGAGTTGGCGGTCTGTATTGTATGTCTGTGTATTGGACATTGGAGTTTATTTGGATTTGTGCAGTGCTTCTTGGGTGGATTCCGATTTCCGACTTCAAATCGAGATGCGAAATTCTCTTCTCAGCATCTTCAAAAGTGTCATTTTTGTACCAATGGAACGTTTCAAAAGACTTCCGGATAGGTACTTCTGGACGATTCTTTTTTTTTAATGGACATTGCTAGTGCTATAAATTTGCAAGTAATTTCATTTGATTCCCTAGTAGCACACTCAAACTCGTGTGTCGTGTGCGCTTTTTTACGCCATTTGATTTTACTTTGATTTGTTATCCGATGCTTTAAAAAAATACCTATCGTTATTTGCGGAACGCTACTTCACAAGATAAAAGACAGTGGTCGTGCTGCGTCTTGCTGACTGCATTCTGATTTCTGACTGGAAATTTACGACGTTGAACGTACTCATTGGCGAACGTCAAAGCAAATGTCATAACAAAAAACAACTTTTTGTGCTGAGTGTTTTTTCAAGGTTGGCGGGCGGAAAGGTAATCCTTAGCCAAAGATTTCCAGCTTTCAATGTTGCTCTTCAATCCAATTAAACAAATCACCCGAACTCCTACACGCACTATCTTTAATTTACGTAAAAAGAAGTAAGTTAATTCTAAGAACTCGGCCTTCGAGCTAAAATTATCGTTTTTTATGTAGAGATTTTGGAATATGCAACCCTGTGACTGTAGGATATGTATCTCCCGAAAGACAAGTCCCAGAATCCATCCGCAAACCCCCTTACTACTTTAAATACATGCCACCAGGTAACACCATTGGCGAAGTGGAAATAAAATCGAATGAACAAATCCATCGCCTACGAGCTAGTTGCAAATTATCCGCCAAAATTCTCAAATCGTGTGAAGAAATTGTCAAGGTAGTTCTAGGGCTAATATTCGAGTTAGTCAACTAATTAAGTACGGAATTTCAGATAGGAACAACAACAGATGACATCGACGCTTTTGTACACGAAAAAATCATCGCTGCAAATGCATATCCATCACCCTTGCGCTATGCCGGCTTTCCGAAATCTGTCTGTACTTCGGTAAACAATGTCGCCTGCCATGGAATCCCAGACAATCGTCCGCTCATGGACGGCGACATCGTTAATATCGATATAACAACATATTACAATGGCTACCACGGTGATTGCTCGATGACGTTTATGGTGGGGGAAGTAGACGAACGTGGTCGATACTTAGTCGAATCTACCGAAGAATGTCTCATGGAATCGATCAAACTCTGCCGCCCTGGGATACCATTCAACACGATTGGAAAATTCATAAGTACATTTGTTAAAAAGAAGAAACTGGGCTTAATTCCAGCTTTCATAGGACATGGTATTGGGAGTTACTTCCATGGTCCACCAGAAATCCTTCATTATAAGAACAGCATGCCTGGCACAATGCAACCAGGTATGACCTTCACAATCGAGCCTATTCTTACGTTAGGAGGGCCAGATGTCGAGGTCCAGGAGGATGGATGGACTGCAATAAGTGTCGATGGAGCTAGAAGTGCTCAATTCGAACACACCGTTCTCATAACAGAGAAAGGTTCAGAGATCCTGACAAGAGTAGATTAATAATAAACAATAGAACTTCTGTGCGAATGTGAATTTTATTAGAAACTTAGTGATTAATTGCCCTGAACTACCTTATGCTTCCCCACTACTTAAACTAAAGCTACCTGTTGACTAACCGACTTTGCCACTGGCTTCTGAATCGGCAGGAACAGTTTGAATTCTGGAGGCAGTTCGTCTTCTGAGTAAAGTCTGTCCGAGAAGTAAACTCTTCTGATGCGACAGTTTGCATGGATCTGCACTCGTAGCGTCTCCACATAGTTGGTTCCATATGCTCTCCTAGTAAAGTCGGATAAATTAAATTGTATCTGGTTCCAGCCTTCGTCAAGTCGCATGGGCATTGTGCAGATAAATGGTTTGACTCTGGTTGTTGATTGGTAGTTACTAGCTCGGAACCTCCTCCTCACATTCTTGTCGTCTAAAACCTTTAAAAACATCCACCACTCTTCGTAAATTTTGATCCTTAACAATAGTTTTGTACCTACATACCTGAACTTCAAATGTAAAGTATTTCTTCTGGTTCTTGATGATCATCACCAAAAATGGTAATTTGATACCCAATGTTGTCTTTGGATCAGCCGGACAGGTTATAAACGTTGTACTAACATTCGTTCCGACGATTTCTAGAACTAAACTTTGTATGTCGTTGTCGGTGATTCTCTTGATGTGACCATTTCGGACTTTCTTGTCCCAGATTTGCAATGGTTTACTGCCAATGCTGTACAAGATTGACAAGAATCCTGATTGAAAGGTGTTTTTAAACATTTGGTAAGGAATCTAATTAAACACTTGAATTTTGATTTGAATCGAGGACTTTTGAGAAAAACTAAAAATTTATAATAAACCTACTGATGGTTTTGTTTATGTCGATTATTTTTTAGTTGCCAAAGTGATGTCTGCGTGGGGAAATTTATTCGAAATGTCAAATGAAGAATATTTTCGAATGGGGGTGTTCAAAAGGTGCGTGTTTTGTATTATTTTCTTGCACACTTTGTAGTACTTCTACTTTCTTAGCTTCGTCGATTTTCTCATTGTGCCCAGCAGTGAAGTGTGCCAATTGCGTTAAAATCCTTTCTAAATTTGATCTCCCAGCTGGTTTTTAACATTTGCGTCGGAATGAACACAATTTCAGCTCTTTTCTGTGCCAATCGGTTGAAAGGGATACTTTATAAGCAGTATTTGCACACACAAACAAAAACTAGAGGGCGACACAGTCAAACGTAACCTAGGGATGAAGTTTCTATATAAAGGGTGTTTTTTGTAGACGTGTGGTTTTAAAGAAAAAATAAAACGCATAATAGTTTAATATTATGGCCAAGAATTTAGATTTTTTTTATACTTCACACGCGCTCAAGGGGGTTTGTTATAGCCCTTTTAATGATTAGTCCCAGCGCGAGCGATAGGAAATTAGGGAGGAACGGAAAGGAGGTGTCGATGAACATTGGTCTTGAATGTTTGAAGATCAAAATGGCAAGGAAAAATTGTGCCAGGCAATTCATTTCACATTCGTGTTGTACGGCTAAAGAAATAATCCCTATATTTCACGGTACTTTGGCACGGTAATTGGGCTCCGCCGCGGCTAATCATAAAGAAATATCAAAAATATAAAAAAACGGTGATACAAATATAGGGTATTTTTTTAGACGTGTGATTTCTAAGATGAAATAAAACGCATATAATTTAATGTTACTTATGGCCAAGACGTTAGCTTCATTATAAGGATAAGGGTTTGCCATTATGTTTTAAAAATGATTTCGGGCAAGTAGCCACCGTGGCTGGCTCGAATAAATTCCAGGGTGATTATATCGACCGAATATTGAACGCACCGCGCTATGCGCCACGCGAACCGAACCATTATTTTGTTATAAGTTTGCACGATTTGCAAAAGTTGTTAAGGAGGTAGTGTCATTGTATATACATTTTTACATCAAATGTCTTCTATTGTTTTTTGCTTCCCATAGCAGTTTAGACAAAACCACTAAACTTAGTCTCCAATCAAAGCTTGTGAACCTCGTCCATAGATGGCGCACAAAACTTAATACTATAGATTTTAAATACAATTTGTATTGTATTTATTATGAAATGGCAATCCAAACTGAGCATAAACCAAGTGACAATTTTCAAAAAGACCAACTCCAAAAAAATATTTCCAGATTGAAAACCACACGTCTAAAAAAACACCCTTTGTGTAAAATTTGTAATACTCTGAAGATGGAGTTTGACTGTGTCGCCAGCTAGTGCCTGAATAGCTTTATACAATACAATCTGAAGATAGTAGCGTCACCTAGTATTCACTGATTGCAACAAAAATTACTTGATATAGGTCCATGTTTCTGCTTATTAGGTCCATGCCACGGGCATATTTAACAGACCAGCGGCCTTAAACCCGCTGCCGCAAACACGCTTAATTTATCATTTGCTTCGTGTCTGTACGTTTAAAATTAAATGCACCAGAGCTTGCTCTAAGTTTTCAGTAGAAGTAGCTACCCTATCTAATGGCATCAACCAAGTAGTGCCATTTTATTAAAATGCATGACTGAACCGTTATTTGATTTCGAGCAATTTTCTATGAAGATTAGATCTAGGCAATTGTTTCCAATCTCGATGCGGTCCGAGATTGACACAGGTATATACTTTCAGCAACACCAACAACTTTGATGTTTCGAATTTCGAATTTCCAGTATTTCAAGTGTGAAGGCAAAATAAAAGTTTAATTTGAAAACGGTTGTGTTCGAATCAGTTATAATTTTGCCAACCAGAATAAAATTCACGTCAAGCCAAACAAAAAAGTTCTACGATTTTCTCGACAGGATGTGGTTTTGTTGAAATTTAAATTCGAATAAAATGATTCGTGATAATGTAGCGCCTAGTGTCCCTTTAAAATTTTATCAGCAGAGGTTGTTGACCCAAAAATGATTAAATTTTTACACGATACAATTTCTTTTGTTTAAGTTTATTCATAATGGTATTTTTTATCGCTAAGATTTTAATATTATAACTTCTTTTTTTTTTATTAAAAATGGTTTTTCGGTTTTTTCTTGTCCTTAAATCTTCTTTAATTTTATTTCGTCCCTTTAAAGGAAACTTTACAAAATATTTTATGAAACAAATTCCTAAGTTTTTTTCTCGTTTTTTTTTTTTTTTTAAATAAAAGTACAAATTACAGCACAAAAGAGAGAAGAGAGACAGAAGGATGTAATTATTATTTCCAAATCAATTCAATCATAAATCCTTCCCCTCTACCTTCGGAGAAAGCTGTCGGGCCATTCTTGCAATTAATTTAATTTCTTAAACCAAATGTTTTTGGAAATTCTTAAATATTACTTTGTGAGGTTTAAAGAAGATTTATACTGCTTCGGCAGAGGGAAATAGATTAAATAGATAACGAGATACATACAAACTAGAAAGAACTACGAACTATTACAAATCGGATGCGTGTGCTCCCTCCTCCCAATTGTAGATAAGATAGACCCTCGTCTTTTAGGCATTTAGGCAGGAAGTTGAAGTTTCTTGCCCTTCAACACTTTGGTGATATACAAATAAAAAAAGTCACAGTACAGGATTGTCTGCACGATGCCGGCAAAGATTGGAATCAGATCATAGTGCGTTTCGATGACGTACCGGTAGACCCAGTTGAGGAGATACAGAGCTCTGTATGATCCCAAGGCGAATAAGTAATGGCTAGTGATCGACTCCGCTTCGCCCGTCTTACTCACGAGGAACAATTGTGGCAGAATGGCTACCGACTCGAGATAAATCGAGAATGTCCATAGAATCTCCATAAAAGTGAACTCATGATTAATAACCAAAGAAAGCAGGGCACACGGAATCAGCAAAAACTCAATGCGGAAAGAGTCATGATTGGTGTCGTTGGTTGCTTTAAATTTGACATACATAAAGTAGATGGTCGCTCCTGACGCTCCAATGAAGACAACTTTCATCACCGAATTATAAAGCGACACATAGGTGGTGAAGAAGTCCAGGTACCGGGTGAAATAGACGATGCAGAAAAGGATTTGCGATTTGCCTGATATGCCCGCGCACGAACGTGTTTTCCAAATTTTCAGCAGTAGAATGATTATCGCAAGTAAATGGGACAAATCCCCGGCCAATCGAAAGATATTCATGATGATGATGCACGGGTTGGGTGCTGGTTATGGAGGACTTCTTTTTCCACTCGAGTTCACAAAACTAAATGTTGAAAAATTACAAAAAAAAAAAAGAAAACACATTCAATCTCAAGAAGTTTTGGAACAATAATTAATAAAATTGGTTGGGTTGACTGCATACATGATTCTCTCCTTCAAATGACGTGGCCGACGTGGCTGGATGAGATAGTTTTCTCGGTCGCACTTATTTTATTTGAATGGTGTTCGAAGAAGAGGGTCAGGTTCTTGTTCTCTTGTTAATTAATTCTTTGACAGATTGCAAAATTGTGTGTTTTGACGACGACGCCGGATAATATATTTCTTTTTGTCTGCTTATCAACTGTAAATGGGGAATCGATGATAATTTGATTATTTTGGGATCAAGCACTGTAATTACTTTATTGAGGCGGTGAGTCTTTTTGTCTCGAATCAAGATTTTTGTCTTGCGGAAGAAAATTGTATTTATTGGTCGATACGATAAGCACAGCACACAAACACAAACGTCGACGTCGAAAATTCTGTTCTGACAGCTATGGTGGAAAAATGGAATAAACGAGTGAAGTTGGGTGCAGTTGCGGTGATATAGAGAGCTGCCAGCTCTGTCAGGTAGTTGTCTTTAAAATGCCGCTAGATCACAATCATGATACAACTAAAGGTGCCTTTACATGGAGCTGCAAGCCCTGAGTTGCAAAAAAGAGGATGCAAAATCAATAAATCATACTTGTGTGATAGAGAGGGAAGGCCAAAATGCAGACGTCTTCATGGATGCAGATTATAAGAAAATTATAGATGCAGCTTGAAAATTATAGTGAAGACGAACATGTTCGTTTTCATTGTCTGCACTATGATTGTTGTTGTTGCGTTTTCGTCTGCATTTGCAACTCCATGTAAAGCCACCTTAATAAAGATATGGCATTGCGCATGGTGCCAAAAAAAACGTCAAACTATTGTCAAAGTCCCGAGTGTTCTTATCACAGACCATACACAGACCGCCAACTCGTACTCCCCTTGCCTGAAACACCCTCGAAATATTTTTTCCTGTCTGTGAATACGTGTACATCTCTCTCTGTGCATTTTGTAATGGCAACTATACCTGCGTATGCCATTTATTTTTTAGGTGTGTTTGCTAAATGGGTTTTAAAAGCAAGAGAGAGCGTCACACTCTCAAAATAAATGGCATATCAGCTGATTTTTAGCTTGTAGGCAAAAAGAGAGACCATATGGTGAGTTGGCGGTCTGTATCTTCTTGGTCCGTGGTTCTTATGACGTAGGCGCATAGGGTAGAGCGAAACAAAAAAGTTAAACGGGAAGGCGAAAACGAGAAGGCAGGTGTTCTTAAGGTGTTCTTATGACGTGATGCGCAGAACAAATCAAAAATGAAAATTGGAATGCGTTATCTCTAGTAGTTGTATCGATCACAATAATATTGAAAAGATATTTTATTTTAAGCACAATGTACCTATCTTTTCGTATCACAGACTCAGCAGCCTAGGTACTACCTATGCCTTTTGCTACGAGTTTGTTAATGTTCACCGTCCTTTTTAATGGGGATAGTTAATAAAACAAGTATAGTAATATCCTCACACATGTTGAGTTTATGCTCACATTAATTGTATATATATATTTGTACTAGCAAACCCGGCGAACTCCGTTTCGCCACCAGATGGCTTCGTTTTTTGTATTATTTAGTTTGGGGATTAAAATATGAAGAAAAATGATTTTTTTTGTTTTATATTTGAAAAGGAATTTTTTGTTTTTTATTTCATTTCACAACAGTAATGAATTCATTTCGATTACAAAAATGAAGTGTAATTTAGTTGAACTTCTTTAAGTAAAAAAGTCGCAAATTATCCGTTTCATTGAAGTGCTCTTTGGTAAACCACATTTTTTGTTTTTTGGTCTGACGTTAACACAAACAAAGCGGATGGTTTCCCAACTCGTGAACACGCAACGTATAGCTGCCCATGTGAAAAACAATGATTTTCTAAATTTATCCCGCAAACACTAAGCGATTGGCCTTGCGACTTGTTAATTGTCATTGCGAACGCAAGGCGAACCGGAAATTGCAATCGTTTGAAGTCAAACGGAAGATCAGTCGGAATCATTGGTATTCGAGGAATACATACATTTTCACCTGCGTACTTTCCGTTAATAATGGTTGCCTCAATCAAATTCGGCATAAGTCTTTTAACCGCAAGTCGAGTACCGTTGCACAGTCGCGGTGGATTCAAATTACGCAATATCATAATAACCGAACCAACTTTGAGTTGCAAGTTATGTGGTGGAAATCCTGGTAACTCCAGAGAGTTCAAAAACTCCGTTGGATAATTAACTACATCATCGGGATTTGTTATGGAATCAACGGATTTGTATGTCACCAAATCGCCATCGATTTTTGATTGAATTGTGAAATTCAGTGCATTTACATCATTATTCTTTGCGGCGAGAATTGCTCGTTGACTTAACCAAGTATAATTCTGATAATTCTCACAAATGTTTGGGAAAACATTTTCAATAAGAGCTAATTGAGAGTCTACAAATCGGCAAAAGTCGTTGGTAAGAGTTATTAATCCAGATGTCGCATCAACTGGGACTTTTCCATTTCCAACAGCTAACAATTGTTTGGAAAATTGTGCAGCACTTTGATCATTTTGAAGTTGAACTCTCATATTAGTGGTTAGCGATAATGTTTTCACGTTATTCCATAAACGTGATGCCTTTAGGCAAGCATTCAATTCATCTGCAGGTGTTCCACGGGGAATTACTGGCAACGTCTGCCTGAAATCGCCTGCCAACAATATCATCAAGCCACCAAAGATGTTGTTATTTCGCCGAAGATCCTTCAGTGTGAAGTTAAGTGCTTCAAGTGATTTCTTATGTGCCATTGTGCATTCATCCCAAACAATAAGCTTGCATTGCATCAACAATTTTCCCATTGCACTGGATCGGGAAATATTGCATGTTGGAGTACCAATTGTGTTTAAATTGAGTGGCAACTTTAGCGCAGAATGTGCAGTACGACCGCCATCTAGAAGAGTCGCCGCAATTCCAGATGATGCTAACGCCAAAGCTATGTCACATCTTGATCGAATAGTGGCTAAAATCAATGAAATGACAAATGTTTTCCCTGTTCCTCCAGGTGCGTCCAGGAAGAATAGACCACCAGTATTATTGTCCACCGCTTGTATTAATGTTTCGTATACTTGTTTTTGCTGTTCATTCAGCAACGGCACATTATTTCGAACGAATTCCTGCAATGTATCAACATTGTATTGCAGCTCTCGATTTAATTCTTGGTTGAATGCATCGTGCATCGATCGATTTGGCGCAATCATTCCTACTTCAATCAGTAGCTTGTTTGCAATAGTCAAGCATTGATCCTCAATCAGAATCAATCCTTCATTGTAGATTTCATCGGTTATTTGCATGTGGGGATTATTCGTTCGAATGCGCAAGCGATGCAAGATGTCTTCACAAATGTCGTCTTTGTATTTGTTCCATAACTGAATTGGTTGTGAAGGGAAACATGTTGTGATGATAATTGCAAACAGCGTTCGTATTTGGTACGCATTTGATGAAATAACTGAATCCGCAAGTGTTAAATCCCAATGAGAATCGTTCTCCAGCAAACCCAATAGTTGACATGCTTCTCGATATGTTTGGCATTGGTGGCCATTCACAGTTTTTAAATGCGCAAATGATTTTGGTCCACGTACATTTACCAACAGCAGTCGCAAATAAAAACATTCATCATTTCTAGGATGAACAGTATACATGCGACCTAGTGCATCAGTGGAAAACACCTGTGGCCAATCGGGAACTGGGGTTCCTTGTTTGCGACGTTGGAATTTCTTTGTTGATTGATTCCAAGTGTAATACTTTGGCATTTCAACGTACATCAGCGTCGCTGCGAATAGGTCTGCTTCACACATTGCAAAGAAGCTAGTCAATGTTGTCGATGGTGGTCTCTCAGCTCGTTGTGCCGCATTAGTCTCAGTGAAGTAAACTCTTTGTCCATTTTCCAAATGCACTGCTAAATGTACAACTGTGGGATATCTTTCATGAATATGAAATGAAAATAATCGCCACAGTGCTTCATTAGTACTGACGTATCTGCCCATTTGGAAGTTGCTGATTTCGTCATTCGCATTTTCCGACGCAATACCAAATACAGCCATGTCGCTGCCCTTTGTGACGTACTTGCACAAATATTTGACTGATTTGGCCGAATGGCAACTCTCAACGTTCACATGTGTTTCGAAAATTCGCGATAGCAGCGGGCAATATGGTACAATGAACTCATTTCCGATCTCAATCTCTTGATTTTGAACTTTAACTTTGATAGTTCGACCATTATCTTCTTTTGAACGTCGACGATAAACTGGATATCCATCGTTCCCTGTGACTGTTTCAGCAACTAACGGTCGCGGATATCGTTTTGTGCACTTTCCATCAGCCATGCAAGACGATAATGGATTAAATGCACCGCACGGTCCATGCACCATCTGTGTCGTCACAATGTCGTGTAGATGGGGATCAGTGACTGGATCAGGAATTTCAGCTGATATGATGTCATCCACTTCATTTGAATTTAATTTGTTCAACAACCAAATTAGGATATGAGCATGCGGTAGTCCACGCTTCTGCCATTCCACCGAGTACATATAACAACGTGTGTCACCAAAAACTCGATACGTAGTAAGCACATCCATCATAACATTGAGTTTTTGCTGAAATACTCTGGCGATTATGTCATGGCGATCTAGCGGTTTTTGGCCCGGGTCCAACTCACGTTCAATTTCCGTCCACTTTGGATTGCATGTGAACGTAATAAATAAATCCGGAGTTCCATAATTTCGCACGTACGTCATAGCGTCTTGAGCGTATTCGTGCATGTGGCGTGGGCTTCCGATATAAGATGATGGGAGAATCGTCAGGCGTCCAATATTCTGAACATTACCATCTGAATGAATAGCATCACGCAAGTGTATATAGTCCTCAGATCGTAGCTTTGCCTGATTGAATCGGATGAACGCTAAACGTTCGGTCTCGACTTTGACATACATGTCGACAGCGAATTGCTGGAATAGCCGACGGCACTTCAGAATGACATTCTCCTCATGTGTACGAATCATCATACGATACGCATAGTAATTCATTGCGCTTAGATTTTTGTTCGTTGATACGCCTGAAAATGCAATATTAAATGGATTGTTAATAGAAACCAATAACAGCAATAATTAGTGTGTGAATATTGTACCTGTAATTGGATCGACCATCTTTAACGTGATGTCGTATCCGTCTTGCCCATGCCAATAAATTATTGGATATTGTAAAGCATCGTACAAACGATGTGTCTCGTTTACACGATGCATGATATTACTTCTTCGCTGAACGACAATATCTCGTGATGTAGTTGGATCGCCAACAATAATTGCAGCAACATCATCAACGATGGGTGCATTGAATCTTCGCACATGTTCACCTGTTGGGGTACGATCCGCTCTTATGACAAATTTGTGCGTATCCGATGGCATTCGTTCTAATGCTGTTTTGAACATATTAACCACAGCGTTATTAGCGTGAAAAAATGCTTGCAACTGTTCAATAATTCGTCTCTTTAACTGTTGTGTTCCCTGTATATTGCACCGCACATTCAGCTGATCCACCATCGACGAAATGAAATATATTTGCAGAAATTGATGCTCTTCATCTGGTGCTGGCACCATTGAACTATGCAAATGATATATTTGTCCTTGTATCTGTGATGGCAAACAGTTAAGATAGAATTAATTTATTTATTTTTGAAGAATACGGTGACTTCTGATCGTGTGGTGGTCTAGGGTGTGGTGTATGTATAGTTGTTATGTGATTGATTGTGTTGGTGTGAGTGATTGGTTGTGTGTGTTGTATCTTTTACCTTGCAAGTCGGCATGAAGCCGCCTTCTCGAATGATATTAGCTCCAAAGGAAGTCATGCGAAAGCAGTTATTGTATTCAAGAATGCGTTGAAGAAAATGGTTGGAATCGGGATCAGTTCCATCGAACAATGATTTCAGTGGCTGTGGTGGTGTAAGTAATGGATCCAGTTTGACTTTTCCACTTGCGCAGCACAATCCAGCCGTTTCTCTTTTGAACTTTAACGCATTGCAATATCGGCATACAGTCGTCATTGGTCCAATTTCTAAATTGTCATCATCACTGTAGTTCGCAGTGGGATCATATTGGAATGCCAAGCGATTGTATGATGCCAATGATCTTCGTGTGCTCACGCGTTGTCTCAATCGGGCATTTTCTCTTACTATATTTTGTTGTTCTTCGCTTAAGTTCTGTGAATACACTTGTTGCTGGCTTGCATGTCTTGTGCGGCGGCCGATGTTCGCACGTCGTCGTCCTCTCGGCATTTTGGACTATGGACAGACTGGTGAATTTAACCTCAAATGCACGATCCACATAATTTACACAGTTCAACTTACCACCTTAAGGACAAATGCCTGCTGTTGAAGTTGAATACAAATTTGCACAATACGCGTGATCTGAATGATAATCTGAAATTCAGATTGTTCAACTCTTTTCAGTTATGACATCTCTCTTCGACGAATTTGAAATAGTTCGGGTGCTGAAAAAAGAATTGACTATGGCAACAGTGGGTATCATGGCCCTTGCTTCTATTTTCTTCTGTTCAAACGTAAGTTATAAATACAGAACAAAACTTGCAAGCAATAATTGAAATAATTCTTCGTTCAATAAAGTATTTATATGTTAAATGTGATAAGATATGTGGCGTTATTTTTTATATTTTTAGCTTGGGTAAGATTTTTTTTTACAAACTTTAAAGTTTACCATTTGAATATTAGTGTGTTTTTTATTTTAGATTATTGCACTTTCATTTGCAATGATATATTTATATAAGCTCAGCGTTTGAGCTATGATTTGGTTTGTTGCAGTGGTTGCGATCTTGCCGTGGCTACTTATTCCGGGATACTGTATCTTTAAAATTTAACAAATAAGCTGTAGTTTGGGCTCGCGCTTAAGAAGATGCCTTAGACCTACACATTGGTATCCAGTTGATCCCATTGACCGACGAAGGTATAAGGAGAGATTTAGTGCAACGGATATTTCGCACAATCTTACCCCAGGAAACGTTGAATTAAAATGAAACAATTTTTTTTTAAAGATAATGCTACGCAATATTAATCAATCTCGACTGTGCAACTTTATGTTGCATGCTCACGTGTGTTAAAACCATTGAATCTATTTAAATTAAGAAAACAATTTTACTTACGTTGTAAACCACTTTCGTGAAAACTATGAACCAAAGATTAAAATAATATTCAATCTTACTTTCTAAGCCAAAGAAAAGGTAGCTTAGTTGATTTTAGTTTTGTGCCTGAAAAATCAATCAATAAACTATCAAACAAAATACACAATCCAATATTTACTTACCAAAGATTAAAAGGCTATGAATTATAAAAGAAAAGGAAGCTTAGTTGAATTTAATTTTTGTTTCTCGTAAACTTGCTTCTGAAAAATAATATTTGTTTTAATTAAACATATGCTCAAAATAAATGCAATAAACTTTTAAAAAAATAAAATGCACTACTGGGTCTGGACTCTGGAGCAATAACAAATAATACCCTTTGTTATAATAAGTAAGCAAAGAAGTTCAAAATCTTTGTTTAATAAGTGTTTATGTTCCTCATTTGGAGCATATCGACAGTTTCAAAAGATATGTTAATTTTTCCACTTTTTACTTGCGATTATAGGTACTATAAAGCAAGTTAGGCAAACAAAATTTTTTTGGACAATCAAACATAACATTACGATGATAGAGAAGCCTAAAAAAGTGATTCCGTTATACTTTAACCAATTGTATTAGCGCTTTTAATTGCTCTATAGGGCAAGTATTGGTTTCGTGCAGATAAAAAATCGCTGATAGAGAAGCCCAAAAAAGTGTTTTTTTCCATATACCATCCGTGGGTCTGTCTGTGCGGATATGCGTCTGTGCGGATGTGCGTATGTGCGTCTGTGCGCTTTTTCACGTCCAGCTACAGCCTAGACGGTTTGATGGATTTTCTTCAAACTTGATATATAGCAGATTGAAGAAAAATTGTTGTCGAGGTTTTTTTATTTCGTTTTAGACCGGCTCAAACTGAAACCTTTCAAGTTACGATTTTTTTCATTTTGGATTTTCTCGAAAACAGCTCAAACGATTTTGATTAAACTCTAAGTAAGTTCGCAACTCAACGGCTTGATTGAATTGACTCAAACTTCGTTTGGCATAGTTCTTTACAGTTTTCTAAAAGATGGCTTTGTTAATTTTTCAGTGTAGCCTTTCTAAACGGTGGCTTGCGTACAATGAGCTATAAAAGATATTACTAACAATAACTAAGAACGGTACCTTCCATAGGACCGGTTTTTTGCTTTCGACTATCTCAAAAACTGCTTAAACGATTCTTTCGAAATCAAACACCTTTTAAATACATAGATTTAGGTAGTTCAATTTGTGATGCATACCAATATTTTTATTTGTTTTTGTTTTTGGTATTTTTAAAAGCATTTCTTAAAACTATTTTTGATAATTTAATTTAATGATTTCAAAAAAGTTCTTTTTTTTCAAAAATTATAAGTAGCTATACGAATATTCTTAATTCACATGACTTGGTGTAGGTATTTGAATTATTTTTTTTAATTTCGAAAAACAACGATAAAACAGTATTATACACTGTGGCGTATGCGTACTATAATAATAATTTTATTTAAATAGAATTATGGAATGATTTATTCTTCATACACATTGTTTTTGTATTAAAATTAATTGTTATTTCACCGTTCGTTATCATTATTACTAATAATTCGAAATCCATTTCTTCTAAATAAAGAGCTTTGTACATGCCTAAGATTTGAAAAAAATCGTTTGTAGTTACAAAGTTAATTCTAAGAAGTTATAAATGTTATTTACGTTTAAATTTAAAGATTGTATCGCCTTTGCTTCCAGCGGTACCAATTATTCTTTGGATCCTTTTTTTTCTTTCTCTCCTTTCGAGAGCCAATGATCGATTTGATGAAATTTTGTTAAGCTCAGATGCACCTAACCTTTGTCCTAAAATTCTTCTAGATAAACCGTCATCTGAAATTACACTGCCATTTGAATCTGGTTCAATTCATAGAATAATAATCATTGAAACCAAAAATAAATTGTACGTACCTATCGAAATTGAACTTGTTACGTCTTGTTTTCCAGACGCAATTTCATCTGATATCAAACTTAAATCTAAATCATCTTCATCCCAGTCTAAAAATTGAAAGAATCCAATCAACGTTGTTATTTTACTGAGCATTATAAAAATAAAATGCACGACTCGCACGTACTTGCTCTGTGGGTGCAGTACGATGAAAACAAAGTTTTCGAGCAATATGAAGTACTTATTTTTAAAAAAATTTATAAAAACTAAAGTTAAGAAACCTTTTAAAATTTAAAATTTAGATGTCATCTTTTGGGTGCTATAAATGATATAAATGTCCGCTTATGGCCAAATTAATACAATTTTAAAAACAAAGGAGAAAGGCAATTTGTGTATGGGAGCTGACCTACAGACCATTAACGATGAGCCATATATATCGTTGAAAAGGTATTTTTGCGTAGATCAAATGTTTATAAAGCAGCTAGTCTCAATTTACTGTGGGAAAAAAGTTATAGACATAAATTCAGAACAGAGTAAGATAAAAAAAATGTATATAAAATGAAATAGAAATATATAAAAATATAAGCTTTTTATGAATTTTTACTAATCTGAGCCAAAAATTTTTTCCCACATCGAATTGAGACTTGCCGCCACATAAGCATTTGATCTACGCAAAAATACCTTTTTAACGATATATGACTCATCGTTATTGGTGTGTAGGCCCAAATTGGCATTGTCCTTTGCGTTATTATCATTTACCAAAAACTTATATGCAGTTTTCTTCAAAATATTCTATGTATATTACATACATTTTTTCTTTATTCTGAAGAGCGTTTTTTGAGCGAATTATAAAAAAACTACAAAAATTGACCGAACCCTATTGGCGAAAACCGCTTTTTCGGACGTCGAAACCAATACTGTCCCTATAGAGCAAGTAAAAATATATATTATATATGTATATGTATATGTATACCAGGCAATTCGATGTCACTTTTCTTAATTGACGAAGATGACGAAGGAGCACCCGCATCACTTTCTGTTCCAAGTAATGCACCTTTCGGTGATAAAAATCTGCCGCCATCGTTTGATTTAATTTTTTTTTTTAAATTTTGCTTCTCCGCAATTATTTTCTTAATAATTTTTTCTATCTTTTTGGAACTATTTATTTTTCCTTCCATTCTTTAATATAGGAAACTAAATTCTTAAATTTATTACATTAAGTATGCAAATTTATAAAATCTATTCAAAATAAATGCAAAATCCACGATTTTTAAATATATGTAAATTAAGAAAACAATTTTACTTACGTTGTAAACCACTTTCGTGAAAACTATGAACCAAAGAAAGAAAGAAAAGATTTTAGTTTTGTGCCTGATGAACTTGAACCTGAAAAATCAATCAATCAACTATCAAACAAAATACACAATCCAATATTTACTTACCAAAGATTAAAAGGCTATGAATTATAGAAGCTTAGTTGAATTTAATTTTGTTTCTCGTAAACTTGCTTCTGAAAAATAATATTTGTTTTAATTAAACATACGCTCAAAATAAATGCAATAAACTTTAAAAAAAATAAAATGCACTACTGGGTCGCACGTACTTGCTCTGTGGGTGCAAGCACTATGATAACAAATTTTTCGAGCAATAACAAATAATACCCTTTGTTATAATAAGTAAGCAAAGAAGTTCCAAATCTTTGTTTAATAAGTGTTTATGTTCCTCATTTGGAGCATATCGACAGTTTTAAAAGATATGTTAATTTTTCCCCTTTTTAGTTGCGATTATAGATACTATAAAGCAAGTTAGGCAAACAAAATTTTTTTGGACAATCAAACATAACATTATGATGATAGAGAAGCCTAAAAAAGTGGTTCCGAAAATTCTGTCTATCTGTCTGTTCGTCTGTTTGTATCGGCACCTACAGCCTAAACGGCTGGACCGATTCGCTTCAAACTTGGTACACATAGTATTATTATGACGTCCTACAGAGGGGTTTTTGGAATTAGCATTCTAGCTATAAAACTAACGGTACCTGCCATATGATTTTTTATGGAAAACTTATTTACCTCAAATACGGCTTCTACGATTTTGAAATCAAAATTAAATAGCCCAATTCATAGGTATTCTGCATTTATCATTATAATAACTTATCATTTTTGAAAGAGCTACCAGAAAAATATTTATTTAAAATATAGGTATGTAGTAATTTATTATAGGTAATATAGAAAAAGCCAAAAGCAAAAACCATCCTATGGAAACTACCATTCTTAGCAATTGTTGGTAACTTTTTTCCAGCCATTTGATAGGTCATGCGGGCATACCTAAAGAGCTAAACTTATCAAAATCGTTTGAGTTATTTTCGAATAAAATTAGCTTCAACTTAACTATAATAATTGCAGGTACCTTTAGTTTTTGAGCTGCAAGAATATTCAACTTCCCTTCTGACTCGATATATGTACCTAGTTTTAAAGAATTAAACACACCCGTTTGGGCTTTTGTAAGTGTCTGTAGGTACATATGTACTTGTACATTTTTTTTGGTCTTCGCTATCATCGTTAAATTTTTTTTTCCGACGAATGTATAACTTGCAGTTTATGTATATTCGCCATTTTAATAAATTTAATCAAGCCGTTGTGAAGTTATGGCCATTTAAAAAAAAAAAAGCCCTTTTAAGCTGACTTTCGATACGACCATTTGCTTAAAATAATCAAAATTAAGTTACATAAATCGCAAGCAAAAACCTTAGCAAAAGATTTTCTTTAAACTGCTATACACCAAGTTTAAAAAAAATTATCCGTCAAGCTGTTTATGCTGTAGCTTTACGTGAAAAGAGCACAGGCGCACAACGGCACAGACAGTATTGGAACCTCGATTTTTGTTTGCAAGAAAGCAATACTTGCCCTACAGAGCGAGTAAAAAAGACAATCCACTATTATTAAAGATAATTTACTTACCGTATGCATGTACATATAATGTATGGTATTAATCAATAATCAATTATTAAATTTCTTATTTCTGTCCGATGAACTTGAGTCTGCAAAATAAGTAAAAAATGCAATAACCTATCAAACAAAATACACAATGCAATATTTTTAAATATGATTTACTTACCAAAGATTAAATATGTAGCTATGTAAATTCCTTATAATTTATTTCCTTTTTATTTTTTGTTTTTATTTTGAAATATTAAAAATCAAATAAATTTTTGAGAAATAAATTCCAATAAATACTACGAATAAATATAGCTTTACAGTTGAAAAAATTTTATAAATGGGCTACAACTACCATCGATGATATTTTTCCTGAATTTTCTTTGCTATAAACCTAGCGGAGCCCGAGACCTTTCCAACGAATGCAAAACCGTGGAAATCGGTTGGTGCAAGCACTATGATAACAAATTTTTCGAGCAATAACAAATAATACCCTTTGTTATAATAAGTAAGCAAAGAAGTTCCAAATCTTTGTTTAATAAGTGTTTATGTTCCTCATTTGGAGCATATCGACAGTTTTAAAAGATATGTTAATTTTTCCCCTTTTTAGTTGCGATTATAGATACTATAAAGCAAGTTAGGCAAACAAAATTTTTTTGGACAATCAAACATAACATTATGATGATAGAGAAGCCTAAAAAAGTGGTTCCGAAAATTCTGTCTATCTGTCTGTTCGTCTGTTTGTATCGGCACCTACAGCCTAAACGGCTGGACCGATTCGCTTCAAACTTGGTACACATAGTATTATTATGACGTCCTACAGAGGGGTTTTTGGAATTAGCATTCTAGCTATAAAACTAACGGTACCTGCCATATGATTTTTTATGGAAAACTTATTTACCTCAAATACGGCTTCTACGATTTTGAAATCAAAATTAAATAGCCCAATTCATAGGTATTCTGCATTTATCATTATAATAACTTATCATTTTTGAAAGAGCTACCAGAAAAATATTTATTTAAAATATAGGTATGTAGTAATTTATTATAGGTAATATAGAAAAAGCCAAAAGCAAAAACCATCCTATGGAAACTACCATTCTTAGCAATTGTTGGTAACTTTTTTCCAGCCATTTGATAGGTCATGCGGGCATACCTAAAGAGCTAAACTTATCAAAATCGTTTGAGTTATTTTCGAATAAAATTAGCTTCAACTTAACTATAATAATTGCAGGTACCTTTAGTTTTTGAGCTGCAAGAATATTCAACTTCCCTTCTGACTCGATATATGTACCTAGTTTTAAAGAATTAAACACACCCGTTTGGGCTTTTGTAGGTGTCTGTAGGTACATATGTACTTGTACATTTTTTTTGGTCTTCGCTATCATCGTTAAATTTTTTTTTCCGACGAATGTATAACTTGCAGTTTATGTATATTCGCCATTTTAATAAATTTAATCAAGCCGTTGTGAAGTTATGGCCATTTAAAAAAAAAAAAGCCCTTTTAAGCTGACTTTCGATACGACCATTTGCTTAAAATAATCAAAATTAAGTTACATAAATCGCAAGCAAAAACCTTAGCAAAAGATTTTCTTTAAACTGCTATACACCAAGTTTAAAAAAAATTATCCGTCAAGCTGTTTATGCTGTAGCTTTACGTGAAAAGAGCACAGGCGCACAACGGCACAGACAGTATTGGAACCTCGATTTTTGTTTGCAAGAAAGCAATACTTGCCCTACAGAGCGAGTAAAAAAGACAATCCACTATTATTAAAGATAATTTACTTACCGTATGCATGTACATATAATGTATGGTATTAATCAATAATCAATTATTAAATTTCTTATTTCTGTCCGATGAACTTGAGTCTGCAAAATAAGTAAAAAATGCAATAACCTATCAAACAAAATACACAATGCAATATTTTTAAATATGATTTACTTACCAAAGATTAAATATGTAGCTATGTAAATTCCTTATAATTTATTTCCTTTTTATTTTTTGTTTTTATTTTGAAATATTAAAAATCAAATAAATTTTTGAGAAATAAATTCCAATAAATACTACGAATAAATATAGCTTTACAGTTGAAAAAATTTTATAAATGGGCTACAACTACCATCGATGATATTTTTCCTGAATTTTCTTTGCTATAAACCTAGCGGAGCCCGAGACCTTTCCAACGAATGCAAAACCGTGGAAATCGGTTGGTGCGTTCTTGAGTTATATCGTCAGGAAGGAAAACCCGACTTATTTTTATATTATAGATAGTAATGTTTTTCTGTTTGTGTATCTGCTCAATGGCGGCGTTACTATGGAAATATATATAAAATTTCAAATTATCACGGAAACCTCATCCTCTTGCCTTAAACACCCTTGAAATATTTTGTCTGTATGTGAATACGTGTACATCTCGGTCTGTGCATTTTGTGATGGCAGCCATCCCTGCGTACGCCATTTATTTTTTTGGTGTGCTCTCAAAATAAATGGCATATCAGCTGATTTTCAGCTTGTAGGCAAAAAGAGAGACCATACACTGAGTTGGTGGTCTGTATCTTAGGGTGCCTTTACATGGAGCTGCAAGCCCTGAGTTGCAAAAAAAGAGGATGCAAAATCAATAAATCATACTTGTGTGATAGAGAGGGAAGGCAAAAATGCAGACGGTCTTCATGGATGCAGATTATAGGAAAATTATAGATGCAGCTTGAAAATTATAGTGAAGATGAACATGTTCGTTTTCATCGTCTGCACTATGATTGTTGTTGTTGCGTTTTCGTCTGCATTTGCAACTCCATGTAAAGCCACCTTTATTGGTCCGTGGCGCAGACGATGAAGATGAACATGTTCGTCTTCACTATAATTTTCAAGCTGCATCCATAATTTTCCTATAATCTGCATCCATGAACGTCTGCATCTTGGCCTTCCCTCTCTATCAAGGTGGCTTTACATGGAGTTGCAAATGCAGACGATAAAGCAACAACAACAATCATAGCACAGACGATGAAGATGAACATGTTCGTCTTCACTATAACCCTTCAAGCAAAAATCACTGACTTCAGAATTTTCGGTTCATTTCTGGCTCACCTGAGTCTGCGTTTAACGAGGCCTCTCACGAAATTGCATGCATGGCATACAAAATTAAGAAAGAGATTCGAGAATCGAGTATTTTTTTTCTTTTTTAATAGATTGAGAGAAAGAGTGAGAGAGAGGGAAAGATAGAGGGAGGGAGAGATCAGGAGCCTTTTATTTATATGCATAATATGTTTAATTTTTGGTTTGCATGGGAGAATGAAGACGACAGTACAAAGACAAAATTGGAAAAAATAATTCGGGCAGTGAAAAAGTGTTTTTGAAGAAAATAAAATAAATAAAAATAAGTAGTTTAAATGAAACGAGTGCCCATTGTTATTTTTATAAGTTAATTTTTGTTATTTTTATAAGTTGTGACTATCAATTTTGTGGAATAAAGAATAAAAAATAAAAGAATATGGCAACAAATTTTATTTATATTTTGTTTTGGACGACAGAGACAGAGGTTGTTTTCGATACTCCAACTCGTTTTTTTGTTTTCAAGTTTGTTTTGGGTGCAATTTCGCTGAGCGGGACGAACTCGCGCTCTCTCTCTCTCTCTCTCTCTCTCTCTTTATTTCTCTCTCGCAAGTGAGTCCGTGGGAATTCTAATTTACATACTAAATGGAGCCGACAAACGTCGTTTTACGGCTCCGTATTTGGATCCGTATGCGGAGTCTAGTATGTGAATTTGACTCCGCGCGTGGATCGAATTCGGATCCATTTGCTTGAAGGGAATTTTCAAGCTGCATCCATAATTTTCCTATATTTTGCATCCATGAAGACGTCTGCATTTTGGCCTTCCCTCTCTACCACACAAGTATGATTTATTGATTTTGCATCCTCTTTTTTTGCAACTCAGGGCTTGCAGCTCTATGTAAAGGCACCTTTCACACAAATATGATTTAGCCAGCCATGGTACAACTAATAAAGGCATTGCGCATGGTGCTATACAAAACGTCAAACCATTGTCAAACTCCGTGTGTTCTTATGACGTAGAGCGCACAGAATAAAACGAAACAAAAGTTAAACGAGAAGGGCGAAAACGAGAAGGCGCGAACTTCAGGTGTTCTTATGATGTAGATACGCAGAACAAATCAAAAATGAAAATTGGAAGGCGTTATCTCTAGTAGTTGTATCATGCATGCCAGATTGTCAGCTCAGCTACTGGCAAGCTAGTTACTATTACTAGTTACTACAAGTATTGGAAAATGTGAGTGTATTGCAACTGTCTTACCAGTGGCGGCCGGGTTAAGAGTTTTCCAATAAGAGGTGTTATTTTCAATAGCCCGCTATTTCGATAGTTGTCACTTTTGAAGTTGTAGTTTTTAACATTTGACAAGTAGAAACTACGCCACTAATAAATATAAAACGATACACGCTTCAACAGTATCATGCTTTAACAGCACTGAAATTTTTAAAATGTACTATAAAAATGGTGAACATTTGGCAGAGACGGTTCGTAAAACTAAAACATTTTTTGGTCGTCGTGAAACACCTTGTCGGACCGCAATTCAGAAATTGGTGAACAAATTTGAGCTAAAAAATGATGCGGAATTGTCCTAGTTTAAATTTAGTATTACTCAAGCAACTACGCTGAGTCTCCGGCGACTTTTTTTAACAGTTTTTGGATTCAAAAATACGTGACGAAATAGTACAAGAACAAGACCACTTTCATCAACTTTAAATAGAAACTGCCAAATTTTAAAATAAATAAAATGTTTTTCTTTATTGCTTTCGAGATAATTAATATTAATATTTTTTATGTTTGTATTTAATTCGCACCGGGCTATGGTTTGTCCTGCCAACACTCCTTTGTCCTGAAGTGTCTGAGTCGGGTATATTTCCAAGCTATGGGTGGGTTTTTGTTTGGTAAAATATGTATTTATTGGTTGTTTTGCCTCAATAAGTTTATGTTTCGTTTGTTGAAAAATTGTTCTTTACTTAATTTACGTACAATCTTAAAAATAAAAATATCTTGCTTTTCATCAAAACTTCATTCAAATATGAAGCTAAGGCTTACGATTGCGAAAATCTTCCGATTCATCAAATATAACTGAATCACCATAAGCTATGTTACGATCGGATTTGGTAGACTGCAAGGAGATAATCAACAGAAACAGAAGATTTAAAGAAGTTCTTTATTTTCAATGGTTACCTCTCTGAATTTGTGTAGATACAACGATAATGGCTCAACGTAGTTATCAAAGCCAAGTGTGGCAAAAGCGTAGAGTAGATCATCACCATTGACAGTTTTTCGATTTTCCGAGATACTCCTCTCAATGGCCTCTGATGTGATAAACGATATGAATTCAGAGACACATTCTTGGATGCATTCGCGGGCATCTTTAGCAATTTTCCCATTCGACGGGACGGGCATTTTCATGATTTTGATGATGTTGCAAATGGGAAGGAAGCGATCCTGCTCACGGAGCATAAACGAACCTGAATTCTTTTCAGAATCATCTTTAAGACATTAATAAAAACTTTAATATAAAAATAAATTATACGACAAAAGCAATTATTATTCTTACCAGATCCATCTTCATCTTCATCTTTGACCATGTAATCTACTTGGTATGGTGCATTATTCAATGAATCTCCACTTGTGCTCATAATTTGTTTCTATATGTATATGCAACTTAAATATTACGAAAAGAATTTAACTGAAAATGTGTTGGAATAGATTTGAAAAATTGTTTTTAATTTCGAAACAATTTGTTGTCCAAAAAAATACGAAATTAAAACACAAGTGAAAATAATTTTGCTTGTTTCTAGCTTTGTGTTTTTTTTTTTAATTTTTTTTTTTTATCAAATGTCAAAGCGAAAGCGTTCATTGTGAAGTGAATCGTAACAGGAATGTGTTGAGCTGGAGAATGAATTTGGGTGTGTTCGTATATTTATCTTTGCTCTATCTGTTATTGCCATGTTAACGACGGGAATAATGGTGGACTTGCATTGTTCTGCAACATCTTGATCTGCAAATTTCAAGAAAACTTATAGGGATTTCACACTGGACCAAAAACTCAAAAAGTTTACGAAACCTAGTTGGAGCATTCACACTGAGCAAAAACTAGGTTTTGTTGACGTTTCATGATTTTGTGAGTTTTTGAAGGTACTTTTTCCAAAAAATCCCTTGACATTTAGTGAAAATCCCACTCAAATAAGAAATACATCTCGCTTTTTCTCTCTTTTGTCGGTAAAAATCCCATACTCTGAGAACACTACACTGTTTTATTGACGAGTTGATGGTGCCAAAAGATCAGTTTGTTTTCACATACTTGCGATTGCAAGTAGGTTTTGAGGAGTTTTATCAAAAACTACTAGTTTATGAAAGAGACAAATGTATGGGAAACCTTGTGGTTTTGGTGTAGTTTTTGGGGTTTTAGACAAAAACCGAGTTTTTGATCTAGTGTGAAAAGCCTATTAAAGGATGGAGCGCTGTACGTCATTATACAGAAAAGTGAATAGATAAACACATATATACTCACTCGTCAATGTTCATCAGTTTTATCTCCCCTCTCTAACAAACAAGTATGATTTTCTTATGTTAAATAGCTATCACAATCACAAGCAATAGTCACAAAAATTGTGACTCACATGAGAAAATCACTTTAGGCATTTATTTTGTTTTAAGGTGGCTTTACATGGAGCTGCAAGCCATGATCTTCAAAAAAAGAGGATAGAGAATACAATATATCATACTTGTGTGATAGAGAGGGAAGGCAAAAATGCAGACGTCTTCATGGATGCAGATTATAGGAAAGTTATAGATGCAGCTTGAAAATTATAGCGAAGACGAACATGTTCATCTTCATCGTCTGCATTATGATTGTTGTTGTTGCGTTTTCGTCTGCATTTGCAGCTCTATGTAAAGCCAACTTTAGTTCACAGCAGAGCCTGAGTTGTCAAGAAAGTATCAAAAAATTAACGTTATGTTTTTGCTTCAAAGACTTCAGAGTATAGAATTTGTATTTCTTTTTCCCTTCAGATTGTGTTCAAAATCAGCTCTACGAGCTGCAAATAAAAAAAAGCCCAGACTTGAATTTTACTTAAATCATCAAACAATTATATCAAAATTGGAGAACCTTTTACAGTAGATTGTAGAATCATTTTTTTTTTTAAATTTACCCAAGAGGCGTGCCCTAACCCGGACGCAGACAAAGCTTTCATGCAGCCAACTGGAACACAGATATAGGTATTTGACATACATGTAGTAACTTGCTTGCCAGTAGCTGGCATGAGTGGCGTCAGGGTAAAGTAATGCCGGCGATGGGCGCCGCTGCTATCTTCACATAAAGGCTATTAGAAACGAAGTTTTGAGATACCAGATATCGACAAAGAGAGTACTATAGATTTTCAATACATAACTACTAATTGCCGCTATAAACGGTTAATACACGGTGTCTCCATTAGACAGAAAACATTCTGTGTTTCTGTTTTCCATTCTGTCAAAAATCTGTCTGCATTTTTAGGGTTGGCACATTTCTGTCATGTCAGACCAACGACACATCTTTTTGTATGACCGGCTAATGAATAATAATTTGCAAATATGTGTGTGTTTCGAAGAACAACTGAGTCCAAAAATGAAAAATCATTAAAGTAAAACAAATTAGGTTCAAAACATCGCCACTGCAGCCTGATTTTTTGAGGCATCCATTTTCTTCTTTTCTGCTACAAGTTGACTTTAAATGCTTTTATTATTTTTTTCACTTCTGCCTCACTTTTCCCATTTTTTGGGCGGCAATTTCAGCCCATTCTGCTTTTTCAAGTCAGTCCTCTTATGAGAACTACTTTTGAAGTTCCACAAACACTCATATTTTTTATAACAATAAATTTACTCGAATGTTTCTTTTTGAGACATACTACTCAGCGGAACAAATAACAAAATAAATTAATTTTTTTTTATTATTTTTTGTTTTCACCCAACTTTGACAAACGAAATGTCAAAATCTGTCTAAGTTTCTGTCCACGGAGAAGACCAGACAGAAAGCCAGATAGTGCTGTTCCAACAGATTTTCTGTCTGCAATAAGGTGGTCTCCATTGAACAGTTTATCAGACAGAACAGAAGGTAGGACAGTTTTCTTGCAAATGGAGACCGCGTGTTAAGGAAAGAAATAATTTTTCCTGGTCGCTATAACGGACCCCTTACCAATGTCATATTACCCATTTTCCATCAATTCCACTTGTCTAAAATGAACAATCCTAATTCATTCCTTAACCTGCAAAAGCTGCAAAGTGCGAAGCCACAAAATAATAAATTCATCTTGTTTTTTTTTTGTCAAAAAACCGTGTGGTTTCTCGTTTCTCTTCTTCCATTATTTGTGCATCATCTTTTAGTTATTTTTTTTTATATGTGAAATTATTCACTCTGCGATTTAACAAAACGCAAATTAAAAGTTGATAAAATGTCTGCCGTTGAAACGAAAGTTGACGAACCCGTCGGTCCCGTGGCAGATGCAGTCCCAGTCGATGGCGAAGTAAAAAAGCAAAAGAAGCCGAAACCCAATAACAAAAAACTGCGACAAGGTACGTTGAAATTGGGGCTCGGTTTGAGAGAGTCCCCCTTCATGAAGGGGTGTTGTTTGTTGGGTTCAAAAATGATATTGTCTTTAGTATTCTTCTTGTTCTTTGAGGGTGGTTATCTGAGTTGTTGACATGATGTTCTGATTAATAAGAACAAAGAATTTCTTCAAGTGTAAATACAATTTGTCAGGTTATGTTGAATTGCAAATCTAGAATGTGGACTGTGTGCAGTCATTGCTATTTCAATTTCCAAGTCGCATTTCATGTGTGACCAGGAATGACATTCTTATCTAGCTTAAATTATATTTAAATAACCGTGCAAAATGTGTTGAATTCTAGCCGAAGCCGCTGCCAAAGCCGCGGAGGGTGAAGTAGAGAATAGCGAAGAATCGGCCAAGCAGCAGAACGGCAATGCTACCGCAACAGCCACCGAAGATGGTGACGCTGACAAGAAGAAGAAAAAGAAGCAAAACAAAGGCAAGCCCAAGGGTGCTCCTATGACGCCCATTGCTGAACAGTTCCCCGATGGGAACTTCCCAGAGGGTGAAGTCGTCAAGCATCCCATTCCCAAGGATGTCGATGAGCGCACTGCCAAAGACCGATTCACTAGCGAGGAAAAGCGTGCTCTGGATCGCATGCACACAGATATCTACAATGAATTGCGTCACGCAGCTGAAGCACATCGTCAGACTCGGCAGTACATGCAGAGTTACATCAAACCAGGCATGAGCATGATTCAGATCTGTGAGGAGCTGGAGACAACTGCAAGGAGGTTAATTGGAGAAAATGGTCTCGATGCTGGCTTGGCGTTCCCAACTGGATGCTCGTTGAATCACTGTGCCGCGCATTATACGCCAAATGCAGGGGACACTACAGTACTGGGATACGATGATGTATGTAAAATTGATTTTGGAACTCATATCAAGGGACGAATCATTGATTGTGCCTTCACTTTGGCATTTAACAATAAATACGACAAACTGCTGGAGGCCGTGAAGGATGCTACCAACACCGGTATCCGAGAGGCTGGAATCGATGTAAGGCTGTGCGATATTGGAGCAGCCATTCAAGAAGTAATGGAATCATATGAGATCGAGTTGGATGGAAAGACGTATCAAGTGAAGAGCATTCGAAATCTGAATGGACACTCGATTAGTCCATATCGTAAGTACATGAATCGATAAGCCCTCATTTAAAAATTACAATCATGTATATTTCCGTTCTTTTAAGGCATCCATTCTGGGAAAACTGTGCCCATCGTCAAGGGTGGGGAGTCAACTCGCATGGAAGAAAACGAATTCTATGCCATTGAGACCTTCGGTTCGACTGGTCGTGGCTTAGTTCATGATGATATGGATTGCTCGCATTACATGAAAAACTTTGATGCTCCTTACGTCCCATTGCGTCTGCAGTCGTCCAAACAGTTGCTGGGAACGATCAACAAGCACTTTAGTACACTAGCATTTTGTAAGAGGTGGTTGGACCGTGCTGGAGCCACTAAATATCAAATGGCATTAAAGGATCTTTGTGACAAGGGTGTAGTGGAAGCTTATCCACCACTATGCGACATCAAGGGTTGCTACACGGCTCAATATGAACACACAATTATGTTGCGACCGACATGCAAGGAAATTGTATCTCGTGGATCTGACTATTGATTGTATAAAGAAAGATGCAATGGCAGGCTGGCCCGATGAACTCTTTGACGTTTTTAATAGTTTTTTTTTCTCTTATCGATTCAAATTTGAAATTTAAAATTATTATTGCACTTTTATTTGGATTGTTGAAGAGTGAGAAGTAGGAAGTGTGAGATAAAATTAAAGTTTAGAAACGATCAGTTGATCGGATGAGCTAAGTAGATATTGTTTTTATTTTCCTCATAAAACTCTAAAAGAACTGGCTTACTTTATTTTCGATGGCGCTTTAAAGCGTGTTTCTCTTGTACTTCAATTAATGTGCCTTTTAAGCCGGCCGGTTCGCTCCATCGAAGATGATGTCTGACTTGAAGACTACCAGCTGGAGTTAAATCGCTCAACAGGTGCAAGCCATCTTAACCCTTGAACACGGATTTTTCTGACAAGGCTCCCGTCACTGTGCAGCACGCATTGTTAATCGTTGTATCTTCTTTGTCAGATGATTTTTCTTCGTTGACACAGACAGAACCATAAATCATTCCCAAAACTTTTCTTTTCTATGCTGGAAGTAAGGAAATTACCATCATACTAGGAGAGAGGACCAAGTCGGTGGTGGGACTTCGTCTGCTAAAGTGCTGACTCCATGGTAGTGAAGGCAGTACTTAGTGCTCGCTTTATTTTTCCTATCACGTCGATGTCATTGGATTTTTCGTTGATTTTTTGGAGACTTATAGCACTTTCCATTAGTTTCACTCGGGGAACCACTCATTCTGAAAACCAATAGAACAAGCAAAACCGCTTCTGCTCAATTTTAACACAATGAAGTATTCGCAGGCATCAGTTTCACAAGTTTTGCCAATGTCAAAGTGGTGTGCGTAGCCCGATTTGCGATATAAAGGGATTTTTACTGGTTCCTCGTATTAAATACTACTCACTAAACTCCGTTGCTGGACGTCTTCGTCATCAGATTTGTATTCAACAATAAATCACATTTGTCTACATTACCAAAACTTTCGGCATTGCTGCATGCGAATAGCCATTTCCCCAATGAATATTCTATGGGTGACATTTGAGTTATATTTGTATTTGTGCTTCTTGAGTGGATTCTGACTTCAAATCCAGAAGCGAAATTCTCTTCTCAGAATCGTCAGAAGTGTTATTTGCTTACCAATGCGGTTTCAGAAGACTTCCGAATGCTTCTGGACGCTTCTTTTCTTCCAATGGAAAGTGCTATTAGTATCTGATGTACTTGACTTGGGCTTATCGTACTAACTTTTTAAACACAAAGCTGAAACAGCTGTTATCTTGTCTCAATCCGAATCCGAAGGTGTCAGTAGAATTCCTCCCAATTTTGACGGAACAGCGAGGATTTTCCAACGTCGTACCGATAAGGCGATCAGTTAAGCAGAAAGTGTAAAGCTGGTTGTGAAACTTATTTGTTCCATCTTTAGTTTCTTTTAAATGGATGAACGGTCGTGAATCTCAGTGTTGAATTCTTACGACCTGTCGAAATGTAAATACCTGATCGGTCGTAGATTTTCCGGGTCTGAAGCTGTGATAAGGACTACTCGTTAGAATTTGGCTTAAAAAGCGCATATAGTGCACTGGGCAGGGGACGTTTTAAAAGATTAATGCCTCTATAGCTGGTGAAGAGGAGACTATCTCTTTTTATGTGACGTAGGGCACACTTTTCTCTTCACAATAGTTTGCAGATGCGTGCTAATGACTAGGTCAACTCCAACTGATTGTCTCTTAGGTTGAATGGGTGACAATACCAGCCATTTATACTCAGCACACTTAAGACTTATCAAATTTAAGATGCATATGGCATTGGAAAAACGAGTGATTTATACAAAAATTATTTTATGTTTGGCCAATTCAATTAACAACCAAGCAATTATTTGTGTCAAAGTGATATAAAAAGTTTATTTGTGGACGGTATTTGTATCTTATTGGCTACTTAGTGATTTATATATTTATTTAATGATACCACCGCCTATGGCATGAGAAGCTCAATATTTGGGTTTTGGTATTTTAAAAAGATCTGGTACTGCGAAAAGACACATAGCCAACAGTATGCCTGAAAAAATAAATTTCATATAAATACGGAAACCCTGTTCCAAACAACAGCAAAAACATTACGTTATATGACATCCAAACAAAGTTCAGTAAGGCTGACAAGGTTTGCTCCAGCTGCAAAAAAAACAATTAAAATGTTGTCAATTTTTATAAAACTAGTCTAATTACGTATATATAGTATCCGGCAATAAGCCATACTCCAAACAGGAACTGATATACAATCCCAAATCCTGCCAGGACTAACCAAGGTAAGAGCCAACCGCGGGTACTAATTGAAAAATCAAATATCAAACGATAAACAGTGTAGGTAAGCATTTTTCTTACTTGATTTTAATCGCAACATAAACTAAAAACGATGCAACGATGAAAAGTAAAAAGTAAATTATATACAATGATCCATATACCAACATCGACGACCTTATATCCGTCTCAAAGAGTGGCGAATACAACTGTGAAGACTCCCCTCCCAGGAGCATGTAGACAATCTGAAATGCATTTATAGCAATATCTGCTCACTTCTGCTAATTATTTGTAATTGAAAATGCTTACCATTGTGATGCTGACCACTGATAATGCAGCGGTATAAACGGCTACAGCTAAGCTTCCCGATTTGACATTATTTGACCAAATAAATGGTGACCAACATGAACTTAATACAGCCATTTCTATAGAATTCGATTGTTAATAATTAATGAACTGTTGCTCCTTTATGGAGGTGTTTGGATATGTACACATGTCACGCCCAATAATTCAATTGCGGAATAGGTGCAATTAATGAATGAAATATGATTATGTACATACCTTAATGCTAGGAGAGTTTGACGGACAAAATTATTAAAAGTTTATGAAACGAAAATAAATATAACTTAAAAAGTTGTAAACAAAAATGGGCTTGGTCTTTTTGGCAGGTCTAATATTTTTTGAAAGAAAACAAGTAAATTAAAAATACGTCACAAAAATTATGAAAAATGGACTAGATTCTCAACTTGCTAATAACGATAACGAGACATTCAACTGCTGTCAAACTCAACGATTAGTTACGAATCCTAAGGCTAGGGGCGCACTAGGCGGCCAGGTCATGCTTCCTAGAAGAACTCATTGGCCGCTGAGGCTTGGCAGCGCGAATTGACACTGTGAAGTAACAGCTACAGCACAGAGTAGCTAAGGTGCAATAATTTCGTGCATGCTGCTGAGTGGAAGATGTGTGTATTGCAACTGTCTTGCCAGTAGCTGGCATGTGTGGCGTCCGGATAAGTTAGTGCGTTAAGGCGCGTCCATATTATGCCGAATGATGCCGATCGGCAAATGCCGAATGATGCCGATCGGCCGTGCCGAACGAGTATCCATTTGATTCGGTTTGAGTTCGGTTCGGTTCGGGACGGTTTTCGGCACATCCATACTTATTCGGCTTGGCCGATCGGCACAAGCCGATCGGCATCATTCGGCATAATGTGGACGAGCCTTTAGTGAGTTACTTTTTTTGGCATTAACTTTGACAGTGCTACGTATATCGTACACCCGCAGTGATGTCACTTTTACGTCATCATTTGCGATATTTGATTGCACATGCACATCGTCTGAACACCAGTTTGGACAGTCCGCATGTACTCGCAAGCAGTTTGCAGACGATGAGTGACACCGAGTGTGAACACGCTTGCGAATTATTTGTGGTTAATTGCATGGAATTCAATAAAGGTGCCTTTACATGGAGCTGCGAGCCCTGATCTGCAAAAAAAAGAGGATGCAAAATCAATAAATCATACTTGTGTGAAGAGGGAAGTCAAAAATGCAGACGTCTTCATGGATGCAGATTATAGGAAAATTATGGATGCAGCTTGAAAATTATAGTGAAGACGAACAAGTTCATCTTCATCGTCTATGATTGTTGTTGTTGCTTTTTCGTCTGCACTATAATATATTGCAGCTCCATGTAAGGCCACTTTAATATAATAGCTTTGTTCGCGTACTAAAATCAAACAGTTTTCATTCGATTTCATACGTATACATTATACATTAACACAAAAAGCGTTCGT
This sequence comes from Platycheirus albimanus, assembly GCA_916050605.2. Lineage (NCBI taxonomy): Eukaryota > Metazoa > Arthropoda > Insecta > Diptera > Syrphidae > Platycheirus > Platycheirus albimanus. Next base: position 76,346,606 of record OU696697.1, on the reverse strand, counting down.
GTACTGAGAGATGGTGAACGAAAGAAAATAACAGCTGTATTATTTTTTCGTTCATTTATTTTCAAGTTTTCACCCAGTGAAATTTCATCTGGTAAAAACTTATGAACTCAGTTAAAAGCGAATGACGTAAACATTATTGTTGTAGATGACTCTAGTCCGGACGGGACGCCGCACATGCCAGCTACTGGCACGGCAGTTGCAGTACACTCACATGTTCCACTCACACAGACAAACTTCCAGCCAACTGGAACACAGATAAGTATCTGAAAATTAATACATATAGTAACTTGATTGCCAGTAGCTGGGATGTGTGGTGTCAGAGTGACTGCGAAAAGAGCTAACCATCAATCAAAAAATTCAAATTTGACGTTTCTCAAGAATTTTCACAAAAAGTGTTTGCTACTTTTTGATAAGAAAGTGAGAGATTTTCTCTCATTTGAGAAATTTTGGCAGTACATTTTGACTGTGTCGCCCTCTAGTGCCTCGAAACATCGTTTCGAATTTCTTTATTTGAGCATGATCGTTGTTGATTAGCATCCATATTTTTTTTTATTTTATTAAATTTGTTATTTTGGAGTTTTTATTTTTTTTTAAGTTGAAGGTATTTAGTTTTTGCATTCATTTATTTATTTTGATGTCCGTCAAACTCGCACTACCACTTTTGTTTTTTTTTAACGATCAAATGTATTATCTACTGTCGTGAATTTGTCGCGAAAGAATAAAATTTATCGCTTTATGCTTTTTAAAAAAATTAACCCCCAGTTTGACATTAACCTAATTTGACAGTCAAGTTCGTACTGCCACCCTCCTAAAAAGGCTTTGAATGCTTAAGACAAAAACGGAAAAGTATGCCATCAATTGTGTTGAATTTGTCGAAGATATATCCAGTAAATTCAGATTTTTTTTCATCGAACTTGGCTAATTAAAATTTGGCCCCATCATAGTGCCGACTATCAATATTCCTTGATGGTTGGTGTTGCCGAACAAAGAACCAAGATTTTTTTATTAACCGAGGATGGCAAAGAAAATATAGCACATTCAAAACATGCAAAATGCTTAGATAATTCTATATGCTATCACTAAGTATGTTATCCTTAAGAAAAAGTTTGGAATCATATCCGGTGGTCGGCCATAATTGAAACTCAGTTGATTACTTACTTACTTACTTACTTACGTTGGCTCCACTAGAGCGTGGTGCTCCTACCCATAGCTTAATATGCTCCCCTAGCTGGCTCGATCTCTAGCCTGCTATCTCCAATATTGCACTCCAAGTTGTCGGAAGTCTCCCTCTAGCTGGGCGCTCCATCGAAGAATATGTCTACCTCGGCTTCTGACTCCCTCTGGTTTGAAATTAAAGGTTGAAGTCTTTATAGGAGCTGAATCGTCGCTGTCCATTTTCTCAATACGGCCCAACCGTCTTAGTTGTTGAATTTGAATTTTTCTGGCTAGGCTTATGGCGCTCAAGGTACATAAAGACAAGGTAATATATTCCCGCTCATTTTTTTTTGACATCTGTCAAAACTTTTCAAAATGGCTGGTGCATGTGACCCTCATACATTTATTGTATGTTAATTCTTAATAATTGTGTGCGGATATTTTCTTCCTAATCCATTAAAACTTTTATAAAAATTATAAATATGCGGTGTGCTATGTTCGGGTGTTGCGTAAATAATAAAAAAAATAATAATGCTGACATTTCTTTCCACGCGTTCCCAAAAAAAACAGAAAATGTGCAAACAGTGGGTGTTCTTGTGCCATAGAAAGGATAAATTAAATACTAATACGGCTAGAATTTGCTCTAAGCATTTTAAGGAAAGTGATTTTGAAGTGATGAACCCCCCGTAGATGATTTGGAATCTCTACAATACGATGGACTCGAACATTTGGCGGGGTATATTTGTCATAGCATTAAAAAGCCGGATCTTGTTGTGCAAAGCCATCAGCAGGAATCTTCGTTTTCTTGGACGAATCAACTCACTGAAGGATTTCTTCAAAAACCAACAGACAAAATGATGGCAGAAATGATAAAGTTGGAGTCAATCTTTAAGGAATTAAACAAGGATGCTATCGTTTATTCACGCCATTATATAAAAAATTTCATTAGTGTATCTAATCATATTCCTTTGGACATAAAAGTTAAACAAATCTTTTTTCGATCCAGGATGTATTTCCGTATCAAACAGCTTAACACTGTTCAAGAAGAAAATTCCAGAAAAAGAAAGAAAAAAATCAATAAAACGATTTTATAAAATTATATGATGATTTTTTTATTCAATTTGGGAAAAATATATTTAACCTTAATTTCTTCTTAGATATTGTCGACTAGCAATAAAAGTATGTCTTTTAAAAATAGTCCATACGAAACCTTAGGCACTTTCATACAAAATATTTGATATGGTCCCTTCCAGGATTTATAATAAATAAAAGGAAGAACTCCTTGACGACTACCGCATCGAATCACCTTTCACATAATGCTGTTTGATGGTACCTTTATTTGCCCATTTGAGCATCATTACCGATTTCACTGTGTCACTGTGAGATTGTTGTAAGTATCGATGAAGTGCTCTTGAATTAGTTCATCGTATTGGTCTGCTTTTTGTTTGAGACGGACTTTGCTTTCGTTGCATAAATGTTGTTCGAACTCACTGCGTCCGATAAGGAAGACCACTCGCACGGGATATCCATAATTGGAAGTGTCCTATGTGTAATGAATTTTGAATTAATCTTACAAATTGTAATTGGTGAACAACAAAGCTCTTACATTGAAATACTCTTTGTAACGATTAAAACTATCTGTTTTCTTGTCTAGGTAATGGCCATCCATTTCAGCATGCATCGCTCCAACCATGTTATAGTTGCATTCCGATTCATTTCCAAATGTTTCTCGTATGTTTTGCCTAGAAATAGAACGATGTTTAACTCTTAAAAATTTAGTTTTTGTGTTCTTTAACGGAAATACAGTGGTCCCTCGGTCATTTCTGCTGGATTCATGGAAAAACTTACGTCCACAAGGATCCATCGGTAAGATTTAACCAGAAGTTATTCGTAAGATCACATTTTTCACACTTCTAGCCAGTGGGCGAAATTTTTCTATCATTATTATATTGCCTGCTTCTCTATCTTTGCTATGCGTATGGCTGACTCGGCCGCAAGAACACCATCCACCGGCTGTTGAACAATTAATGGTTATTCAATACTTGAATAATAAAAGATTTCAGCTACCTTTGGCACCACAATAACATGGTAAATGTCCTTGTTGGAACTATGCAGGCTTTTATTGTCAACGCCACCTTTGACACCGATAGCCAGAAGTGTTATCAGTTTTCAGCTCCTGAAACAAAAAAAAACTGAATTGAAAAACTTTATACATACTTTATATACTTACCACTGCATACAACAATGCATAGAAGCATTTATAAGCTCAATTCAGTTCATTATTTTCTTTTAAAACAATTAAATTTGGTAAAATTAATATAATGTGTACTGGCGACAGTGCCTTGGGTCACATGAAGACGCCATTTTGATTTTTTTGTTTGTTTACTTTTTTGACAGATGCGGAATATATTACCTTGTCTTTATGTACCTTGTATGGCGCTGCCCAGTCGATGTTGTATCTTCTTCGCCAAATGTTGTTTTCTCGGTTTACTCAGGCAGGACCCAAAGAAACAGAGATTAGCAAGATAGTCCCGTTCGCTTTGTTCTTCCTTTAACGTCAATGTCATCCGCAATTACAAGTAATTGTGTCGATTTATTAAAGATTGTGCCCGATGAAATGGATGGGTTTTCTGTATGAAATTTTCAAGCACAATGTTAAAACAGCTACATGACAGAGTGCGTCATCTTGTTTCAACCCTCTGGTGGTTTCGAAGGTTTCAGTAGAGTTCCTACCAACTTTGACGGAAGAGCGAGTATTTTCCAAAGTCATCCTGATAAGGCGTATCAGTTTAGCAGGGAGTCTTTAGTTAGACATGACACGCCACAGTTCAACTCTATTTACACTGTCGTAGGCTGCTTTTAAATCAACGAACAGGTGGTGGGTATCGGCGTTATATTCTAAGGTTTTGACGTAATGTAAATATTTAATCGTTTGTAGATTTTCCAGTCCTAAAACCATGTGGCGGACTAAGCTTGTTGGAGGTCCGGGGCGGCAATGCTGAAATGAGGCCCCTTGCGTGCAGATTTTTTTTAATAATAATTTTGACTACACGTCGTCATTGACATTTCATCTGTCAAAGGTTAAAGTGTTAATGTTATAGTCTCTTGTTAATTTTTCAAACCAAAATTTAATTTAAATCACTTAAATTGTTTAAAAGTTGTTTTTCAACATTTTTTTGAAGTTTTTTTTATATCGGCGTTTCAAATTTCATCAATTTAATAAAGGTACGAAGCTTTGCTTTTACTAATTTCAACTTCATACAAAGCCATTCGCGCCTATACGGGATTTTCCCTATGAATAACAGTTCAAACAAAAGAAATCTTAACGATATCTCTCCCGAGCCAAATCCTGATCACAAAAAGTATTTATTACACAAAAAAGAGATGGCAACCGAAGTAGGAAAGATGTCTGTTGTAAATTTAAAAATTTTTTTGGAAACTACTTTGGACGTGCAACTCACTGAAAAACTTAAAAAATTTGCAACAAAGGATGATTTCACACGACTCTATGAGGAAGTTACCACTTTAAGAGCCGCGAACACTCTTCTCAACCTCAAACTAAGCGATATGTCTCAAAGATGTGAACTGCTAGAAAACCAGCTGGAAATAATTTCGCGAAAGGCTAATGAGTCATCTGTTGTCGTTCACCTTCCCTTAACTGAAGAAACCAATGCAACTCAAGTCGCATTACAGACTTGCAAAGGGCTTCTTAAGATCTCGTTCTCGTTTCAGAATTAATTAAAAAAATATGATACACAACTTAGAAAAAACTAAGCTTTGAACAAGATAATATACCTACATTATAAAAACTGGATCTATTTCCTTAATATAAAAATGCAAGATTACTCTTCCCACAGTTTGTTCGCTATCCGAAATGGGCAAAATCCCCATTTATTAAGCTTAGAACAAGCATCATATATTTTAATATAACTTAAAACTATGAAACATTACAGTTCTAACTTAATACGTTGATTGGGTGATTCCAAAGAAGGAGTCAAATTTTCCCTCCGGAGCATTCGAGTTCGTTGGAGCCATGTGGGGATGGTGTGGAGGAAGATAGAACAGATGATTTCTTAAAGCACTTCCCATTGGTTTCACTCGCGGAACCACTCAATCTGAATACCAATTTAACAAAAATCGCTTTTGTTCAATTTTAACACAATGAAGTATTTGCAGCCATCAGTTTCACAAGTTTTGCCAATGCCAAAATGGTATGCGTAGCCCGATTCGCGGTATAAAGGGATTTTTACTGATTCCTTGTATTAAATACTACTCACTAAACTTCGTTGCTGACCTTCGACGTCTTCATTATCAGATTTGGATTAAACAATATGTCACATTTGTCGGCATTGCCAAAACTTCCGGCATTGCTGCATGCGAAAAGACATTTCCCCAATGAATATTCTGCGGGTGACATTTGAGTTATATTTGCATTTGTGCTTCTTGAGTGGATTCTGACTTCAAATCCAGAAGCAAAATTCTTTTCTCAGAATCGGCAGAAGTGTCATTTGCTTACCAATGGAACCTCAGAAGACTTCCCGATGCTTTTGGACGCTTCTTTTCCTCCAATGGAAAGTGTTATTAGTTTACCGGGCATCGTGTTGAAAAAAAAAATGATTGTAAAGGGTTTCACAGTCAACGGAACCGGAGAGAAGTAGATGGATGAAAAGATTCTAGGATATTTCCCTTTGTTCTTGTAGCGAGTTTAGGGCTAATTAATTGAAGGCGATTTCGCCGGGGAACAGGATCACATCAAAGGTTCATTCCAAGAAAGTGCGCGAAGAGCAAATCTTAGGAAACGACGCTGAGTGCTCTCGATTCTTGAGATATGCTTTTTTTTTGTTCAAAGTGGTCAGACATCGGACTTGTATTACTCCCTGTCCCTATAGATCTTTTTGTTGTACCTACCTTTCATTTTATATCCATTTTGGATAGCCATCGTCAAAAAAAAAATCATCAGGTGGTGGGACAAACATTATTATTCTCTGATTTTTTCGCCCGTCTCTTTGTTCAAGAATCTGTAGAAAATACCCTTTGTACTGGCAAGGCAATACGTTTTTTCGATGTATTGATGTAAAGGAAAGGTGAGCTTAAAAAACTCGTACCGGAAGTGATCATCCTCCGCCAAATGTTCGCCCAGTAGATTTGAGAATATGTACACTGTCTAGTTCAAAATCCCGAAAATTAAAAATTCCATTGGGGGTTTGACTAGTTGTCGGCAGGTGCCTTTGTCAACAGTTTTCTTAATCAACAACAGTAATTGGGTGGCCAGTAGCTTCGCGGGATCTAGGGATCTTACTTCCCTTTTTCGAGGGCACTCCACGCGCCGCGCCGCGCCGCTCAAGCAACTTCATTTGGGACTTTGATTTTTCGTAATTTCGAAAGACTCCTCCACACACACACTACGGGGCCAGTTATAGCAATCAGAAAAATAAAACCTTCAAATAAAATCTTCAAATGGAAAATTTTATATTTTATGATCAGAGTATGATCTAATAATGAGTAGGGGCACTCTTCTTCACTAACAACTTCAATCAATACAAGCAGTGCCGGATTAAGCAAGTGCGGGGCCCGTAGCAAATTCTTTCAAATGGCCCTCGAACCTCGATCTACTATAGGTTCTTAAGTATAAAGTGGTAAAAAAACAATTCAATACTCAATACTCAATACGTTTATTTGCTATCTATAGGTTACAATTTTGTGGGTAATTAATAGTGTAGTAAATTACTATAGGCGCTGTTAGGCTCTGACAAGTACAAACAGCCTGAGATGAGATTTCCTGGCAATTTAGAATAATTTTGATAGGAAACTAACAATTGAAAACTGAAGATACTACACAAATTATTTTTTTCAATACATATTTCAAATTTTAAATTTAATACAAAGTATATTATATTTTTAGGAATAGCTAATGTTATATTTTATCAATGGTAAACTTTAAATAATGTTTATATTTTATATTTATTTATCTGTTCCCTTATTATTTTTTAAACTTTTACAAAGTAACTTTTCTAGATTTCATGTGGGCAAATTTAGAAATAATACTATTCGTATCAATTTTTCTGAGCAAATCATATTCTATATTCATCAAAGCGAGATAATTCAGACGTTCTTGACTCATAGTGTTCCTTAACTCATTTTTTATGTGCTTTAATATCGAAAATGAACGTTCGCCACTGCAGTTAGTGATCATGAGAGATAAATAAATGCGCAAAGCAATTTCTAAATTGGGGAAACATGATTCTAATGAATTGTCCAATAGGAATTTATAATATTGAATTTCCAGAGCTTCGTTTTTCGTACTGTCAATCGCACTAGCCACATCCGTTTTGAGCAGCTCGGCAAACTGCACTAATTCGTTGTCTAGGCTGTCTTCCAAATCATTTTCATAAGCACTGACTATAATTGGTGTTTTTTTTTTAAATCTCGTCTGCTGTAATAGATTTTAACTTTCGAAATATTCTAAAAACATTAGTTAGTTTTTGATATGCTTTCATGCGTTTGTCTAAAGCAGATAGTGTGTTATCAATAATGACAACAAACACCTCAATTTCAAACTTTTTACCAAGTGTTTCTTTCTCAACAAATTCGTCAAGTGTACTAGAACCGCTAAAATCGTCGTACTTTGTGTTCCGCTTGCGTCGTCTTGAAGTCTGTTGCTGATATTCATGACAGCTTGTCAGCTCTTTGGCTTGTGCTTCAATATTTGAAAATGTAGATCGCATTGCTTGGACATATCCATGTAATGATTCATAAAGGCTGTATCTCGTATTAAGGTCTATTTTAGACGATTGCAGCGACGCACTAGTTGCTTGCATGCGTTCTAGTATTCCATTCCACGTAATTGTAATTATTCCCGTTTCCAACTTATTCATCTTTGAAACAAGTCCGTAAGCTTGATTCCGACACTCTGCCTTTTGATCTATATTATTGGAAATGGCATCCAAAACTTGCTTGATAGTGGTAAAACCACATAAAAGTGCCTTCGTAGCATCAGCTCTGGCGGACCACCTAGTATCTGACAACCTTTTCAAAATCGGAATTTTCGAAGTAAGAGCTTCCGTAAGAAGACCCCAACGATGTGTAGAAGCGGAAAAAAAAATTATAAAGATTTTCAATAAAATCGAAAAAAATTAATGCACAGCAGTCTGCAGCGCATTTAGCAACTAAATTTAATGAATTTGCAAGACAGGGAATGCATTCTGCATACTTATATTTATTTCTTTTTGATACTTGGATCTCTTAATTTCGCAAATAATTTGATTTAGCATGCTTGATGCAATCAATTTGATAAATTCTTCGCATGTTGTTTTAGATAAATATGAGGTGTGCTTTATTTTAATTGGCGGATAGTTTGTTACGATACTCGATGGCAATGTCAGGGAATCCCCGGTTAATTTTTCAGTGTTATCAACTTCGATCACAATTAATTTGCATTGGCTGAGTGCCCATTGTAGCGATAAGGGATAGGATACCTATCATTAGTTAAAAAAAAACACGCGTGAGACTCTCGCGTCTAGAATTTAAACTTCTTTGGTTCTGGAAATAGTTTATTGAATGCATTGCTCTTTATGCATTTGGTAATGATCTTACTTTATCAGGATTACGAAATGGTTATGGAAAATTCAATTTTAGGAAATCTCTCTTTTAAGATTAATATTAGTAATTAATATATTATAATTAATATTTTACACCAAATTATTACTTAAGTAATAAAATATTTTTTTTTAGTCATAACTTCTATAACCCAATATACTTATATTCTAGAAAGTAGATTTTTGGTATATGGTTACTTAATTATACTCAAAATAATGTAGTCTGTTAATCTTACAAATAAAGAGATAATTTTAACAATTAAAATCGAGCCATTTCAATTCTGCTACACATCCACACTAAGTGTCGGGTAAGAGTGCTTGCATACGTCAGACTTTTTGTAGAGCTGATTATCAGCCCGACTGAGATTCTACACATTTATGCAAGCAACTTTTTTTAGAACTTGTGCGTTTACCGAATGAAATTCGGTGATTTATTTACGCCAAGGAAATAGTCGGGTACCGAGTGTCTGACGTGGATTGTCTTAATAGGAAAAGTTGTAACGTTTCACGTTCTTGTGACATCAAAAAAATTCAATATATGTAGGTACCACATCTTAATAAGTTTCACTCAAAAAAATTACGCTGAGGCAGAGATGAGTGGATTTAAATATGCGGGGCCCCCTTTCGCGCGGGGCCCGTAGCAATTGCTACTCTTGCTACGTGGTTAATCCGGCACTGAATACAAGATAAACCTAAAAAAAAATATTATAAGTGAAAACAGTCAAAAAGTATTGGTTTCTAGCCTTTCGTAAAATAGCTTATGAAAAAAAGAGTACACAGTATTTTTTGTACGTACACCCACACACACCTTTAGCGACAAGCACGGCAGAGAGAGACGACGACAGTAGTTAAACAATACTACCAAGACCAACTGATCATCGATATAATATTATGTAGTTCAGTCGTTCAGTGGAATATCGAATCACGAAGCGAGTAGACGTAACTACTGATATTATCAAATAAAAAGAAGAGTTAAAATTAGCGACATTATTTATAATTAAATTAAAGAAAAGAATAAAGATAAATATTAGTTATACACCTATCTTGTGTAAGATACATAGATGGGATTTTCCAATAATGTTTTTGTTAAAGCGGGCCCAGCCCAACTTATTTTAAGTGTAGTAGTATTTCTATGAGCAATCATATTAGGTAATGAGTGTGACCGGTTTTGCTTTCATAAAAATAAAGTTCTGTTTTCTATTGTCACCACTTATTGTGTTAAATTTTCTAGAAGCTGGCCACACTCACACTAGTTAACAAAGTAAGTAAGGCGACGGTTTTATGTATAAATTTTTTGTACGTTTTTAAAGGCGTGTCCAAGACGAATCTAATCTATCTCTCTTTCACTATTACACTTCTTCCTGTCTTCTGTTTCTTGTGTGAATTGTTAACAAATAATAAACACGTGGACAGTGTCCCTACTCATTATTAGATATAATTTAGGTGAGGGGATTAAGGCCTGTCGGCTAATAAGGCCTAAGTCACAGAAAAACGATTTAAAATAATCGCAGTAGCCTGAGAACCCATTTCTATGTTACTAACACTCACAAATGACATTTGAAACTTGTTGCTTCCTGTTTGCTCGCTCGCTTTAATCAGTAATGTGTTTTTTATTGTGAGAGGCGGTTCTGCAGGTGAAACTATAAAAAAAACCTAAAAAATCGTAAATTTTTTTTTAAATATTAATTTTATGTTACATAAATTGCGCTGTAGTGTTCTATTGTTCCCTGCTTGCTCTAACTTTTATATTTTAAGGTGCCTTTACATGGAGCTGCAAGCCCTGATCTGCAAAAAAAAAAGAGGATGCAAAATCAATAAATTATACTTGTGTGATAGAGAGAGAATGCCAAAATGCAGATGTCTTCATGGATGCAAATTATAGGAAAATTATGGATGCAGCTTGAAAATTATAGTGAAGACGAACATGTTCATCTTCATCGTCTGCGCCATGATTGTTGTTGTTGCTTTGTCGTCTGCACCATAATTTTTTGCAGCTCCAGGTAAAGCCACTTTTAACTATGCATCATAGTCTGAATAATGATTTATTTGGTTTTATTTAAAAATTGTGCCAGTAGTTAATAAGGCCTAAAAAAATTCACCATAGGCCTTATTACCGTCTTTTTTTTGTATGAACCTGTTTGACAAAGCAGAAAATAAAATAAAAAAAGACGTCAACCCCCAAAAAGTTGAGGAGTAAAACTCAAGACAACCAGGAGAGTTGGTACTGTCACGGTGTGACATGTGAGCTCGATCAAATCGGTGATATGAGGTAATGTTATAAATGCGGCAAGTTTTATCATGAGGAGTTTGTCGACGGTTTGTAACCGGATGATAAAGACAATTTTAAATGTTCTGATGGGTGTTAAAGAAAAATTATTATTTTAAAGAGTTTATCAGCATAAATGCATTATTATATAGGTTTTTTCAAATTTGAATTCTGTTTATGTATTCGGCAGAAGTTGCCATTTTTTGTTTGTTTTTAATAATTTATATGTTTTACCTTGTTTACCAATAAAATTTGCTTATTTCGATTTATAGTTTTTGTTTTATTTAAAACCGCCCTTAGCTAGGCCTTATTACCCGCGTCTACCTTACTATAACTCTGGTTATGATTCGATTTAAAACACAAATGCTATACTGATCGCTTGCAGCTCACTCACAGATTTTTTTTTTGCTAATACAAATTTCAACTGAACTAATACTTTTTGTTGAAAAAGTATAGAAATATTTATTTCTCTTTTATACGTACATACATATGTACATATGTAAACAGAAAAATAAATAAAAACAAAAAGTGGTTGCCATCGATCAGTTGTGTTTCAAATTAAATTATAATACACTAAATTTTCCCTTATTTGTTTGTGTATTTTAAAATCTCTGTTCAAAATAAAAACACAGTTTTCGTTTAGAATGGAATAAATTATATATAATTATTAATTTTCGTTTTCTGTTCTCTTTTTTTGTTCTGAATTTTATTTTGTTTTATATATTTAATTATATAATTCCTTTTATAAATTTTACATAATAATTCATTTTATTTGTTTTTCTTTTTCTATTTTTTTGTTATTCTTTTAGTTTTAATTTATTTAATTCAACAAAACAACACACAGTCTAAGTTTTTTTTTTCAAGTTGATCTTTATTTATCATTTTTATTCAATTTATAGTGATAACTGTTTATTTTATATTTCAATAAGCAATATTGAATGGAATACTCTTTGTTGTTTGAGTTGTGTTATCTTATATAAATAATCATACTTAATGGTTTTTTTTTTCATTTTGTGTTTCAAAACTTTTCTTATTTTATTGATTACTTATTGTTTCTTATTAACTTTTACTGTTTTTGTATTTTGTCTGTTTTTTTTTTCATTACTTGCTTCTTTAAACTGCTACTTAGTTGCTCTCAGTTATTTTTGTTTGTTTGTTATTCATTATAATAAATAGTAATGATAGTAATAATAATAACAATAATTATATCATAATAATAAAATAATACCAATTATTTTAATATTAATAATAATAATTCAATTGATAATAATAATGATAATAATAATAATAGTTTAATTGTTAATTATAATGATAAATATTATTTAACTGACCTACATAACTAGTTAACATTATAATATAATTCATCATTTTTTGTTCCGTTTTTTTTTCTTTTTCTCTATATATATTTTTTTGATATTATTCTTTTATAATGTATAATATGATTTTTGTGGGATTATAATTCAGCTTTTATATATATATAATTTTTGTTTCTTTCATAAAAAACCATGGTTTCGATTTATAAATATGTGTTTTTTTTATCTATTCATTTTTGTTGTAAAAGTGAAATTAAACCATTTTAATTGGAATATTTATTTTTGTTAATTTTTTTTTTTAATTGAATCGTTGTTTTGCTTTTTAAATGTATTTAATCATTTATGTTGTGTATAAACGGTTTTACTTTACAAACTTCAAGCAAAAAAAAAAATTTAAATTGCTGTATTTTTAACTAACTACAAACAATCAAACAAAAAGTATAATTCAATATTTTCATTTAAATTATGAACTAAATAACAGATAATTCAAATATAATAATATACATACATGAAAACGATTTCTACATCAAAACTTCTATAAAACTATAGTTTAACAATTTTTATTATTTGTTTGCGAATGAATAAATGCAATAATATTATCTTTTTGTAATGTTTTTTTTATCATAATCGAAGTTTATTTTTGGTAATTTTATTTATTTTTGTTTTTTGTTTCTTAACATTCCTTCTAATTTGAATTATATGTTTTACTCTTTATAAATTTAATAGAAGCGTGAACTTTTGTTTTTATGTAGGTATATAATATATGAAGTAATTTTTTTTTCTATAAACTTAACTCTTAAGTAATATTTATATTATTTTTATTTTTAATATTAGCATTTCATTAACTAATTTTATAACTCCTAATTGTGTGTTTCATTTTAAATATTTTTTTTAAATTTTTACAGTCCTTATGAAGTAAAAGCGTATTTTATTACTTATACACAATTGTATAATAATATAACTATGTGTATGTCTCCATTTTTAACTTTAATTTTCTTTGTCATCCCTTTGTATGAACTAGGTTTTATTTGCTAAGGTTTCGAAGAAAAAATGAAAAAAAGAACTAACGAAATGAAATGCTTCGCAGCAACTTAAAATTTTTGTGGTAAGTTTAAGAGATAGGTAGACATTACGAAAAAAAAAAATGGCTTGAAGTTAGTATACACGAGCATTAAACAAAATGCAAAATAAAAAAGTGGATTGTGTGAAGAAACTAAGTTATATTTATTTGATTAAAATTGCAAGATTTGATGAATAAGATTAGTAATTTTAATAGACAACACGTATATATGTACCTTATGTCTCCATGAGGTAATGGATTTAAAAAAAATCAAATCAAATAATGAATATGTAAGGACGGCATTACTATAAACTATCTCTAGTTATAATCATCAACCAGTAGTTACTGTCGCCAAAGCTGCTATCTTCACAATATTTTAGATGTAAGCTACTAGCAATGAGGTTTGGTGCCCCAGAGGGCATCATAGCCAAATAACGTGATAGTACTATATAATCATTATACATTGCTTTCAGACACTTGCATTACTATTACAATTTATTGATCAGTAGCCAAAGTCACAACTTTTGGAAGAGCTGGCTGGTAGCATTTTCTTGTAAACCTTCGATAGCTAGAGTATGCAATTAACATTTTCAGACGCGAATTGGTTAACATGTGTAGACTGTGGATGTGTGCTTTTTTTATAGTGCACTCGCACTAAATGGGTTATTAATACCCTTATTATGAATGAACACGTACGAGCGTTAAGGAGAGAAGGAATAGAAAGATAGGAAAACAAATGTTGTTTGAGGTGCTATTTTTATCACAAATATCCAAGGGGTGGCAGCCAGTTGAAACTGGGAGAATGAAGTAAAATTGCTTTCCGGGCTGGTCTCAAATAAAAAAACTCTATAAGTTATCAACCAAAATAACTACATCCACGGTAACATGGCCACCCCCAATGGTACCCTTTTCTTCACAATATTTAAATAGTAGGCGGTTCTATGCAATGTTACCAGAATTCAATGCATTTATAGTTCTTAAAAGTATGAAAAAAGGGTTCCCTATCAATTCATCATGCTAACGATATCTGTTTTTTAACAAAAAGTAAAGACATTGGTTTGCTTTTTTGATTTTTACCACTTTGGTATATCAACATGTTAAAAATATTTGTTCACCTTTAATGATGTAACCTTACACGCTTTTCTTTCTCTTTTATTTATGTTTTTATAAAATAAATTTGTACCTAACGTCGTAACGTTTCTTCAGATAGAAATTTGTATGAAAAATATTTTACTAAATGTTAGTTTTCCTTCAAAAGTAGTTAGTATTCACAAGTAGGAAGTGAAATTTTTGTAATACTTCGAGAAATGAGTAAAGTGAACATTTCAATTATGAACAGCCTTTAATTGAATGCACCTTATGATAATAGACATACATTTTGCGATAAGTTGAAGTCCGCGAAATGAAAATTTCGAGATACATGACATCAGTTATAATATCAGAAGTTGGTTTTCAGTTAATACTCAATATTCGTCAATAAACCATGCTGACTTGGCATTCCTTATTGAGTCTTCTTGTCCCTGATCGTATTCTATTTTTTAATTATATCGGAAGATCCTATAAACTAGCCCATTTGCAATAATGACATCTACCGCTAAGGTATCAACTTTTAAAATGGGTGAATTAAGATAACAGAAATTGATAAAAACAATTTATTTTTATATCCATTGAAAATAAGATGCTTACTATTCTGTATAGTATTTAATTTCCGTTATTTTAGTTCGGTAAACAACATATTTTAACAATAAAACACAATAAACAGAAACAAATGACAGCACATCAATTGATAATTGCGTGGGTCTCGTTTCCCTTTCAACGATGTTCATTGGTTAAAATATTGTAATTTTCAGTTATTTTTTTCCATTTATTATAAAAAAAAAACCTTTTAATAATATTTAAAAATGAAACAATCGTTCTAAATAGTATTTTGAAGATTTGATATGAATTAAAAATCACAGGATCAAATTAATATTTCGTCTGCCCTATCTCTAATTTTTAATTTAACAGATTTAGTCGTTTGAATAGAACTATTGAGCTTGAGATAAATTATTTTAAATTCTAGTAAAAGAATGTTTCAATAGCAAAAATAGCAAATGGATTTTTGTTGTTGTTATATACGTGTGTATGTTGTTTGCGTATTTACTTATTATTTTAACAACTGTTATCTGATGTCATTTGTAACAAACAACATTGGCGCCCTAAATAGGACTAGGCTGACTTAAGGGTTAACGCCAAAAAGACATCAAAATTAACAACAGCTTATTGTGAACAAATATCATTCTGAAAGTACTTGAGAGCTCTAGGAAATGCAACCTCCGTGATCCTAGACTGAAAAAGGAAATTCCGGTTAAATCCAAAGTTAAATCTTTCCTGCTATATTTTTCTATATAATGTGTCTGAAACATGGGAATTGGAAATATTCTGCCAACATCTAGAGAATGCTACAGGACTTCGTTAATTTATTCCCTGCTCAACATTCTGAAGATCCGTTGGCCACAAAACTTATCGAGCCTTGAACTGGGGATTAAGACCAGACAAAAAGAATTGGATATAGGCTGCACTGAAGAAACCTGAAAACAACATAGCGAAACAATAGAGGAATCCCAGTTCTAGGATAATCGATCGTGGTCACAGCTGGACCGACCGGTTGCGGTGAATCAGAATAAATGGAAGCATCTTGTTGCTGGTTCCAGGAGGAGTTAGCGCCTAAGGGTCTTTAACAGTTGGTTAATGCTCTTTTGGCCTAAAACTGTAGATTAAATAAAATAGGTAATTTCATTTTAAAACGTACTTATTAAAAGTAAAATTGAATTTTTGTGAAATTATGAAAAAACATAATGTTTTTATAATATAAATTGATGTTGTTTTAAGAGCGACGCATTTCGATGTTCATCATCAGGTGCGACGGATGATACTCGATTCATAACTTGACAAAAAATCAATTTTAATTTTAATAATTATATACATTTTAAAAATAAATTACTTATTTTATTAAATACATATTATATCCTCTCCATGTTGATAAAACTGTATGCCCATAAGTTTGTCAAACACAAAAATGGATATATGACTGTTTTTTCTTCTCACGTGTTTATATAATAAATGGTTGAGGCTTGAAATATAATATATTTAAGTCTCAAGTTTGTATTATCAAACTTTATCTACATTTCAAAACAGAACTAATTGCGGCCATGGAATGAAGTTATAATCTAAATTTTAGATTGCTGCTTTGACCCAAGCCTTTCTAGCATTTTGTAGAATTTGATTTGACTAGCCACTTTCTTCTAAAAATATATATTGGTTTTTGTTCTCTAATTCTTTTAAAAGTTATAGATAATATTAAATATAAAACTGATACAAACTTAATAAATAGTATAAAGGAAGATACATAGATCACAATGATGGTTACATAGAAAAATAAAATTTCAATGCATTTTGATATGTTTAAGATATGTTATACGAAAATTCTTCAAAAAACGATATACTCTTTTTCTTACCACAAACATTTAAAGTTAAATTTGAAGTCATTTTACATAATAAAACATTATTTTATACGAATCGGAGGAAAATATGATTAATACATTTTTATTTTTATTTTTTGTTTTATAAATATTTTTTTTTTAATCTACAATGTTAACTATTTTTTCTCTTCCTCCGCTGGATTGTTTTTTTAAATTTTATATTTAAATTGAATAAACTGTTAATTTAAATAATTTTTGAGAAAAATATATAAAACACAAATAAATTAAACTAAAATCATTTTCAATATTCACTTTTTGTTAATATATTGCTGGTTTTCGAATGTTCTTTTTTCAACATTTCAAAATATAAGTATATATATATATATGTGTATATATTTTCTTTTTGTATAACAACATTTAATAATATTGTGTATTGTATCTTATAAAAAGGCTCTCATTGTTGTTTTGAATTTATTTTAAAATCCAAGTACCTATATCAAAATTGAAAACAAAAAATTAAATGTAGGTACATTTTAAGTGTGTGTGTTTTTTTTTATTCAATCATTTTCCGCGGTCTAGGCGAATGAAATTTAATATTTTTCGTTCAACATTAAAAAGTAAAAATATGTATACACCTTTTTTATGTTAAGGACGCAATGGATTGAATTTATGTGTTTTATAAATTTTTGCACCGCATATTTTTTCCAAATTTATAAGAAATATAATTTGTTTAAAGGATTGCTTAAGTGAGAAAAAATTGGTTTTTAAAATTGTAACACGAAGTGTGTGAGGAAAAAATTTAGTTTTTTTTTAAAGGAACTGTTTAAATTGTTTTATTTAAAGTTTTTTTGTTTACTATTAAAGCTTAAGAGTTTTTAATGAGATTTATGAAATTTATGTTAGTCAGTTAAGATTAAATATTTGGGTTAAAGCGAAGCTTTTTTTCGAAGAAATGTATATATTATTAAGCTTAATTATATCGAAACAAAAATAAAACATAATTTTTAAAGTAGGAACAACGAACTTTTAGAAATTTGTTCACTATGTTGGATTCACAAGCAACCCTGACAGAGTTGCTTATTGGGCTGATCATTTTTTTTTAAACTATATTTAAAGAGAAATGTTTAGTGAGCTTTGTCCTTTGTGGGATGCATTGCATACGAATAGGTACTTCAAGTTGTCAGTTTATGAGCAACATCAAAAAGCGAAATACATACATATGTACATATATATTTTGGCGTTATGTTTTCGCAAATACATTGTCTTGTTTCAAAATGCTGAATTGTCACCCAGAAAAGTTCACGAAGCTTGGACCAGACAGTTTTTTCGAGACTGATTCATGACATTTTTTTTCTGCAGTAATAGTTGTTATAATTTTAAGCAACCATTTTAAGGTAATCATTGCAAAAATAACACTTTTCTTTAAATTTGTATGGGATAATAGGCGCAGTTATTCAAATTTGAAGTTAGAGTGAATTGTTTTTCAAAACTTACTTTGAATTAGTTTTAGGAAAAATTATGAGTGATTTTTCTCTTCAGCACTCTCATTTTCGGTTACCTAATTTGCAAAGAATAATATAAATATTTTCCTGAAAATTAAATGTATTTCATTTGAAAGATAAGAAACACGATGGCTACATTCGTTCGGCAATCATAATATCCCAATCCCACCTATTTAAATAATATCTTGTTTTAAATAATGAAGCCAACTCGAATCCAAGAACATTTCTCAGTCATGAAAAAATTAAAAAGTCAATAAAATGCCGAAATAAAAAATTATTCAATGCAGCAATTTCTTCTTTGTTTGGGAAAGTCATAAGAAAATTTTATATTTTGTTTAAAAAAACGCAATAAGAATAAACATTTCCGTAGAGCAAATATTTGTTTTTAAAGATAAACTTTAACAATTTTTTAAGTTGAGTAAGAATTTTTGTTTAGTTTTTTTTTGTTATGATGGTATGTATTGATTTCGTTATATTTGAATATATACATTTGTCGTTAGATAAACCCATATACATACATTACATACCATTATAACTTGTGTATTATATCATAAATACATAATTTTTATTTGTTGAAAAATTTAGTTTAAAGCAAGTTTTTGTTAAAGATATGTTTTCATTGCTTGAAAGACATATTTAGAATTGAAATTAAAAGAATTTAAATTAATAACAAAAAATGTCTTATTTTCATCAATTTTAAACTACGTTCTAGTACATTCTTCATATACATAATATACGAGTTTGCCTATATATATTTTTTTGTGATTTTTTTCATTTTTATTTTGTTTTAAAAAAATTCCAAGTAACTTTTTCTTCCATTTTTTTTAAGTTAATTTTTTTAATATATAATTTATATAAACACTTTATAATTAATTATTGCTTTCATATTAAAAAAACATGTATTTTGTTTGTATTTCCGTATTTTTATTTTGCTTTGAGTTATAATTTGTAATTAGCTAGAATTTCTTTGGTTTTATAATTTTGTAATTTGATTTAATTGTATGTTTGTTTATGTTTTGCGTTGAAAGTACTATGTTTTATAGAAAAAATTGGCAGAGAAGTATCGTTTTTTTATTTATAGTGATTTTCACAAGAAAACTGCAGGTTTTAAATTTTTAATATTGCAACTTGAAAGAGTTTAAATATATGAATTGTTTTTTCATTAGAGAGAAGATTGGAAGGGAAAAACAATCAGAGAAAATTATAAAATAAAAATAAATCGAAAACTGAAATATTTTCTCGGACTCATTGTTGTTTTTGTTTACCACAAAGGCTGCAGCATATTATTTTTCAATGCAATGGCTCAAAAAGCAAAGGGATTTATCACAATTTAATTTGTTTTGTTTTATTATATTTAAAAACAACACGATGTTTTAGATGAGGTTCGAGATTTTGACGAATTTTTTTTTTAATTTGTCTTAGGGAACTTGGAGAAAGCGAAGACTTTTAAAAACACAAAATATTAAAAGAAAAATCTTACTAAGAAGTGTCTCAGATATTAATTTTTATATTTATTAGCTTTTGTATGTAGTAAATGAAATAAAGTCAAGCGCGTTTAAAATGAGCCTGTGATTTCAAAACTTGATTTTAGTTGAAATCCTATTAAGTTTTTATAGTTAAATGTGAAGTAGAGTATATATTTTATGATTTTAGTTAAAATTGTATCTATACATAGTAGAGGCATTGTTTTCTGTTGAAGTAATGATAAATTTGACTATATAGATTTTTACTAAGCAAAACAAAATTATGATCAAAAGTTATTAACAAATATGAATTAGGAAAAAGTTTTGTTCTGGTTTTTGGAAAATTTGGCTAAACAAGAAAGAAAACATTTCGTCTTCAATTTATTTTATAATATTCTAGATTTTTTTTTTGAAGAAAACAGAACAAAAGACAAATGAAAAAAATAACAATTATCATATCTTGTGCTGGTTTATATTGATTTTTTAAATTTCAATTAATATTTGTTATGAGAGTTTTATATTTTTTTTTCTTTATTATTGTTGTCGTTTCACTGAAAAATTGTGCTTTTTATATTTTCTTTTTTTTTGTATATTTTTTTAATAATTTTTTTCTGTTCATATTGAAAATAAACTAAAATATGAATCGCTTTGAAATGTTTGTTCTAGTATATAATCATAATATGTATATATATATAATTTTTAATCTCTTACCTATGTAAATAACTTAAAGTAATAATTTTAAAGTCAATTAATAAAACGATGGTATTGTTCAATTTATTTATTTGTATTGATAAGGTTGTTTCTATTTATATAAAGTTATATATAATAATATAACATTAAAGTTATAGCTTACGAGTGAAATTATTAAACAAAAAAACTCACTTGACAAGAGAAATATTAATGTATATATATATGAACATATATATATATAAGTATATATATTATAAATATATATATGTAGTTTATATAAGGGGGAAGTAAGTGTTTTTGTTTTTAAAGATTTTTCGTTATAATTCTTAATTAAAATTATTTTATATTTTCTATATATATTTTTGAAAAGTGTCTGTGTATATATTAATGTATAGTTTTTTATAAGTAAGGAGTAATAATGCCTTTTACACTGGACATACTATAATATTGTATTCAAACATCAGTGATACAGCTACGAATACGAAATATAACAAAAACATTGTAAAGCCAAGACCTTTATTCATTTTCCAGCGGAAACATGCAATCGACATTACTACAAATAGTAACATCATGAAGAGTATTGTTATAGAACACACCATTCCAACTGAATTTACTTCAACGGGTGCATCGTAAATGATGCCATAGAGAAGCCAGGGTATTGGTAATCTAAAATGAGGAAGAAAATGTATTTTCATTAAAGTTTTATTACATTTAAAAGGAATAAAATATTTGATATTCTTAATTAATATGCTATGAACGGAAATCTGGTTTTAATGGTTATATATTACTAGACATAAGTTGACAAGGAAATTTACGAAACTATATTAAATTGGTGACATGTGTATCCTTCGAATTTCGTATACAAGATCGCGTTGTTATTTTGTCGATCAAAAATTCTGCAAAGTCTTCTCAACAGGCAACCAGTTCTAGGCAACACATTTTAGAATAACTCCCCAATAAAGAGACTAATGATTTTGTTTAAAGTAATTCGTATGTGACATATTGGGAGTTCTTTTTTTATTTTTCGCGTAGTAAAAATCTCATTTTAATTATCTTATAAAACTGGCCATGTTTTAATCAAAGATGCTTAAACTTAGTTTGAAAATGTTTTCCTTAAGTTTTTATAAACCGACATTGCATTTGTGTAGGTCCTTGTTATATTTTTGAAGTTTCTTTCTTGAATATAAAAAGCTCTCTCTCTCTCTCCCAATGCATACATTGGTCCGAGAAGTCTATTCTAAAAGGCCAACGGCAGCAGCAAGTAGCGTATGTTTCCAAAATTGGGTGGCTTAAAATATTCGACCATTCAAAATTATGCGGGGTGCTTGTCGAATGGAAGACTTGTATATTTATTGTAGTTAATGTTACACAGCTACGTGTTATTAACTTACTTACTTAAGGTGGCGCAGACAGTCCATTGTGGACCACGGCCTCAACCAACAATACTCGCCACCTAGGCCGGTCCCTAGCCAGTGGCTTCCAGTTGCGCACACCAAGTTGGTTGAGGTCGTTTTGCACTTGATCGCGCCACCTTAGATGGGGTCTTCCAGAACTACGTCGGCCCTCCGGGTTGGAATTGAATACTCGTTGGGCGTTTTCGTCCATACGCTCCACATGGCCCAGCCATCTAAGCCGCTGTATTTTCAGCTTCTTAACCAAATCAATGTCGCTGTATAGCCCGTACAGTTCGTCATTGAATCTTCTCCTCCATACTTCATTGATACATACAGGACCGAATATCACCCGAAGAATCTTTCTCTCAAAGCACCCCAGCCTGTATTCATCCGATTGTGTCAGTGTCCACGCTTCTGCCCCATACAGCAGGACTGGGATGATAAGGGTCTTGTATAGTGTCTCCTTGGTCCTTTGAGAGAGGGCTTTACTACTAAGATGCCTTCTTTGCTCTTTGGGCAAACAAACAGCGATTGGCAAGAGTGATTCTTCGACTAATCTCTTCACTGATGTTGTTCTGAGAGGTTATAGTGGAACCCAAATAGACACAGTCCTTGAGAACCTCAAAGTTATATCTGTCCATTGTGACGTTTTGTCCGAGCCTACGGTGATGATCTACTTCAACCGAGGACAGCATATACTTTGTTTTATCTTCATTTACAGCCAGACCCATTCGAACCGCTTCCACTTCAATACTTGCGAATGCTCAACTGACAGCGCGCTTCGTTCTTCCAATAATGTCAATATCATTAGCATAGCCAAGTAATTGAACGGATCTAAAAAAAAATCGTACTGCTGGTGTTGACATGCGAGTTGCGTACGATTGCCTCAAGAATGATGTTGAAGAAGTTACATGACAGAGCGTCACCCTGTCGTAAGCCTTTCTCGACATTAAATGAGTCGGTGGTGTTCTTACCGGAGCAGCGCGAGTTCTCCATAGTCATCCTGCACAATCGAACGAGTTTAGCAGGGATGCCAAGAAGTGACATGGCTCTGTATAGCTCGTTCCTGTTCACGCTGTCATAGGCGACTTTAAAATCGATAAAGAGGTGGTGAGTATCGATCTGGAATTCTTGGGTCTTTAACAAAATCTGCCGAAGTGTGAAAATTTGGTCGACGGTTGACTTACCGGGCCTGAAACCGCACTGATAGGGCCGATCGGTTCACGTGCGAAAGGGTTCAGACGTTCACACAGAATGGCCGACAAGATTTTATAGGCGACATTTAGGAGACTTATACCTCTGTAGTTGGCGCAGCTTGGAGTATCCCTTACCGGAAGCGTTGTCGTGCAGGCTATGCTTTCAGACTGTCGAGCAAAAGTTACCCTCTTTTCCGATTTTGGCGTTGAAGTCACCTAGTCAGCAAGAATAATCTTAGTGCCGTACTTCGGGCATTCATCATACGTCTTCTCGAGAAGATCGTAGAATTCTTCTTTGGTCGTGTCATCTTTTTCCTCCGTGGGGGCGTGGACGCAGATCAGCGAGATGTGCTGAATTTGGATTTAATGCGGATTGTGACAATGCGTTCGCTTATGCCACGAAACCCCAATACTTCTTGCCTAAGCCTTCCTCTTATCACAAATCCGCATCCAAATAGCCGCTGTTTTCTTGTCCTGTAGCACTTGCCGTAGTAGATTTCACAGTTTTTCATCCTCCTTGTTCCTTCACCATCCCATCGCACTTCTTGGATGGCTGCGATGTCTAATTGTTCGGCGGCACGTGGCCTGTTAAGGGTCCGGAAATTCCACGTGCAGAACCGAAATTCGTTGTCCTAGTTTTGTTTGCTAGGGTCGTCATCAGTAGGGTCATCCATATCCGAGGCAGTTGGTTGTTTCGGAACAAGAGGTTTTTTACGTGGTAGGGAAATTACCCCGACGCACAACCCCCAACCTGGGGGACCAGGCCCTATGCTGCTCTCCTTGGACAAAAGGAGCTGGAGAAATCCAGAGTCAGTAACCCACTACGGGGATGTGAGAGCTACCGTTGGTCCTATATGGGCTCATCCGCCACCTTCTCTATTTCACTCTGACTAATAGTAGTGAAAGGACCCAAAGACCTGAGCTCCGA
The DNA here is from genome assembly GCA_916050605.2 of Platycheirus albimanus. Classification (NCBI taxonomy): domain Eukaryota; kingdom Metazoa; phylum Arthropoda; class Insecta; order Diptera; family Syrphidae; genus Platycheirus; species Platycheirus albimanus. The sequence goes on along the minus strand of OU696697.1, from coordinate 76,322,583 downwards.
ATATGTCGAAGTAGCTCAATGGGGTGCCTACCATGCTGTCTGTAAGCGTTGGTTCACTTAATTGGAAGCTCATCCGCCGCTCGCTTGCTTTATGAGGGGTTCGAACAGAATAAACTGCTACCCAACAAGAGAAACAGAGGCAATTATAGTGTTGCTATTTTTCTGTGATCAACACTCGCGCTTATAAGTTCAGCAAGTCAAGTCCGGGTGGACAAGACCAGTACCCGATGGCTACCACTAGGAGGTAAAATAAGCACAATTGATGTGTATGAAACAGTTGCAACGCTAGGCATCGCCAGGTTGATACCAATCAGGGCTTACCCTATTCATACAGCACCCAGCCATGGTGTTATTAACACCACCCGGGAAAAAACTAGTAAAAAACAAATAAATACTTGGCACAAAAGCTCCAAGCGGGGCCGGAGTATGTGACTTACACTCTCAACCATTCCTGTGTGTGCGTTGATATTCTACAGAAATGGAAGGAACCTACAATTTACCGCCGAATCCAAACGGCTAACAGAGAAGAACTTTCCATGACATGATTTACTTTTGGAGGATTTGTCACTGCCTCGCAAGAGGCAATATCCCGGAAAAGAACTTAGGTGGAGTCAGAGATCGAACTCAGAACCTTCGGCGTGGCGTGGCAGTCCGACACACCAACAACTTCGCCACGGGGTACTTACAAGTAGACCAAGAATTTATGAAATATGACAACGAACGAACGGAAATTGTTCCCAAGGAGGTATCCAATTTTTGGTTAATCCTCCTGGAGCACCTATCATTGTATTTAACATCACATCGGATTTGAGGGTGCGGCTGATCCGACACAACATCAGAAACACAGTTCAAGCTCAAAGCTGACTCGTTCAAAGCCCATTTCATTATCTTGTTCAGATATATAGATTCAAGCCCGCTTCTTAACACAGCTTGAACATAAGCTCTAAATAATCTGCTGCTATTTTAACTATATATATGTTTTATTCCTACACTTATTTCCGCAGTAAGATTGTTTGCTGTTATTGATTTGTATCCAAAATTCTTAAACCTTAAAAAAATTCCCAAAACCATCATTTATTTAAGATTTTATAGCCATGCACACTTTAAATGAAATCTACTCATTTTCTTTCTCAAAAAACGTGTTTTTTTAAAGAGGAAGGTTGTATACAGTCAATTTGGTTCAAGAGACGCAAAATCTTACTTCAACTCAGAAACTTTATTATGTCTGAGGCATTTGCTATTGAAATTGTACTGACGACATTTCACGCGTTTTTAAAGTATACATGCCAAAATTTAGTAACTATATTCATTTCCGTAAAAAGGTTATAAACAAACTTTTTATAATGTTGCTCTCTTAAAAAAATCATTTTTGTCATTAAGAACAAAATTATAAGAGCCCTCATAGAAATAGGAGACGATAACGACAACTCAATTAAAAATGAAATTCTCCGATTAAAATTTCTAAAAATACTTTCTTTGATTTAAAGTTTCAAGAGAGCAGGAGGCAAAAAGTTTAGATGAAAATGAAGCCTTCTCTAATTAGATTCACTTGTTAACTTGACAAATTGAAAATATTTGCAATTGGATAAGCGATTCCTGTGTGCATTTCATACGATCCTGCGACTACGTTTTTTTCACTCCTCCACAAAACTTTGTCTTTCCTTGCTGGATTCGCTGGAATATACTGACATAGACATGCATGTAATAATGATTTATTCTGACTTTTTTTTACGAGGTGCAGGTTGCAAGTGCCCAATTTTTTCCACTTGCAAATACAAAAACTGATGGCTTGTAGGCATAGATAGTTAGGTAGGTAGCATATGCTCGCTCTCGTAAATTGTAAATTTTTATTTCATAATTAAATACGGCGAGTGTTTTGGAGTTTATCTCACTTTGAGTGAAATATATGAAGGTTGTTCCAAATTGACTGTCTTAACCATAAATCTTTTGGGAGATATTTAACTATGAAGATATTTTAGAGAGTTTCTGATTTTGTTATTAGATTAATATCTAGGTACCTACTATAAGGCAAGTTACAAGTTACAATCACACATGACAACAATGGATAAGAAGTTACCTACCTAACTCGGAAACAGATTCTTTCGAAATTGTACATAGATTTAGGTCAATGTACATTGTACATGCTGCCAACACAAATGTTTTTAATAAGTCTATTTTATTTTAGCTCTTGATAGAAAAATAACGGTATCATGCGTCATGCCATACAATCATTAACAAAAAGTTTGATTACCTCGAAAACGTCCCCAACGATCTTGATGAAATTTTTTTAGGATGCTATTTTTTGAGAACAATCTATATTTTGGTTAGAATGGATTTTTTTGAATTTGTTTTTAACGGAACCGGTTTTTTTAAATCAGGTTTTATCGTAAACTATTTTTCCGAAATTAATAAAACTTACTAAAAAAATGCAAGACAAATTTTCGAAAAGTTAAACAAAAAATTTCATTCAGCACTGCCAATTTTGTTTTTGTTAAAAACGTGAAAAAGACCAAAGAGCTTTGGGTTCAACATTGTCGAAGTCGATCAATCCGCCAGTTGAGTTAAGTACTTTGGGCAACATCAAATCTTAGAGATTATAACACCAACCAGCAATCACGACTGTCTTTAAGAGTTCTCAAAATAGAATGCAATGAAGAACGAGGAGTTACTCCTGTGGAAATCAGTCATATAAAGTATTTTATAGCATATTATTCTTATCATACAATAAAACAAGATTTTTGGCTATTTGTTTCCAAAAACGAGTTTCTGTTTGACATTTCAAATAATTGGCGTGTACTAAAACAGAAATCACAATACATTCCCTACGTCCGTCATAGAAACGCAAATCTTTAAAATTTTATATTTTACTAGCTCTCCCGGCAGACGTTGTCCTGCCCTTCCGAGCAGATAGCGTGATAAGTTTGACTTCTTAATTTATTACTTTTATACCGTCCAATTAGTTTGTCTAAATTATGAGAACATGGATGGTATTTTTTTTTTAATTAAATAAGCTCAGAAAAGTACGCATACGCCCGAGAGTACTATATTGTTTTTTCGTTGTTTTTAAGTTGAAAAATTGGCAATTGCTGTAAATTTTCCTTTAACTTCATAAGCTTATTTTTTTTATTGAAAATCTGATTTATTATTATTGAATTGAATGGTTATAATTTAATAACCTAAAAAACAGAAGTCGTATTATATTTTGTATTGTTTTATTTGATTTTTAATGCTAAAATAATTTTTTTTGTTAGGTGTAACACTGTATAAATTTTTAGGTGTTCCGTTCCAACTCTGGAGCATCCGAATTACAACTGGCCATGGGAAAAGCATTCGTTTCTAAAATAAGGCCAGAAAAAGTTAACAACTGTCCCTGTGCTGTATTGATGGTGATTGCGAAGGCTAATCGTACCGGAAATTGCAGTCGTTTAAAGCTAAACGGCAAATCTGTCGAAAGCATTGGTATTCGCGGAATCAGAACAACTTCGCCTTTGCTCTTGCCGGCAATAATTATGGCCTCGATTAAATTTGGTAATAGTTTTTTTTACAGCAAGTCTGGTTACTTTGCACAGCTTCGGAGGTTGCAAATTGCAGACTAACATCAACGGTGAACCTATTTTCAGAACTAGTTCATAGTGTGGCATTCCAGATGGCTCCAAAGAGTTCAAGAATTCGATTGGGTAGTTGACAGTTTTATCCTCCTCCATAACTGTATCAATAGATTTGTATTTCATTTGTTTGCCGGAAATTTCAATTTGAATTTGATAGTTTATTTTGTTGACGTCGTCGTTTTTTCGGTGCATGTTCACAAAGCCAATCGTTGTTTTTTCATTTGGTCAGGACATCAACGAAAACCTTTTGCACAACATCGTTAGTTGAATGTTCCAACAGGCAAAAGTTAAGCGTTTTCTTCGCTACCTTCCAATTTAAATTTATGAATATCGTTAAGTTAAACTTTTTGGTTGTGGTTTATTTATTTCCAATCATTGAAATATGTAGGTTGTAGGCAGGTATACCTATACTGACTGACTAAGTTGAAAACACTCACACAAAAAAATTAAGCACGTTTAATATATAATTGTAGGAACTAAATCAGTTTAGCCGTTCATCTTTAATTGCTGTCACCCCACCTCCTCCTCCCCAAAGACTTTGTTGCTGCTTTTTGCCATTTAAAATATTTGGTATTTTTGCATCTTTACTGTTTTTGAAGTATTTTTAAATGCAACTTGCATCAAAAAAAAAGTTAAATAAAATTGAATTTGCAGTTGCATATGAAAATACAGTATGATTATGATGTATAAAACATTTTTTCGAAGTATTTTTCTTTTCTTTTACTGCAATTGTATCTTCAACTCCATTAAGAACCACAATTGTAGCTTCTCTTAAATTTTTTTTAAGCCAATATTATGTAAGATATTGTTGTTACTATGAACTAATTAACTGCAATTTTCTTTACCATGCATTTTTTCAAAATTAGAGACTTCAGTAGATAGCGTTAAAAAAGCATTTTAATAGCTTTTTCTATTGGAGGTAAAAAAAATCAATAGGATACCTACTATTTTTTAACCCCATTTCACCCTATAAACAGCTTAGTCAGCCATCCGCAAACTACAATCATTAAAAACAAAAATAATTTTTTTAATTAAAATTTTCTAATGTATATAAGCTTTTCAAGGACCCGATGTTTCTTTCTTCGCCTTATAACCAAACCGGATGATCGATTTGGACCAAACTTTACAGGAACACTCTTGAAATAATATAAAGATTTTCTGAAAGTTTGAGCTCAATTGGATGGGTGGTTTTAGAGTCCATAACATATTTACAAACAAACAAACAAACATACAAACATACATCCATTTTTATATAATACTAGCTTTCGCCCGCGGCTTCGCTCGCGGCAAATACAGGGTTGGCCATCGCCATAGTCATTTTTAAAAATAAAGTCCACTACTGGATCGCACCAACTTGCTCTAATAAGACATTGGTCTTGGCTTGAGATTTTGAAAAAAAATTTATTTTTCGAAACTCTTATTCTTTGGATGAATTTTAATGTATGGTAGTAAAATTATCAAAATTTGTGGATTGGTTTCTTAGAATAAAAACATTTTTTGGAGAACATTTTTCAAAAAGAAATTAAATTCCTCCAATACATAGGTATTCTGCATTTATCATACAACTACTTATTATTTTTTAAAAAGTTAATGATCTGTTTTCAAAACATTTAATTATGAAGAGAAATGTTTTTGAAAAAACGAAAAAATATTTATTAAAAATATAGGAATGTAGTAGGTTTTAATTGAGCTACTTTAACCTATTCTTCGGAAAAGCCGAAAGCAAAAAAAAAAAACCCGTCCTATGGAAGGTACCGTTCTTAGCAATTCATGGTAACTTTGTTTCAAGCCATTTGATAGGTCATACGGTCATATATACAAAGCTAAACTAATGAAAATCGTTTGAGTCATTTTCGAGAAAAAATGAGCTTCAACATCTATAGTTGCAGGTACCGTTAGTTTTCGAGCTGCAAAAAAAATCAATTTCCCTTCTGTACAATACCTTAAAATCTCGATATACCTAGTTTGAAAGAACTAAGCACACCCGTTTGAGCTTTTGTAGGTGTCTTTAGGTACATACATATAGTCAGACGGAAAGGCAAACAAATAAGACAGACAGACGGACAGATTGTTTTGACCAACTTTTTTGGTCCTCGCTATCATAGTTCAAACTTTTTTTTCCCGACGAACTTGCAGTTTACGTATATTCGCATGTAAAAATTCCAGCGCATTTCAATTATTGACTTCTAAAGGAATACTTTTGATACCTTGGGTTTCATTATTTCAATTTTCATAAGGATCTCTAGTTGAGAGTTGAGACTAAAGAAATGTATAGCCTATGTAACTCACAGATAATGTATAGCTTTCTTTTAATTAAAGAATTTTAAAAACGGTTAAGTAGCTTAGGAGCGCAAGCCTTACGCAATAAGGCAAGTTATGCATTCGTAAAAAAAAATCTAACAATCAAACATGACATTACTATGATAGAGAAGTCGAAAAAAGTGGGACCGACAATTTTGTCTGTCTTTCCATCCGTCTGTATCGGCGCCTACAGCCTTAACGGCTAGGCCGATTTGCTTCAAACTTGGTACATAGTATTATTATGACGTCCTAAAGAGGGGTTTTTGGAATTAGCATTCTAGCTCTAAAACTAACGGTACCTTCAATACGATTTTTAGGGGAAAATTGATTTTTATCAAAAACGGCTCCTACGATTTTGATACAACATTCTGAATAATGTTTTCTGTGCAAACTTTATGTTTTGTTCGGAATAGATTTTTCAGGAAAAGTCTTATAACGGTACCTCCCATTTAAAATTTAGATGTCATCTTTTGGGTGCTATAAATGATATAAATGTCCGTTTATGGCCGAATTAATAAAATTGTTTAAAAAAATTTCCGTTATTATCATTTGTAGCCAAAAACTTAATTGCAGTTTTCATCAAAACATTTTATGTATCTATATTACATACAAAGTTTAATAAAAATCAGCGGAATTTTTTTGAAAAACTTATATAATTTGGCCAAAACCTAGTGGCTTTTTGTATGGGATGGGAGCCACCATTTAAAAAAGAATAACTGACAAAAATGCAATGTCATCTGATACAGAGTTGAAAGGAACTATAACAAACAAAGTTTGTTTGAATTCGATGCAACCGTTGACAACTTATGGCCATTTGAAAAAAAAGACGTTAAGACCAGATCTGCGTTATTAGCATTTTTTGCAAAAACTAAAAACGCAGTTCTATTAAGAACACTAAGAGAATATAACACACAAAGTTTAATCAAAATCATTAAAGCCGTTTTTGAGCAAATTAGAAAAAACCAAAAAAAGTTGGCTAAGACTGAACGGCTCGTTGTATGGGAGCTACCATTTAGAAAGGCTTCACTAAAAAATTTACAAAGCCATCCTATAGAATACTATAAAGAACGATAACAAACAAAGTTTGAGTCAATTCAATCAAGCCGTTGCGAACTTATGGCCACTTGAAAAAAAGCCATTTAAACCCGATTTTCGTTACGACCATTTGAGCCAAAAACAAAAAAAAAACGCAGTTTTGTTAGAATTGCTTAAAGTTATATAAATTTTGAGTTTAATCTAAAATCGTTTGGGCCGTTTTCGAGAAAATTCAAAAAACCGTTACTTGAAAGATACCAGTAGCCGGGCTAAAACGAAATAAAATTTTTTTTTATACGAATGCATAACTTGCCTTATAGTACCTATAATCGCAAGTAAAAACCTCAGCAACCGTTTTTCTTCAAACTGCACCAAGTTTGAAGAAAATCCGTCAAGCCGTTTAGGCTGTGGCTGGACGTGAAAAAGCGCACAGACGCACATCCGCACACCCGCAAAGACAGACCGACGTACGGTATGGCGAAAACCACTTTTATGGGCTTCTTTTTCATCGTAATGTCATGTTTGATTAAAACCTCGATTCTTTTTTTCTACACGAACCCAATACTTGCCCTAAAAAAAGACAATACACTATTATTAAAGATAATTTACTTACTGTATGTATGTACGTTATGTTCAAATCGATCTGCAAGCTTAAAGTTGAATGTCACTGAGCTCATAGTAATTGCCCTGGCAGTAAAAAGTCTCAAATTTAGGCGTGGCACACGCCTTTTTTATTACGCCAGCAGTTATTGAACATGGGCCACACAAAATTAATGTTATAATGCTATTGAATTTTTTCCTGTCTGCTAAAGAAGAATTGTGTTTCTGAAACTGGAACAGCGGCTGGCTGCCATAGGCACACACATACACATACAAAAATATAGGGAATAGGGTATCCAACAATTTGTGGAAAACGTACTCTAGCTCTCCCCTATGTTTTATTTTTTTTTATTTTGAAATATTAAAAATCAAATAAATTTTATTGAAATAAATTCCAATAAATACTACGAATAAAATATTCATTTACAGTGGAACAAATCTTATAAACGGGCTACAAAAAAATTAGCTTGACGGTTTTAACATTTTTTTTCTTCTAAACCATCTACATTATGGTCCGTTTCATTTAAAAGAATATATATAAAAATCCACCCATCCTAACTCTAGAAATAAGGTCACACACAAAAATTAAATTGATTTTTATATATAAAGATATATAATATATATTCTATATATTATATAGCTTTTGCCACACCAATAATGTAAGCATTGGAGGCTAATCCTGAGCCTGTTATTGCTTGTGATGCTACAGTATTACTTGAAGTAAGAAAAGGGTAAGTTCCGTGGTCGATATCTAAAAATGTGCCTTGGGCGCCTTCAAATATTATTTTCTTACCTTCTTTCATCAAGTCATTTAATAATTTTAAGATAGAAGATAGATAGATATTAATTTGTCTTAAATAATTCATAACTGAGCAAGAGCATCCAGACAAACAAATTTTAATGTGCCTGACAGCAAGTTTGAGCATTTTAACCAAGACACCTAGTTCATAGAATTGGGGCCTCGGTTTTCTAAACACGCTTCTATTGACAGCAAGTCTTCAGCAGTTCTTTTTTTGGGAGTGCCAAGTTGCATGAAGCAGTAGTAACACTTTTGTTTCTCGGAACGCTTCTCATTTCTAAGTCGGTTTACCACAGAAACGTAGAGATGCTATGCGAAATTCTGATTCTACTGTAGGGGGCAATTACATTGACCCTCTGTCAATGAGACACAAATCTGTGGTGTCAATTTGAGAGAAAAAACCTTGGGGGTGATATTTGGCTCAATGTATGTATGTACATATGTATTAATAAAGTTTGAAGGAGAAACTTTAACATCACAGCTTAAATTGTGGATGTCAAACTTCAAATCAAGTTATTTAATTTTTCCGTAATAACTGTCTGTTAAAGATATTAACTTTAAGGTTTGTAGCTTTGCTATATATTTACATAGTAAGTCAATGAGACTGACTCTTTAGTTTCTGGCGGAGTACGTACTGTGGCGCTGTAGGTTGCTTGATTTTGGTAGTGGAGAGAAAAAAATGGTGGGGAGAAGAAAGAGCGCGTTGTATTACATTGTTTTTGACAACAATAGGGGGAATAAGGGAGCTAGCCGATAGATCACTCGTTGCCATGTCAACGACGAGAATAAGGAATTAAAAAAACAGAAAATATGTGTTTGTGTTTAAGAAATTCTTCAATGTGTTAGCTATTGAGCTATTTGACAACATCGCAATTTGAAGAATTTCTATTTATTTACATTATTTTTGTTCAATTTGATTTTTTGGTGCTATTTGCGATTTATGTAGGCACTTTAAGGCAAGTTATTTTATCGTAAAAATTAAAAATATTAAAATCATATATGACATACGATGAACGCGAAGATGAAAAAAATTGGTCTAAGACTTGGTCTGTCTGTCTGAGGGTATATTTGTATATTTTGCTAAAAAAATTCAAGGTACTTTCTATATGACCGTTAAATTAAATCGTACAAACAGCTCCGACGATTTTGATAAAATCAATATTACCTACAAAAAAACTCCAACGTTATTCCTCACATTCAAAAACAGATTAACCGATTCTTCCAAAATATTATATACCTAGTTACATGTATGAACATTTAATCTTAAATGTTGTGTGTAAATGTTGATTACTTAAAAATTTGCGAAAAATCTCTCACAATAGATATACCTACCTATTTTACTAGAGAATAGGTACATTTAAAAGCAGCTTGCATAATTCCGTGTTTCAGCTTAGGTACCTATACTTTATTCGAGTTCTCTTTCGTATTCCTAGGGTTATTCTTTCGACAGTGATTTATTAAGCTAGAGCAAGTTCGTGCAACCCAGTCAAACATTTACATTTAATATCACAAAAGATGACAGAGTTGCCAACTTTCTGGCAACGACCATTATAATTTTACTAGAATTCAGATTGCTTCAAAATTCAAAATGACATTTTTTGTGACTTAACTTATAAAGATGACAACTGGGATGCAAATTAAAATTTTTCTTAATCTATTTTGCTTCAAAAAAGATTAAGAGAAAAGTTGTCATTCGAAAGATACACCTGCAAAACGATTAGAATACCTAGGTATTGATAAGAAAAAGTAGCAACAGATTTCTTTACAATAAAAAATGTTTTAAGTAGGTATAAACAAAAATTGCAAAGAACTGGGTTTGAAAAGTAAAATAGTTTTTGTTTGTCACTTCACGTTAAATTCCCTTTTTTACATTACGCGTTAGTAATATTTTTTTCTTATGTCAACTATTCGTACACGTTTTAGCTGTTTTTCATCCTAATTAAACTAAAAAATGAATAATCTACCTATAAAACATTTTTAAATTTTGGCAGAAAACTTTTTGTTAGTTGGCAAGCCTGGCTCCCAGGCAAGCAAATATTCAAAAATCCACAAAAATGTTCCTAACAAAATTTCTTCAAAGCAAACAAAATATCGTCTTGAAACTCATATCCAATACAATCACATATTTTTCAATTCATACAAAGAATGTTTATTTCATTATATTGTATTTATTTACCCCCACTTAAATTTATATTAATTTGTATCTTTGCTTCCCATAGCATTCTAAACAAAAATCATTTTGCCTTGTCTCCCTCGAACCCCCAAGGAAATTCTATACATTCTTCTCGTTTATCGTTGTTTATCGCTGTTTATCGCCGCTGTCAATAAAGCTTTTGGAGAGCTCTCCAATCGCAGGGTTCTGGCGGAGTGTAGTAGATGGCGCCTCTTGCGTTCCGGTTTTGAATTGTACTATACGGATATATAGCAAAGGTTTGTAGTTAGTGTGTCGGACTGCAAGTCAAAGGTTTTGGGTTTAACTCTTGAACTTCCTCTTGTAAGGAAGCAATAAATTGTAGGTCGCTTCCATTCCTGCAGAGTATCAACATCTATACAAGAATGGTTAAAAAATATAAGTCATTAAGCCTTGGCTCCTTGCAGCAGTTCGTGCAAAAATGTAGGTATTGGTTAGATTGTGCATAACGAATTAATAGCTTAAGTCGTGCTGTCAAAATGTATTCTGAGACACCGAAATTGTCGAATAAACGTTACGAGCATCCACAAAGCAAGTACGTGCAACCGACTCATGCATTTATCTAGACCGGAAAGCAAACAAAGATATTAGGATTAAATCATTGATTTATTTTTCGCTAAAAAGCCCATATTTATCTAACTCCCGTTTTTTTTTGTATTTCCTATTAAATTCGATCGAGTAGATAGTTGTCATTCTTTTGAATAAAAAATATAGTTTGCTATGTCAATATGCTGCTGTCATTGTCATCGTATAGAATTAAGAGGCTGCAGTATTCTCATATAAAAGTCATTGAATGCACCACAAAAAAATACAAAAAAAAAAAAAAAAAAAAAATTGATAATCTCATCGCACCCAATTTCCCTGGGATGTGAAATCCTCCTCTTGTATCCTTTTTATTTTTGTTCTCTTTCATAAAATATGTATCAAGTATTCAATCTTTTTTTGGCCAAAATAGCCTAGTGATGGGCGGTCTGGGACTAAAATACACTACACCGAATACCAGGTTGGGTGATATGACATAGAAATTTCCCATTGACAGACACAAGAAATAGAATGATGTGGATGGATGAGAATTTAGATTGAAAATACATTTTGCAGAGACAAAACCTAAAAAATTGGAAATAGAATTTGGAAGATTTAAGTGTCGGTTGAGCTATTATTTTTTTTAAAATAAAATCTGTACACATAGTCCTGACTCCTGACGTTCACTTATATATATTTGTGACCTAGAATTTGTGAGGTTATAGAATTTGTACCGAATAATTTTTTAAAAAAAGTTATAAGTCAGGGATAAGAGGAAAAGAAATCAAAGTAATATGCTACAGGGAAAAAGTATTTGTGTTGAGTATTTTAGATTTAAACAGGAAGAGTTTTCAGAAAATTTCAAATAATTGGAATATATGTAATTGGAATATAAGTTTGGACCCAACAATTTTTCAAAAAAAACAATATATCTTTCAAAAAACAAAATCTCTTACGTCTCACTCACAGTTGCAAAAGAGTCATTAGTTCAAAAGTCAATGTCCTCACTAGTCACAATTAGAAACGGTGACGTGAAATAACGTCAAGCGAAATAACGTCGAACTCCGAAATTCGGCGTTATTTCACTTAATGAAAGCGAAATAACCCGAATTTTGGAGTTCGGCGTTATTTTACAATCACAAAGTGAAATAACGCCGAACATTGCTTGCGAAATAAAGCCAAATTAAGAGAAAAGGCAAAGCAATTTGCCAAGGCTACTGTACTTGTTAGAAAACAAGTTAATTTCACCGTAATTAAACTTTGTTGGTTGAAACATTTTTATCCAGGCAGTCTGCGAACTAGAAAAATTGTCCAAATGTTACCTACTTTCGGCTTAGTCGACTACTGCATCCCTCTACATCGATTTTTGTTTTCATAGGAGCCCTGAACCACAGATACAGAATAAGGAGTTTCACTAGCATACAAATACATAATTATATCTAAGTTTCCATTTAATTAAGAAATTCGTTTTATGTTACAATTCACGAGAGTTTTGAATTATTATTTTCTATGCAAGGCGTCCTTCCTATATATAAAATCGCGCGATTTTTTGATTGTTTGCAGAGTTTTGCCCGCGTCATCAGCCAACGGCCGATCGCGCCAACCGCCTCCACACTCATCGCTCTGCAAACCGCCCTTTTCCCACTCATGAAGCAATTCTTTCCACGTATCAAAATATACTTCCAAAAACCATTCCTCTCTTCAAATATAGGAAGGACCCGTGAAAATATCATGCTATAAGGCTTTGTATAGGGATAGGACTACCAGCTTCTTGGAGGGATTCAATAGCATACTATCTACGAAGCTTTATCACAAATGGAAATATAGACGCTTCGACCTTATCACGATCTATTGAATTGAATAGAACAAATTGAAGTGGCCTTAATTAAACTGTTTGACATATGTGTAAATTCATTGAACGGTATATTTTCAAGGGAAGAAAGGAACCTTTATCTGAATGTCACTATAAATTAAAAGCTAAATAAGGCCGAGTCGGCTTTATTTCCTTTAGTAAAGCGAAATAACACCGAACAAGTAAATTTTCTCCACCATTTTCATATAAGTATACTGCTCTTGAGTATAAATGAAACCACCGTATATTGGCAAAATTACTTGTTTAGCTTATGCATTACTATTATCATTAATGCCGTTAAAAGAATGATAAAAATAGTTGCAATTTAAAATTTATTAAGAAGGCCCAGGTATGCCATTTTTTGTAGACCATAACATCATTCAAATGAAACATTTCGACGATGTTCAGGAGATGGAATTGTTTCCATAAAGCTTCTCTCTCCTATCAATTTTAACGCTTTTTTATGAACTCTGTCGAGCATATGTAAAAAAGTTTGAGAATCGCCTGCCAAGAGTTGGGAGTTATATTCAAGTTTCGGGCGTACAACGCTTTGTAAATTGTAGCCAGATCAGAAAGGGCGAAAAACTTCTTGCATCTATTAAGAAAGCCTAAGCATCTTGCAGCATTCTTGGCAATCTCACTGATTGTTGTCACTGATGCACATACCGAGTACTGATAGCTTTTCGGCCTCCTCGATGCAAGTACTATTCATGGATAATGACTAGTATGTTTAGCTTTAACGACAAAAGACAGCATTGAGTTTTCGACGCATTAAACTCATCAGACTTGAAATCGCCTAATACAGCTTGTTTGAACGGTCCAGAAGATAGCTTCTAATCCAACGAATAAGAGTATCATCGATACCAAATGCACGCATTTTCGATAAAAGAGCTTCATGCCAAACTCTATCAAATGCATTTGAAATATCAAGTGCAATAATCTTGCTTCCGCCAAAGCGATGCAAAGATTTGTTCCACTGTTCGGTGAAATATGCCATCAGATCACTAGTGGAACGATTGTTGCGAAAGCCGTACTGTTGGTAATTTAAAAGCTTTCGATCTTCGAGATATTTTTGAGCTGACGATTTATCAGTGTTTCCATGACCTTGGAAAGAAGGGACGTAAGTGCAATTGGTCGGTAGGAGGAGGGGGTGGAGGAGTCACCTTTTTTAGGGCTGGACAAATGCTGTTTTACATCTACTAGGAAAGAGCGATGGAAAAGCTTACCCAGTAGTTTTGCCAGCGATGAAGAACACCTCTTCAGAAGTATAGGGGGTATACACCATCCGGGCCAGCGGATTTGTGTATATCAAGGTCTTGAAGAACTCTTGCTCTTGAACTCTGTGTACTTAAACGGTAGATTAAAATAATGATTGGTTGCATGGTGAGAGTGTCATGTCATTTGTCGTGACGGCATACGGCTCGATTTTCCTGCTAAAATAGCCATTTGGATTCCATGAGAAAAATGTGCCTCAGCCCATTGGTATTATAGACTGCAAGACTGCATTTTATTTAATTATTATATTGAAGTGTTGATGAAGATTCTCGCACCCTGCTGCATGGATATTTTAGATTAGATAAGATTTTTATTTTCCCTACAAAATATTATTACACTTTGTTAAATACAATCAATATTGCATGGCATTGCCGACTGTCTGCTGCGTGGTTATTAAATTTTACAAATTTTTTCAAGGTAGATTCTTCTTCAAATTTTAAATTTGATAAAATTGTTTTGAAAACTAGGAACTAAATAATTTCTTCTGCATTAAATCTCAATTTAAAAAGAGTCATACCGACGAATGTATCTGGTATATTTATACTTGTAATCATATCATGAAATAATCCCAACAAAATCACCAGCACATTTATCATATAAAAACTCATCGTTAAAATAACAATGACTGAAACCAGATAGTAAATTAAATTCCACGAAACGAAATGTTATTAAAGCACGTTGTCCCATTGCACGTTTGCAAAAAAATTTACTACCTAATGCTGGCCACCTACCTCTATATATGTATACTTTCCATTTTGTTGTCCAACGTTATACCCGGATCAAGGAGTATGAAGAAGAAATAAAAACTCAGGTTCTTTACACAAAAAGCACCGACAATATTGTGGTAATAAATTCTCTCTGGAATTTCGGCACACACCGGATGCATAGTCGAAGCCTCACGATGGTGACTGTACGTGGGAAGTAAAAGAACCTATGTTGCAAGGATGGTTTAGGACATTTTTTTTTGTGACCAATAAAGCAACAAAAAATGTAATAACATTCCTGGTTGCAGGTGTTTTAGCTATAAACCCCCCATACAGCAGCGGCTGCCTGTTCATCCACCGAAGCTTCAAAACGTATATTTCATTTAAATTGAATGTTAAAATTTGTGTTTTATTTTTGTTGCGTTAGCCCCGTTTTTATAAAGCACCTTATAATAGAACCATAACTAGAACATTTCACTCAGCATAGAGGAGCATAGCACACAGTAAAAACTCTTGTCAACCTGAGACAATCCCATGGCGCGAACTTAAGGACACTCTTCAAAATTTCACATAAAACCCTTTTCCAGATATGTACCTTTGGCTAGGTATATGTATATAATGCAGAGCCACAATTCCTAACGAATAGTGTTCTAATTATTTTCCATGAATAAGACGATAAGATAGAGAAAAAGCAAGAGAAAGAAGGAGCAAAATATATTCTTTTTCTTTAACTATCTAAAATGTAAATAAAACAAAGCTGCAGAAAACAAACGAAGCAAAACAGGAAGTAATCCTTAAAAAACATGTGACAGAAAAGAAATATACGAATGGAGCCAAGGATATACTTATTCCGTTCTTCTCATCAGTGTCGTGTTTCAAGACGATACCCTATCATCATCATTATCATCATCAGCCTCAGCAGCATCATCCTCAAAATGCTCATCTATAGAGTACCCCATCAACTAAAGCCTGAGATCCTTTGCATACTTAAATAACCTTCACCCGGTCGATGTAAAAAAAAAACAAAAAAAAATAAAGAAAAATATCGTAGGTACACAGCAGTATACTCCTAATACTACGTGAAGACAAACAAAAAGTGGGAATTAAACTTAAACAGCCTTCAGGGTGAGGGGCTTCATCAAACGGATATTTCTTACCTCAATCTTCTATTCATGCAGTTTTGTATTCGCATGTGTAGAGCCTAGAGCGTTTTCTTACCCAAACGCAAAGGCGCAATTCTAGGTTAATCCGAGCGCGAAAGAGTGTCTTGGCAACACAGGGCCGGATGCAATGTATTCTACCGTTGATGATTAAAGTATACAAGTATACTTTACAAGTAAAAATGTGAAATCTATTTTCACGCACAGATTGCATTTTGTGGCACGAACAGCACTCTCAACTATTTCTAAATATACTCTGAATACTCTAGATGAATGTAAGTTTTAGACTTGGACGATTGGTTACAACAGGCAGTACCCCATTGTTTATATAAACTATAATTTTACTACGTGAGGTGCGCCATCTATAGACGGAGAACGAAGCACTTGATTTTAGAGGTTTTTTTTTATATAGATTACCATGGGAAGCAACAGCAACAATTAAAATTGTGGAACGTAAAAAAAATTGTTGGTGTTGCTTCCTACCATGGGACAAAACCCTCTAAAATCAAGTGCCTAGTTTTCCGTCCATAGATGGCGCACCTCACGTAGTAATACTATAAAAATATATAAATACAAGGCCCCTAAACAAAAACCGACAAGTTCGTCACAACGCTCTGATTGAAATTTTAATGGCCTTTTTTGGACTTTTAATTGCACAAAATAGTAGTTTTCTTTTTTGTATTGGAAAGAAAATATCGCAAAATAACCATAAGGGAAATAAAATTAGTTTTAGTTAATTTTATTGATACATGTTTGGTTCCAAAAGGTGGTATGTTAAATGATGAATGCTTAAGATGAACCTTCTCCACTGAATTAAGTCGTTGAAACTTGAAAGGTTTGTCCACCGTGAAAAATGCACAACTCCGGCACACCTCCGGCACTAAAATTATTGTTGATCCATTAGTGTTTCTGTTGTGAATTGATTTATAGAATTTTACAATTATTGTATTAATTGATTGTTCTAAAAAAATTTTGTTTAAAGGATACCTTATCACAGAAAAAGAAAACAAATCCACTTCATCATAGCGCCCGAAGCGCTTCAGAGCTCTAGTCTAGCACTGATATTCTTCAATTTGTTACGCAGAATCTAAGCCGTAGAAAAATTGCAAAAAAATCATTAGCACCCACTTATCCTATCGTTCGTCACATAATACTTGTGTATCGACCCTTATAGTCAGAATTAATAGTCCCTACGTATGCATGCATATAAGTTTATTTTTTTTATCTTACATGTAAGCCCCTAGGCGTTCGATTTTGCAGAGAAAGACGAAGCGCAAGCTTTAGCTAGCATACACATAAATTCACCTTGACATGATGAGTGACATCGTTTTCTAGGATGACATGTACATTATATCCATTTGAAGAGACCGTCTTACATGTGCTATGCGACATTAGTTAAGTGCATTCTTTAGAAAATTGTTGCCTGAGATGCTTAAAATGCCAGAGACGAAGAACGTCGATGTTTTATAATTGAGGTAGAAAAAATGATACAATATCATACAAAAACTAGAAAGAAGACAAAAGAGGATCAGCGGCGCGTAAAATTAGGTGGGCGATGATGGTGACGACATAGTCCCATGATATTGCAATGAGCTCGCATATAGACAATTCCAAAAAGATGAGTGGACCTTACGTTGATGTAGGTATAAATGCTTACACGATTCGTTTGAGTTATTAAGGACACATTTAAGGCGAAAGAGGATATTGATGTTGTTTGGCAGATATCTTGAAAGATGTTTGAAACTCTGAAGAGCAAAAGCCTTTCAAATTTTTTAACAACTATTAGTGTACCTACTTATGGGATCATCTGGATGTTTCATAGCTTGGATATACATATATTAAGTACATAAATTATAATCCGGGTGGGCCATCTAGTATGGTTTCTTTTTTATTTTTAAATAAAAGGTTATTTTGACACTGACACCAGTTTCACTCTCGTAATTTTGACAGAAAGTCAGTATCATACCTCCGCGGAAGGAAATGAGCCACTTCACGCCTGAACAACGTTGAAAAATATTGAAAACTTATTTCCAAAATCAATGCTGTGCAGCCCAAACATAGCGTTTTCCGAAATGAAGCACCAACCGCGCCTGTACACAAATTTATGGAAAAAGTTCATGAAACTGGAAGGCTAGTGGCTGTTGTATTAGCCTAGAGTGCAAAACTTAACTCACGAACATCAACTCGCTATCGATCTCAACGTCTCAGAAGGATTCTGCACAAAGATCTCTGATTATTCGCTAACAAGGTCCAATCGACTCAGGAATGGAGTCGCTTCGCTATTTAGGCGTTATAGCGCAGCTTGAATTGGGCAACGATTTTGGGCGAAAAATCATCTTTTCTGTCGAGCATTTTCATGTCGGCGGCAGGCGGCTACTTTAACAAACGAAATTGGCGCATGTGGGTCTCAGAAAGCCCGCACAATATTATCGAGAGGCCAATGCATTCACAGCGGGTGACAGTTAGGTCATCAGTGGGCGTAACAGAGCCATATCAACCGACTTTTTTTTTTTTTTACTAAAATTGAAAACATGGATTGGGACGACAGACGTCTGGTTCATGTACAACATCATTAAATTCAAAAATCTTATTGTTATCAGTCTTCTTCGCGTTGTCAGTTGGAAGCCTAGGAGTTTGTAAGGGGAAAGCTGAAAGTAACACGTTTGGCACCTATATATTTGAAAACAGTTTGCAATTATCTATCATTTATATATGAATTTAAATGTTTATACCTCCACACAAAAATTGGAGAAACCACCATTTTCGAATGGGTGCTCGTATACAAATTTTCGATATAATGTACCTCCACTCTCAAAATTTGTTGTCGGCTCTGGGTCTATATGGGTTTCAACCAGAAATCAGCTGGAAATGGGATCCAGTTCGGACTTTGTGTCAGCAAGAATAATCTTTGAGTTTAATTTCAAAATGTAATTGTTCTTGTATCTTATCTCATCTCGAAAACCTTTTAAAAACACGCCAAACTTAAAAGCAGAAAAATGAAAGTTATAAAATCCATATAGAATGCAAGAAATCCAATACAAGGAATGCCTTAACTACAATTTATTCAGAGAAACATCGCCTAGTGCTTGGTATGAGTATATTGTTTTCAATCCAACTACATATGTTCATTTCTTTGAATGACACAAATAGTTTTTCTATAAATCTCAAAACTGGCTCAGGTCTTGCGGCTTGCCTCTAGCTGTAAGAATAATTATTAACTGAAAAATGTTCCTGCTACTCGAACAACGTTTCCTTACATCATTCAAACGTATGTTAGGGCTTGGTAGGAAAGTTATACAAGCCTTGCTATAACAACTAATTCATCTGTGATCTTAGATTTTCAGTTATTTAAATATACTAATGTTATCGCATTTTATGGTTGAGCTGTGTTGAAATAATTTTTAAAAATAGACTTACCCAACAGTAACATCAAATATATTGCTACCAACTGAACTTGACACAGCCATATCGCCGAATCCTTTTCGAGCAACAATCACTGAGGTAATTAGATCAGGTATTGATGTGCCAGCTGCGAGGAATGTTAAGCCCATAACCTATAAATAGAAAAAATTAAAAAAAGAAAAAAAAAAATTACTCATTGTATATAAAATCAATAAACAAATTATTGATATTTTTCTATTTATACATAAGTATGTATGTATGACAACAAAAATAAATTTAAGAACAAAACCAACCTCAGGTGGTATTCGTGCAGTATCGCCGGCTACATTAGCCCACCACACCATAAGATATGAATAAGCGGCTATCCACATTATCGAGCCAATAAATGTCACCGGATAGAATCGTTTGCCTTTGGGAGTCCTCGTATCTGGTAACGTAAGCCACAGTGGGACGAGAAGAGGCGCCACCAGGACATAGGTTAATCGTTTTCGTGCAGTTGATGGCCAAGCCATACTTAAGGCTTCTGGTGGGTCTTCGACTTCGTTGCCCTGCTTAAGGTCCACATTAATGGGGAACAATTTTTTTATAAAAAAAAAAACAAATAAAATTTATATTGAATTATTAAACTGTTAGCGATTGATATAAATATTTTATAATTTTTTTTTTAACTAGGTACAAATGAATTGGAAAAAGTAAAACAAAGAATCAATGGAATTCGAATTGAAAATGTAAATTTTTTTTATTAATAACTGAGGGAGAAAATATGTTTTATTTTTAACGTTTGAAAGTTTAGTGAGTATAATTTTTTTTTAAATTTAAATTTGCAAATAAAATTTAAAATAAACGCCAAACGCAATGGAATGGAATGCAAAATGGTGTTGCAAGCAAGATGAACGCGCTAAATCAGTGCCAGTTATGTGTTAATAATTTTTGTATTAAAAAATTAGCAAGCAAAAAAAAAATTTTAAAAAAATTGAACTTTGCAGGACGACTTTGAATGACTTAGCGAGCATCAAGAATTATATTGTCAATTGCATACATACGTGTTTTTGTTAGTGGAATGTGTGGAGTGGATGTGTGGAGAGTATGTTTTAAACATTCCCAAATTAGATAAGATTGTTATATGTACAAAATTTTAAAGGTAAAACATTTTCATGCCGGTTTGAAGTGATCGAAAATATATAACCGACACATATAAAAACTGATCAGAACCTGGGGTGAATTCTTTAGATTACTTCAACGAAAAACTTCTTTTAGTCCTTTTCTGCAAAATGTTTGCTAGGATATAAAGAGCCCAAGAATTATGAAAGTGTATTTTCAACATTGACCAATACTCACAGAATGCAGCTGCCAACAATATGTTTTGTATGCAAAAACAGATTCAATAGTTGTTTTTTTGTTTTTTATTAAATATTAGAATAGGTGACTCAATACTTTCATTTTTAGTTGCCAATCGAAATAAACCTTACACGACCAGTTACAGCGCTGAAACACAAGAATACGGGGCGCAAAGTTTCTCTGTTGTGTGCAACAAGCTGGAAGCGGTCAAACTTACTAAAGGGAGATAATAGGCGTTTTTCTTTTTTAGTTCACAGCAGAGCCTAAGTTGTCAAATACAAATTAGTGTTTCTTTTTTGCTTCAGAGTGTTCAGAGCTTAGAATTCGTATTTCTTTTTTCCTTCAGAGTGCGTTCAGAGTGCGCTCTATGAGCTCCAAATAAATAGATGGGGAAGACTGAGCAAAAGCTGAACAAAAATATAAACGTCACAAGTGAGACGCTTCCAAACCAATTCAATTGATAAAAAGAATTTTTTAGCGGCGGCTGAAATTAAAAACAATTAAAATGGCCGCCGAAGGTATTTTAAATGTTAAAAGAAAACTTTTTTTCAGGTTTTTCAAGTGGCATGAGAAGATGGAATATTAAATTCGTTTCATTAATAGTTTAGAGCGCTCTGAACACAATTTGTTCAGAGGACGTTCAGAGCGAGCTCGATATACTCAAACTCTGTTCAGAGCTCGTTTCTGAATGAAAAAAGAAAAACGCCTAATAGAACCCTTTGAGCAAAGGCAAGGGGCATACTAAGGCCACAGACAAATTCTACATCTTTGCAGATTTTCTCTTACCTCTTTCAGACACAATATTAGCCAATTAAAAGTACCTGATTAAGAAGCGATCTATGAAGCGAACGTTAGTGTAAGTCTTCTGAACATCACAACAAGAAGGTAATTGCTGGATTGGGACAGCTCGGGACCGTTTTTTTTCTGTGAGCTACCCGTATAAAAAAAAAACCAATATTTAAATTTTAAAATATTTAAATGCCTAGATATAATAATTCTTCATTAAGTAAAGAACTGATATATTATATAATTATTTCCGAAAGAAAAATCATTGGTAAGCCATTATGAAGGCAAAATACTTGAATTTTCAATTTCAACATTATTAAGCGAACTATTGTAGCCACTCAAAATCAGGGGGCTGTCCTGGTGAACAGAAAAACCGAAATCGTATGTGCAGAAGAAATCTGGTGAAACATGTACGATTACGATGTACGTGTTGCGTGCTTTTGTCAAGATCATAGGTAAATTAAAACTCCTTTATTTATCGATTGCAGCCTTACTTGGGTTTTATTCATTTTGAAAAGGCATTCAGAAAGGAGCAGTCTTGCAAAATAAATCAGTTGCTATTATAATGGAAACAATGTTCAAGCCCGAAGGTTATTCGAAGCCACCCCAGTGGGTATTCATATAGGAGTGAAGAGATTTGTTGATTAAGCACAGGTAAATATATATACTTAAAAAAAGGTGGTAATTTTACTTCCAAATAAAAAAGTAAAATCGGACTTATTTCGCCACCATGATAGACGCGAGTTAGATGAGAGAGTGTGGTAAACAAAATGACGTCTCTTTAGGCAAGAGATGTTAAAGGGCCAGTTAAAATAGGCGGAAGCAATTGAACTATTCTGTCAGAACTAAACGAGACGATCTCGTTCGTTCTGTCAACGTTGCCTATAAACGACGCGACGTTAGTGCACGGACATATCTGTCAATTGAAACATCATATTTTTTGTCGAACTTCCTCGTCTTGTTAAGTTGCATCTTAACTCTTCAATACAAGCGATAAGATCAGGACCATCAAATTAGAGAGTCCAATATCTTAATATTATTTACTCTACTTAGGAAAAAGTCTATCAGCCTTGATGAAAACCAAGAGTTTAAGTGTTAAAAAAACTCGCGGCTCCCTCAAAACTTATGAGGGTATCCCTCCGGCGTCCCTAGAAAGCTGAAAAAATGAAACACTATCCTGCATTTGCTTATACATATGTTGCGCTTAAAGAAGTGGTACTCCAAACGCAAGCCAGTATTGCCTTGTCTTTGTTCACGACATCAACGCGTACCAAAGAGAAAAAAGAAAGCAGTTCTCGGCGTAGCAGCTAATAGAGTGGGACTAGTTATCAACGAGGACAAGACGAAGTATTTATAGGCTTCAATCAACATTCTTCGGTACCCACCAAATAATTGGTCAGAATGAGGCAGTATATAGATAAACAGCAATTTTAAGCTATATGCATGAGGAAAACGACATCAAGGCGTAAATAAAATAAAGAATTGATCCTTTTAATCGCTGTTTTGCAAAGTATGAAGAAGAACCAAGTAGACACCGCTCTTGCGGTGTTCGAGGAAAAAGTCCAACGTGCAGTTTATGTTAATGTTTTTTGTAGACAAAACGAAGCAATATGTGGCGAAGATATGCCAGTAATGTAGGTATATCCGTTTCCTGTATAGTGACATATGTAAGCTAAATAAAAAACATACGCAACCAACCGTTGAGAAAGCCATTAAGAGCGAATTAAAGTCGACGCTCTAGCGCACGCCATTCCATACCAGAGGGAAATGGAATCTAAGACAGGCATTGAGCGACCAAGAGACAAGAAGATGGCGGGTTAGTTACTGAGCCGGTTGGAAGGGCAGATCAAACAAGGAGCACCATTCGTTTGAAGCGCCAACAAATTGAAAACAAAGAAGAAGTGGTAATACTTTGAAATGGTGATAACTTCACTGCTAATCGAGAGATGGAATTCTTTGATTAAGGCACGCAACAACAGAAATGGAAATTTTATCAGTTTTTCAAAGCATTCAATGTATGAAAGATGTCTATTAATCCCTCGTTTTGATACTATGCAATTACCATGCTAATCACATCGTGAAGAGGAAATAAATTTAATCAAATGTTTTATCACAATACGGTAGCACATCCGACCTATCCAACACATCTTAATGTCCTTAAGTCTCATCACGTGCTTTAAAAATTATTCAAAGCTTTGCATTATCTCTGTTTTCCTTTGTCCACATGGTCACGCTCCGTTTTATCAATGTTCACAATCGGGTCCATTTTCCTCCCTCTCTTCATTTCCCATTAATTACTCTCCCATCCTTTATATATTATATATATGTACCTATATATGTATGTCTATATGCGCGGATTACGATTCATTAGTCTCAATATCGCAACGAAAGCACCCAATCAGGATTTCAAACAAACGGAAACAAAAAATCCATTTACGATCAATTTTATATCCATCCCAAGGAATTTTCCCAACATTTCATGCACATGACAAAAATATATATATGTATATAAGATTCACGCACGTATACATTTTTTGAAGGACATTAATCAAAGTTGACAAATCGTGATTTAGTCTGATTTTTCTTTGAAAAAATACTAATGAGAAAAAAAAAAATGAGGACATTAAGGGTAGATTTATGTCGGTGGTTTTATTGTTCTGAATTTTATATAAAAGTATAATATATAATGTCCATCCATCATCTGAAAAAGGACCTAATCGGCCCACTTACAGATTTAATCGCATTACGTGTATCTGCACATAGCTTTTGTATTTATAATTCAGGATTTTTGATTTTCATAACATCCTGTTCGATGCAATATCTTACAAGATTTAAAGATTTCGTAATCGATTTATCATCGTCTCAGATATTTAAGTTGCATTTCTATAAACTTCATAAACATCTGTTGTTATTTTTTTTTTTTTGCAGCAAAGTCGCTGTAATTCTTACACACGTACAAAATCATCTAAAAGTCATCCGAAAAGCTGCTATGTGTTCGTTTTTCCATTTCTTGGATAAAACCTTTTCAATCAAGTTCACCTGGCATAGCTTGGATGTTTTTTTTTTTTTTTTTTTTGCTTAGCTTCGCTCCTTATGTTTGAAAGAGAGTTGGATTCAAAAGGAAAACCTCCGAGTTAAAAAAAGTAATCGGTTGGAAAAGCAGTAAAGATGGATTGATTGCATGCTACGAATATATGGGGAATTTTTTTTCTTGTTGTTCTTGTTTTTGGATAGTTAGTAAAAAAAAAGAAACCCAAATTAAATGAATCTTTTAGGGAGGCGAACGCGGGAAGACTTTTATTGCTCGCCTAGTTTGTAGGGAGATGTTTGCATCCAATTAAAGACTGAAAATGAGCGCTTTGTTTGATTGAAACTTTATTGAACTAGCTATTAAGGGGAATCGAAAATTAACAAGGAATTTGAAATACAAAAATGCTGTGATTTGTAATTAGATAAGGAATACATTTTTTTTTTGAGTTCGCTAGTTTTTTCGTTAAGTAATCACTGATTTTATAAGCTAAATATTTTTCAGTTTTGAAAATTCTGCGGTAGCACGTCTACGAAGACAGAACAAAAATCGCCAAATCTGAATTTTGGAAGAGACCCTTAATTCGATGTCTTAACGAAATCCTGCAATGAGCCGTCAACTTTAAAGAACAAATGAAGCTTAAGAAATAACCCTTCTTAGGCGTATTTATTATAATGGTTTCTTAAATTTTGTATCCAAATTTTCAATATTACACATTTCTGATATGATTGTCGAATCCTGTCTCGCCAAATTTTGTGATAAGGAGATCGTTATTTCCGTACAGGACCTCCCATAAAAACATCTGCGAATGTAGTAATGGTCGAATTAAAAATTTAACCATTCACTTTCATACACATCATAACTGAAGAAAGTCAGTGTTTGATGTTTTGTTACGATAAAAAGGAAGAACGAAGTATTCCTGGATATTCCAAAAAGCCTGGGAAACAATTCATTTTCCAAGATTAAGGATTAACTCCAAAAATGATTCTCAGTGTTAATTAGTTCTACGTTCAGTATGTGGTGGGACGTAACAGACTTGTGGAGAATGTGAAAGATGCAGCAAGAAGAGGGGACGCAAGGCATGCAATCACTAACGACACTGTCAGGAGTAGCACTAACACTTACAATCGCGTGTTAGTACTCTGCCAACAGCTCAGCAGCCTTAAGGCCTTCTTTTATTGTTGCCTGGTATGCGTTACATTCTAAAGATCCGTTGACCGCAAATCATATCCCGAAAAATTATTTTGGAGGATATTTGATCAAAAATGAGCCAACACAGCTGAATGATGCAAAATTATTTTCTTAATGTATTTTGGTGCACTTCTTAAGAACAATGTTATCAATTTTTCTTTTTTAAATAAAAATCAGCTGGAAGCTTGATCTTGAAAAAGTTTTTTTTTTTACTTATGAATTGGTCTTTAAAAATTGAGTTTTCGCACGAGAATCGCCAGCTAGAGAGATTTAAAGTAAAAATTACAATGATTGCAACCAATTAATTTACAATATTAATAAATTGTTCTTAATGTTATTTATTAATTATTGTTTTATCATAATTTATAATCTGCTTCCAAGGGCTTGAATTTTAACTATATTTTTAGCTTGAGCATGAATATTAACTTCCTGTTTCCCGTAATCAATGTTTTATATTAAAACCTATAAGAAATATAATAAGCTTTAATCGACCCAAACTATTTAATTTTTGTAATAAGTTTTAAGTAAATGTTGTAAGTGTATCATTTTTAATTAAATAGGTGTTTTAAAGAGTGTTATTTCAAAGTGTCATGCACAAAAGAAGATTCACAGTAGTGTAGAAAATAATATAAATATAAAAATAATTACAACTATCCATACACATTTTACTATACACACACACATCTAGATTTCAGAAGGCATTGAAGGCACATTTTAAGGCGTTTATTTAGTTATTTGTTTCGTTTTATAAAGCTTTATAAGAGGACAAAAAAGATATGTAGTTTAGTTATTATATTGGTAATCACAAAAATTGTCAGCACTGAATTTTGACCAAATATAATATATTGTAAGTATTTTTTGTTTTATCATAAAAAGCCAATAATTTCAAAATTAATTTACTTATGAAAGGCAGTTTTCTGCAAAATCTAAGCTATAATTTTGAAAAACAGTTTTTAAAGCTACTCAACTCAACAAAAAAATTGGATCAAAAATATGCAAATAAATTTGATTATTTATTATAAAAAAGGATCTAACGCAAATTATTTTATATATATACATAAAAAAAATTCTTAAAAAAATTGATAGAAACTAACTTTGGTACTAAATCTTCGTGTCTGAATTTTGACCCTCTGTTCAATCCAGCTAGGACGACGAGCACTCAATGATGGCTTTATTTTAGTGTATCATATTAAATTTAAGTATTTTTAATTTAAATTTTTTATTGTATACACGGTAAAGTTATATATTCGATTTTTAAATTAAAGTTTTTAAATATTTAATGTATTTATATTTAATAAGTTAAAATAATATAGAAAGATATAGAAATACATTTAAGAAGATAAATTTTAATAGGAAATGTGACACAGGATAGATAAAGTTTTCAAGTGTACATGTATAGATAGAAAGAGAGAGGAAGAGAAAGAGAGAGAGAGAGAGGGATAGAGAGAAAAGCAGATAGATAGAGCAGAAGAAAAAGGCAGACTTCGGGCCAACTCGGAATCTTTCGGCAGTTGCTTACTCAACTTTTAGGAAAAAAAAACTCCGTCAAAAATTAGTAGATATTCTTTTTAATTTTAAATTAATTAATTTAAAAGCCAAAACAACAACCACAAAATTTTAAATATAAACTTTCGATTACTAAAATGCATTAATTTATGAACATTAGTAAAAAAACAACGATTAGTTTTTGTTTTGTTTTGTGATTTAGTGTAAGCAAAGCCAAATAATAGACAAAATCATGGTATTTTTTTTAAATCATTTAAGTAAAATTTATTTTCCGAATCAGCTCTGCAGAGTATGGGAAAAATTAGTTTAACAAAAATAAAAATGACGAATTAAAGAAAATAAAATATCGGAAAGTCACACATTTTCAATGAATTTTGATTGAAAGAACGAACTTATAATAATTGTGTTTCTAATAAATATATACCCCTTTTTGTTTTAGTATTTTTGAGGATTAAACATTAGAAATAATGAATTCGTAAATTTAAAAAAAAAACATCCACTGCATATTCACCCTTTTTTCAGTTAATTTATCAGCACTTAATTGATGCTTAATTATGAAAGATTTTTTTTACAGGGTTTCAGAAATTGTTTTATGATCAAAAACCAATTTGGTAAAATTTTAGACCTTGTATACTTTTCTGACCTTAATAATTCTGATGGAACTGTGATACTTTCGGATGCAAAACTCATTGAGGAAGATCGGCATCATCCTGCATTATCTATCTCATTAAACCTAAATATTATTAATGTAACTTATCATTGTAAGAATATGCATGAATTCAATTTTAAAAAATGTAATTTCTCAGAACTCTATCGTTTATTGCAAGATATTAACTGGAATAGTTTATTTTTTAATGTCAGTTTTGATGAAATGGTCTTTCGTTTTTATAAAATTTTATTTGATTGTTTCTTAGAAACCATTCCGTTACGAAAAATAAGACCTTTAAATAACACTCCACCGTGGTTTGATCAACATATTAAAACTCTTAAAAATAAAAGAAACAAGGCTTGGGTGAAGTTGAATCGATTCTGGAGCGTCGAGGCTCAAAATGATTACATTAAACTAAGAGATGAGTTTATTAATTACTATAATTTTCTTTATTCGGACTTTATCACTAAAACTGAAGATGATCTTAAATCTAACCCCCGAAACTTCTGGAAATATGTCAATTGTAAAAGAAAATCTGATGGTTACCCAAATAATATGTGTTATCAAAATTCTGAGAGTCACAACCCAGAGGACATAGCAAATATGTTTGCCGAATATTTTCAGTGTGCTTTTGAAGTATCTACTTGCGATACAAATAATATTCCCTCTGTTGATGAGTTTTTACATCTTAATTCGATTAACTTTACTATTACTGAGGAAACTATCTTAGAGTATATTAAAAAATTAGATAATTGCTTAAGTCCTGGTCCTGATGGTTTTCCTGCTTTTATGTTAAAAAAATGTGCAATATATATGTCATATCCGTTATTTTTACTTTTTAATCAGTCTATAAATAGCTCTAAGTTTCCGACCCTTTGGAAAAACGCATTCCTTATTCCTACTCATAAGAAAGGTAAACAAAATTTGATTTTAAATTATAGACCAATTGCTAAACTATCTGCTATACCCAAAATGTTTGAATCTATTATTTGTGATATCTTGTCTTTTCACTGTTCCTCCGTTTTATGTGACAACCAACATGGCTTTGTTAAAAAGAGATCCACTATAACCAATTTATTACAGTTTACTACATTTTGTATTGACGCGTTTGAAAAAAAACAACAAGTTGACTGTATTTTTACTGACTTTAGCAAAGCATTTGACAAGCTAAACCACCATATTCTTTTAAGAAAATTGCAATATATGGGTCTTAACGATAGATTTGTTTTGTGGATATCCTCATATCTTAAAGATAGGTTATATAGTGTTGTTTTTAAAAGTGAACGTTCTAAATGTTTTACTGTTAACTCCGGTGTACCTCAGGGTAGCCACCTTGGCCCGTTATTATTTGTACTATTTATTAACGATCTTCCGTCCGTCCTAGTAAATTCTTTGACTCTTAAATATGCCGATGATGTAAAAAATTTTCGTACAATCAACTCTGTAGAAGACTGTGATCTCTTACAAAAAGACCTTCAAAGTTTCTGGGAATGGTGCAATATTAATGGTTTAGTTTTAAATATTGACAAGTGTAAAACAATGTGTTTTACACGCAAGAAAAATGTGATTATCTATAATTATGCGATTGATTTGTCACCTCTTAGTAACCTGTCTTGCTTTACTGACCTTGGGATAGTGTGGGACTCAAAATTAACTTTTATTAAAAGATTTGCTCGAGAATTTCGTGATCCCTATGTTCTAAAAACTCTTTATGTCTCATTCGTAAGATCCATCTTAGAGTATGGTTGTGTTGTATGGGCACCATATTATGCGGTTCATATAAATAGATTGGAGTCCGTTCAAAGAAGATTTATGAGATTTTGTTTAAGATTTCTACCATGGTCGAATAGAATTATCTTGCCACCTTACGCTCAACGTATTCAATTAATAAATCTTCCATCTCTAACGAGTCACAGAGCATATCTACAATTTTGTTTTATTGTCGGGATAATCAATGGATCCATAACAGCCCCATTGATACTTTGTCGATTAAATTTCATAGCTAGTCAGTATAATTTGAGAAGGCAGTTGCCAATTTCCAACATTTATAGTAGATCAAACTACGGTGCTAATAGTCCTTTAAATCTCTTAATAAATATTTACAATCAAAATTCAAATTTAATTAATTCCACCAATGACAATGTAAAATCACTCAACTTAAGAAAAATATTTTTTATTCAAAATAATCCATAATGTACATTAGATATTTAATGTTTTTTTTTTTTTTTTCCTTTTTTAATACATTATTGTAATGGAAGTTGTATATTATATAGGTACTAGTTTTTAAGATATATTATATGTAATAAGAGTTAACGTTAGTCCTTTAACGTATTAAATAAATAAACGATAAATAAATAAATGATTTTTTGTTGGAAAAGATATTACTAACTAATGTAGTTATTAAGCGTTTAAGTTACATTTAGTAATGGAATGGAAATTAGTTTTACTCAGAAGGATTCTTAATCTATTTTATAATTAAAAGCAAAATATTTAAAATTTTAAAATACTTAGGATACAATTTGCATTTAAAAGCGAAACAATCATTAATGTTCCGTAGATTTCGTTCTGCTTAGATGACAACGCAGGAAATTAACATTCAATTACTTTTGAGTACGATTATTGTCACTGAAAACTTAAATGTTTATTTCCATGAAATAGAACACTAGCAACAATATTTGGCGCACTTATAAAGAAAAACCATGCAAATTGTGTATTAAAACTGCATTTTATGAATAACTCTTTATCTGGATATAGTGCACGATATCTTTATATTATGTATTAGGTATTCCTTGACACGAGATGACAAGCCCATTGTTCATTATTACAATTGGCAAAACTTGCAGTTATTCATTCTAAACCATTTTCGTTATAACAATTTAATATTGGACAAAAAATATTTAAACAAAACGAAAAATCAGAAAAAGATTGAAGACATGATCAATCGAAAATTTGGTTTCCAAAAGTAAACTCATTTCATTAAATATTCAAATAAACGAACAAATGTTATCAGAGTATTTACATAAATTATGAATAATGAAATGATCTTAGTGAAATATAAAGGAATACTAAGAGTTTTTGGGTTCTAAAATCCCAGAACAAGCCTATTGAACATTCTGTGTCTAAATTCCCAAAAAAAAAAAAAAAAAAACAATTGTATGAAATCAAACCTTTAAGATACAGAGATAAAAAAAAATAAAATTGTGTAAAATCGTTAGAAGAAAGACTAGAAGAATAGCCAAGAATATGTTGGAGATGAAGAAGTTCCAGTGTTTTTTTTTTATATTTTTGTTTTGTTTTTATGAAAGTCCATCATTTTATTGAACTCATTTATTCTCGTACAAAATTGACGCAAACGAAAATGCCGCAAAATGCTTAGATTTTCTTAGACGATGGAGGAAATTATTTTCCATGTTAGATCTTGCTATCTTCTGGATAGAAAACAGACGAATGCAATAAAAAATGATATGAGAGATTCATAGCAAGAGTATTAATAAACCCTTGGGTACTTCGCAGAAGCATGTTACCCAACTCATATTATTAACTGAAAAGTTTAACCTAAGTTGGCTCTTTCAAAATACATATCTACCACACAAGTTGTTTGAAGTTATTCATATGTCATTTTGTAATTTTTTAGATAGTGTCCATAAATAGGTTTACCATGGCACCCAAGACGTTATCAAAAAAAAAAAAAAATGCCAACACAAATGAATGTAGTGGTCGTTTGCGAAAACCTAAGGTTGCGGATTCAGGTCCGAACCTGAGCAGGAATTTAATTTTCATGTGTTTACCAGTTTCAACTAGATGTCATCCGTTGGATTTTTGAGAAATAAATTACTCCTTAGTCTCAATCTAATCTCCAAAGAAAGCGTGTCTCCTATCTTTCCAACCCTTTGAAAAGAACTATATGCCTGCATTTAAAAGACCTTAGTTTTTACAGAAATTTGGTAAACAAAATATTTTAAATATGTTCGTCCTTCCAATTAATAAAAACAAAAGCAGAATACAAAATAATAAATTTAAAAAAAAATTCAACAAATATTCTTGAGTTGCGCAGCGAGTGTATCTTTTAATTTCTTTTTATTTATGTTTTGCTAACCAAAGATCGTGGGGTGAATACGAAAATTCGTTGTATTCAACGTTTGTCATTTTATATTTTAGGCTATACATATAAAGTGATGTGAAACTTGAAACAAAAAATTAAAAGAAAAAAACTTTATTTCAAGGATGATTATCACATCCATTTTGCATGCATAAATGCAAACTGTGATCTCTGCTGGTGTTTCTATAGTTTTCTATATAATATATTTCTTTTTGAATAAATTTGAAAGGTGTGGTGTGATATGACGATAAACGTTTTGCAATAAAATACGGCGTGCCACTTGATCTTATAATCAACTCTAAATGCTTCAAATTGCATAAGCGCATTTAAGATGCATAATTTATGCACAAACACGATGTGAAGTTTTCTAATTAATTGACCTATATGGGTGATGGGTCCCCTATACGTATTTTATCTGTTTTCCCTTGTGGAATGCTGAAAGATTAATTAATGTTGTGTATATAACTAATTTACATTATCCTTGACAAATATTCATCAACAACATCTATCATCTTAAAACAAACTTTCTGCTCTCTTTAGTTGTGGAATTTTGTAAATATAGTCAAGTTTAACATCAGAATAACCTTACAGTTTAAAAGCTGAATTCGATTTATCATCCAAGAGATGCAAATGATGCTTGGATGAGCATATATTTTCAAAAGAGGGAAAAGTCAAGATAATATTTTTAATTAATAAATAATCTGTATGTCCATTTGATTGACATTGGAGTATGTGTTAAGCAACATCAAAAAATTATCTCATGTTTTTTCGTGTGTGGTCGGGCGTGCATGATGATTTAATTTATTTGATTGTTATTTAATTTAACAGGATTTTATTGTGCAGTATTGATTTGGTTTGGTTTGGAAACGGTGTTTTATTAACAACAACAAAAAACTACCTTGAATTTATACAAAAATATTGTTGGCACATAAGTTGTTAAAAACATCCCATTTCATGAATGAGGCATATACTTATTAAAAAGCTGATTAAAAAAATAATTATCATTATAAGTTTATTTATTACACAACACTTGTGACCATGCTGTTTTATTTCACATTATTGCAATGCTTGTTAAAAATATGCTTCATTATAATGGCGCATCTGCATTATGTGGAAGAGTATGGGCATAATTGGACTTTGAAACATGGTTTCTGCACTGCACCAATTCCTCGGACACTGTTATAAAAAACAACATTAAAAATTTCGACATTCTACCTCAATGGTTTTGATAACTGTAGGTACAAAAAATTGGTATTCAGTTCTTAAAACACGATTTTTACTGAACTGAAGTCAATCTACTCAAGATTGGCATATCAATCTAATCGTCTTTTCCTTCTCTGTTTGCCGACAAGTTTTTTGTTTGAATTACCTTAAAATCGTAGTTCATCACAAGACCAGTACGATGGAATACAAAACTTTTGGAAATATGAGCTTTTATAGCTGTTACGAACGACCAAAGGTAATGGACATTGAGTATTTTAAAGAAATAAAATGAAGAAATTTCGAAATATGGTGAGCTCTTTTGTTCTTTTGAGTGTCCTATAGGATGTTTTACAAATAGCAGATGAAAGTTGATGCATTATCGATACCAGAAGAAATCATTTTGCAATATATTCAACATTTCAGAATAAACGACTATTTTTTTGTGGATAATCTAATATCATTTACAAGGACGGTTTGAGAACAGTTAGAACTGTCTAAAGCTTTACATTCAAGCCAGTTTGAGCATGGAAAACGGAAATCTATAGAACGCACACTAAAACAAATTGAAGAAATTTTACGCTCAAAATATGAAGCACTCTCAAGGAACTATTAGAATCAGAGGTATTGAAGATTTGACCGAAATTTGGAGCAACCCTCTTTCCCTAGAAAATATGACAATTATTATTGTGATTTAATTGAAAAACAGTAGGCATACGCCACTGGTCACCACATTGTTTTAATTTATTTGAGAATGGTTTTAGTAATTTCTTTTTTTAGCAAGACCAAAAAACAAAACAAAATAAAATACACCACACCTTATTTTTTAATTAAAAAATATTAATCCTGGCAGTGCTACATAAATGCATAAAGTCCTATACAAAACATTATCCTATTATTTTTGTTTGTAAATTTTAGTTTATTATTTTTTTGACGAAAACATTTTGAAGATAGAATAACAAGTTGATAGAACAAATAAACATTTAAAAATATTAAAGCATTCTTTTGAAAACAGAAGAGACAATATTAGTATGTATTTATAGAATAAAAAAAAACTTATTCCAACATTCACGATATTCTGAGCATTTCACTTTTATTTTTTTTTATATAAATTTTAATTTCGATCCCGAAACGATACACTAATAAGTTGTTTAATACACGCAATCTCAATAAAAAAAAATTTCATGTTCGTTTTGGAAATTAAAATAGAAGAAATAATTAAAACAAAAAAAAATTATGTTTGTGTGACGACTGATGGCTAATCCATAACATGTTTTCAAATTATAAGAAAAACCCCAATAAAATGATATAAATAAAATAGACATACACTGTGAAGTGACTTAATTTATATGTGTGACGGGACTAGTTAATTGAGATATAATTTTTGTATTTCTAATTTTGAAAAAAAAAAATTAAAAAAATTAATATATTCATGAAATTTGAAAATCAAAAAAAAAAAAAAAAATAATAATATACTTTAATATTTCAATTTTAACATTAAAAACGAATTGACTCACCGAGTCTAACGTAGTATCGATGTTTCCATTCGGTCGATCGGCCAGAGTGGTTTCCTTTAAATTGATTTTTACATGATTCGCTGCGGATGTTGTGGCACCACCACGCTGTGGCTTTGTTGCATCGAGCAGAACTTTCAGGGATGCAATCGCATGTAGTTGGGTTGCCTTTTCATCTACCTTGCCTGGAACATCATCTTTGATATGTCATTGTGAAAAAAGCCCAAAGAAAATGAAGAATGGTTGAAAATTAAGAGTTATTTTGAAAATGTATCTCAGTTGGAATTTTATTAGACAGACATTTAAGTTTCTGTTTCTTTAATTTTTTTATTTCAGCACAGCAAATCGAATGCAAAGAATGAAAACACTAAGTTGAAAAACATTTTTTTTTGATTATTATTGAAACACCAAAAACTCTATTAATTGTTTGTTCTTTATTTTTTTCTGATTAGTTTAAATGGACGAATATTTTACAAGTGTCAGGATGAGTTTGAATGTTATGTGAATTTGACTTTATTTTTATATTTTTAAATACGATGAAACTATAGAATTGTGTGTGTGTGTGTCTGTGGGTGTTTTGTTTTAACTTTGACTTATGAGAATTTCGATTTTAGTTGGATTTATATTTCTAAAGTGTTAAGCAATTATTTATTGTAGCTGCAAGTTTTTTTTTCTTTTTATTTGGTAATCAAACGCAAACACAATGAAACTGCAATTAAATAAGCAAAAGCTACACTTTGATTAAAATGGTTAGCATTTTCAATGGTTTCTAAGTAAAGCGGGTTCAAAATTTTGTAAAACAGTTCGTTATACATTATTTTTTTTTCTGATTGAGAATTCCAAATATTATACATTTTTCAAAATAAATAACAAATGAAAATAAAAAGGAAATGAAAACATAAATTAATTTTAAAATAGGAAACAAATACATATATCCATCCATTCAAGAGTCATACAAAACACATTTAAATAACTTTAGCGTTAATTAATTGAACTGCTTGTTAAAGAGATAAACGGTTTTTTAAGTTAATAATATTTTAATTAAATATAATGTTTTTGATTTTTTTTTTGTTCTTTCAAATTATTTACAATTTAAAAAATAAATTTATATTTCATTTTCAAAGAGTAAAAGTCCGACAAACGCACCTGAATAGATCCCCAAAATCGACAAAAGCCAGATTTACAACACAAAATGACAAAATTTAAAGAGAAATGTTGCGCATTCACAAATATAGTTCGTGCCTACATCTGTAAGATAGAAACGAAGTCCTTTATATATACAAAATTTGGTTGCAATAAAGAAGTATCAACTGTGTAGTCAATTCAATCAAATATAGAAGCTTTCAAATAACAAAAAAAAACGTGATCACATACTTTTATGAACTAAAAATCAACTATACATATTTTAAACCCATTGCGGAGAAAGCATCATTATAGCTTAGACAAATTTCCTAAATCTCAAACTATAAAGGAGGACTTGACGATGTTCTGAACAATATATTGTCAACTAAAATACCGGTATGCAATAATGTTTTGGTAATCCGGGGGTAACTACACAGCAGCCGAGAGCAGCTATTGACCTGCTGCGATCCCAAACAACCCCCGGCACCGGCACCAGCATTAGGCCAAGAAGATCGTTGATGGCAACATTTATAAATGACCATCATAAATGCAGCTGCTGAGGTTTCTCTAGGCGACCACAACGGAACACCTGGTTCGATGATGAGTGCAGGATTTGCTGCAGACAAGAACAAGAAAGCTGCAAATAGTGCTATTAACGAGCAAAAAAAGAAGGATGAACAATGACTTTTCAGAAAGGAGAAGAGAGAACTCGTCAAGCGACAAAGTAAGTGGTCGAGTGGTGCTACGGCAGAGACAATGATCAAGAATTATACCAGAGGTTAAAACGCTCTTGAAAGGGGTACAAAGCCGGAGCTGAAGTATATACAGACGGCGGCGGCGGGCGGTGGAAATGTCCTATGAGATGCACAGAAGACAACGAACTGTGTACAGTCTACACGTCTTTTAGTCCAACAGTCTTTTTAAGCCCAATCGCACTGCAGGATAGCAAGTATTTGAATGAAGAACCGGTGTTAGGAGAATTAAAAAAAAAACATTTAAGGCGTTTTTAAGTAGAATTTCAGTGATGCTAATGCATGCTGTAGAAAGACGTTGAGCCATAGGAGGTCCACAAAACATTGTTTTGTCGGGAATAAATCTGAAAGGACTACAATTCTCAAGCTTTCAAAATTTGTCTAAGCAATCCCTCAACGAAACTCTACAGAAAAGTTTTAAGGTTTTCATTTAAGGCTCCGCCACTTAGAGTTCTGCTTTCAATAATTAACTCATCCTATGACAAAATTGTCACATTTTGAGAATCAAACGTCTTATTTCTGCACATACAACTCGGAAATGGTTTATTTATCCATCAGCAACTATTCCACCTGATTGGGTCACTTGCCTTCTTAAAGTCACACAAAATACCTATTAATGCTCGTCTTAAGAAAATGAAAAAAAAAAAAAATGTGTTTTTCTTTCTTCTCTTCCGAGTTTTAAATTTAAAAATAAATTCAAAGTGACCTGTTCAACATAGCACATCACGTTTTATAATATTCCCACAGACACACACATACCAATCCACATTATAGTAAAAAGTGAAAAGTCTGCACAAACATTGTTATACACATGCCAATAGAGATACAAACGTTTTAAGCCACTTTGATAACGTTACACAAAAATATACAGAAACGAGCTAACAAAAAAAATATAAATGCATGGTTTAAAAAAAAAAATCGATACAAAAAATAAACGTCAAAGGCCACAAGAAAGATGACGTTTGACGTAAGCCAAATAAAAAGAAAATTATATTGATAGACTTTTGTGTGTGCAGCTTAAAAAAATAAACCGATGCAACCAGTCAACCACTTTCAATGCTAAAACGTTTTCCTTTGTTTTTTCTTCCTTCCTTAGTCATACATACAAACTAACTAAAACTTAAACAATGGGCAGGTAAAACGTATTTATTAAATATTTAATATTGACTTAACGCTTCAAAACAACAGTTTTTCTTAAGTCTGCCTTCAAAAGATAATGATAATGAGCTTTACTTTGAGTATAGAAAGTAAGATGAGGTTTAAATAGAAAAGGCCAACGAAATACAAACTTAAATTGACGGGTCAGAATAACGGTTGTCAAAATTCTGTATGACCAAAATTGTGTTTTTTTTTTAAATATTGTACGACCAAAATTCTGTTTAAATTAATTAAATTATCAAAAATAACAAAATAAAATCAATAAATTAAAATTTGCATTTTGTTTTGTATTTTATTGTTTATATCAAATTCTGTTTGCCCGAATATAAATAAAATAAAATTCGTGCAGTGTTTGGAAAATTATTTTGGTAAAAAATCGCATACCAAATAATTTAAAGGGAAAAAAAATTATGTGAAAAAAAATGAGCAAGGGCGCTTGACGCGTGGCGCAGGAGGGCCCGGTCACGCCGCACCCACGCCCACGCCGCACCCGCGTCCACACGGCCGGCCGTGTAGGTATGCGATTTTTTACCAAAATAATTTTCCAAACACTGCA
This sequence comes from Platycheirus albimanus, assembly GCA_916050605.2. Classification (NCBI taxonomy): domain Eukaryota; kingdom Metazoa; phylum Arthropoda; class Insecta; order Diptera; family Syrphidae; genus Platycheirus; species Platycheirus albimanus. The sequence continues at coordinate 76,284,235 of OU696697.1, read as the reverse complement.
CGAATTTTATTTTATTCGTCACTCTGTTAGGTTACTTAAGTTTCAATTTTTTACTTTGTTAAAAATTCCATTAAAAATTTTATACTTTTTTCATTCCAAAGCATTAATTTTTGTTTTATTTTCTAACGATTGGGAGTTAGTTCATTTGGGAAAAACCAACAATACTCAACTCTTGGGATTTAATTCATATTTATGGGACTAAGTTCATTCTACATTTGGGACATAGTTCCTTAAAAATATGGGAGTTAGTTCACATGAACCAAGTCCCATATTCGGTGGGAATTGGTTCATTGGGAGTTAGTCGATTTGGGAGCTAGGACGTAGGGCCGCCTACCCTACCCATATCTTAAATAAGTTCACAAAACGTTTGTCTCCGTTGCATACTGAAGATCCGTTAGCCTTAAACTATAAGACTGAACAAACAAAAGTGGATGTTTCCATCAAGAAAGGAAAGTTACGCTGGATTGACCATGACAACATTACAAAACCATGCTCTGAATGAAACCCTTAAGGTGCATAGTGGAAATAAGGACCAAAGATAACCTGGAGGTCTACTGATTTGAAAGAAACTGAGTCACAGAATTTGGAGTCGTGGGTACTGCTTTAGTATTCTGTTGCGAATAAGGAGAGATGTGAACATCTCATTGTCGTCCCAAACTTTTGAAGGAGTTGAAGTTTAAATCTTTTGGTGTTGCATTCAATCAAACTTTGAAGGGAAATAAAACTAAACGCGCTGTAACAGTTTGGTTTGAAATTTAAATAGTTCCTATTTTTTAAGAATCCCTGAATTACTCATTCTTTAAAAAAAAATGTATCTAAAATCTCTTGTAAAATGTTGACGAAATTTCAGGGATTATGGTTGTCCAAAGCTAAAATAATGAATTTACCTCTATAATAATATGTAATGATAAAAAAATCGTTTGGTCATTTTAAAGCTCAAAATAAAGTATATTTATTCTTCATAATTTCGCCTGACGAATTCGTGAGCATATTAAAAATTTGTACGCAAGACTCACGCATCAAAATTTGCACACCTTACGAAAGATGATCAGATAGATATACATATGTAATGTATATGCAAGCAATAGAAAATCCGATTCTAATAATATTAATTTAAATTACAAGTTTCCGTATTGTATAGGTACACAAATTAATATTTAGTTAATTTGTGTGTTATGGTTATAAGTTCATCAAAATAAAGATTATGCTGAAAGCACTCTTCTTTGATTAATATTGAACAAAATGAGGGATCTGTGATCTGTCTGACAAAAGTCAATATAAATCCCACTATCGTGGTTGCATCCCATGTTTCAAAAGAACACCGAACCGTAAATACGACTTTGGGGCAGCTGGGTATGAGAACATATAGTCTAAGAGCCAACGACATAATGAATCTAGTCATTTATATAATGTTGTAAGGCATATCAATAGAACGCGTTAGGGGAGTTAGACAAGAAAAAGTTTGTCTGGCAGTTTTTTGGTGTGACGAACATGGGGTAAATTCGACACAAAAGTGTGACAAAAATGAGTTAAGTCAAGTCACATATATAATGTTGTAACTCATTTCAATAGAAAGCTTTTGATTAGTTAGACAAAAAAAAGTTTGTCTGGCAGCATTTTGGTGTGACGAACATGGGGTAAATTCGACACAAAGTATGACAAAATTTTAAAAATTAACTTATTTTTGTACTTTTGTAACAGAACGAATAGGTTGTGTTAAAACAAGAAAAAAATCCTAAGAGAGGGGGGGCTATTCCCCTCCGTTTAAACGGGAGGGGCAATTTTCTGGAAAAATGACTTATATTCGAAAAAAAAATATTTCAAAATAACCGCACCTCCTTTAATGTCATAATATACGTTTTTGTAAAGCCAAAAATCTTTTCTTTAATTGTATTTTCAAATAAAGTTATTCTAGTGCATCGTTTTAGAAAAATTAATTTTCAAACTCAAAACTTTGAAAAACAAAAATTTCAAACAATTTTTTTTCAAAATTATACGTAATTAAATATTAATTTTTTTTTCAAAATTGTATGCTCTTATTAGTTCTTAGTAAAACACTGAAAACCGTATGGCTCTAGAACTCTTTGTTGCTAAGCTATTCAAAAATAACCGAACTTAAAAAGATCACCTGTGCAATCCGTGTGATGATTGTAAGGCTAGATTTTCTTGTTACTGTGAAGTATTAGGTTCGGTTATTTTTCAATAGCTTAGCAACAAAAAGTCCTAGAGATATACGGTTTTCAGTGTTTTACTAAGAACTAATAAGAGCATAAAATTTTGAAAAAAAAAATTATATTTAATTACGTATAATTTTGAAAAAAAATTGTTTGAAATTTTTGTTTTTCAAAGTTTTGAGTTTGAAAATTAATTTTTCTAAAACGATGTACTAGAATAACTTTATTTGAAAATACAATTAAAGAAAAGATTTTTGGCTTTACAAAAACGTATATAATGACATTAAAGGAGGTGCGGTTATTTTTAAATATTTTTTTTTCGAATATAAGTCATTTTTCAAGAAAATTGCCCCTCCCGTTTAAACGGAGGGGAATATCCCCCCCCCTCTCTTAGGATTTTTTTCTTGTTTTAACACAACCTATTCGTTCTGTTACAAAAATACAAAAATAAGTTAATTTTTAAAATTTTGTCATACTTTGTGTCGAATTTACCCCATGTTCGTCACACCAAAGTGCTGCCAGACAAACTTTTTTTTGTCTAACTAATCAAAAGCTTTCTATTGAAATGAGTTACAACATTATATATGTGACTTGACTTAACTCATTTTTGTCACACTTTTGTGTCGAATTTACCCCATGTTCGTCACACCAAAAAACTGCCAGACAAACTTTTTCTTGTCTAACTCCCCTAACGCTTTCTATTGATATGCCTTACAACATTATATAAATGACTTGATTCATTATGTCATTGGCTCTCGGTCTAATAGATCTATCTTTAGTTAATGCTTTCGTTAGCATATTGAATGTTTTTTGTTTTTAAATGCGACAGCTATGCTCATTCCTAGAATAAAGTAAAAATCCCTAAGAAACCCACAAAATAAACAATCTAACTCTCAGATTTTTAAATAGTTTTTATTTAATACTGCTCGCAGGACAAAAGAGTATTTTGTCTCTTGACATCGAATAAATCATATTCTTTCTAAAAACAAAACACTACTTATTTTGGTTTTATTTCTTTTGGTTCTTTGAAGTATTGAAATTACTATTTTCATTTCTTTGGAATGTAACTATTTACAGTTCTTTTGCCAACAAAAAAATCAATTTGTTTTTTAAACTCAAATACTTTCATTGTGTTTCCACCACTCGGTATTCTATTCAGCCCAGTTTCCTTCCAATCCTTCCAAACTAGCATAACATCCAGTGTTTTAATAGAAAAATTTTAATTTTCTTTTGTTTATAATTTCAAAGTGAATAAGATACAAGAAAAAAGCATGAGAATACACAGAAGAAGCATCGTAAAGATAGAAAAAAAAGAAGAAAGTAAAATGATGAATGATAGCAAAACACCATGGTTTCAAACACCGAAATACGACTCACAGGACTTTTCTTGCAGAACAGGCAACGACAACGATACTATACGGAGTACGGTACGATGCTGCTTGTATATACTCGTATATTGCGCCCAAAGCGATGGACGGGCGGGTTATCTTCATGACACGGACGGGACGTTCTTTGAGTGTGAGTTATTGCCAAGTTATACTCGTATATGTCTAGAATTGGATCAATAAAGCAGCAAGGGATGACTGTGTGCAAATGATGAAACTTTAGATCGAAAATGCCCTTAAGTGGGTATTACCAGAGAGAATTGATGGAGCAGGAGCTCCTGCTTAATGACTAAATTGGGTCAGCTTCTATACTGTGAAGACTTTGTGTCTGAAGAGGAAGGAATTTTTGCTATTTTTGTGTTTGCTCCTCGTATGTTTGTGAAGAAGATGAAAAAGTGTAAATAGTAATTAGAGGCGAGAAGTGATTTAGATAAAAGGTTAAGAGGTTTTTTGGCACAATTTTCGATAACGAGAGATTTGATTTTATTCTTATTTTTGTTAAGAAAATTTAAGAGGCTGACTTGAAGACATCCGCACTATTATGGCATTTCACTAATGGGAATCTGTTATTTTCTAGATTGAGGCAGTTTTCAAGAAATAACAAAAATTTATCTGATGATGAACTGACTGATTATAGTGTTATAATTAGGAGACGTGCGAATGGTCGACAAAATAAAAATGTCGACTTTTATCCTAATAAAAAATGTAGTTCTTTTGATTGCCTCGATAGTTTAATTTTTTTAATTATTTTTTATCATAGTAGTGATCGACAGCAGCAAGGTAAATAAAATGCGACACCACAGGCATGTGAACATCATTCACTTTGCAACTGTGGACCTTTTTCGAGTCGATCTTTTCAAAATCGACTTTATAAGAGTCGAAATTTTTATCAGGCAGTATTTTTAATAATCGACTTCTCGAAAGTCGACATTATGACGATCGATTTTTTCAAATCGGACCCAACCCGTTATAATGTTATGGAACACAAATCTTACCTATGTTTAGATCATTAGATGTCAATTTTTTTTTTGAGAAGATTTCGTCAGTCAAAATTTAAAAAGTTCTAAGTGTGCAAGAAGAAGGAACCAGAAACGGCGCGGCGGGGTAGAGTGTTGTTAACTTAAAAATATTTTACCCAAAAAAAAAAACAAACATTCCAACATATCGTGGTTATATAAGCTGTATAGAAATACTAAGGTATAATGAAGGTTTATTTGTATCATTTTCCAACCACTTTGTCAAAATATCTTCAGGCATTCTAACACAATACTATGTATATTGTGTAGACTGTAGAGTTCAGATTTATTTAATTTAGCGTTCGTGTTATTAACGAAAAATTTAAAATGGGGAGCTTAGACACTCAATTTGTGCTCTTAGTGTATTTTTAAGGAACACTGCCCACATTTTTGATGTTCTACTCATATAAACCATTATAAACAAATTATCAAAGCTAGTGACCCTTGAGCAACCAACAGTTCGTCCTGAGGTCGTCTCGTCACCGGCGCGGCTCGAAGTGTCTAACCTTGTGCCTTGTTGATGGCCAAAGCGAAACATACACTCACTGGGAGCTGCACTTGTTTTCAATTGAACCGGAAAATTGTTGGGAATAACTATTTCTTCAGCTCCACAAATCGTAACAAAATCGGCTTCTATAATATTACTAATAAGCGATACCACTTTAAGGCGAGTTAAATTGCGTTGGAGCTAGAGGGGTAGGTAATGTTCCGAAGCAACATAATCGTAAGACGCACTTTTAGAAAGATTTTATGAGCGGGGAATCCAATGAAAAAGCAAAAAATAGTTAAGAAACTCTTACGGATAAGTGGTAGTGTTTGGTTTGGTTTGCAACTATGTTTATGGACAGATATACTACCTTGTTAATATATAAGATTTGTTTTCGGGGGTCGTTTTAATTTTGCATCTAGGTCTTTAATAGCGGTACTTGCCATACAATCATATTCAAAAAGTTGTATTTTCTTGAAAACGGCTCTAGCGATTTTGATAAAACTTTTAAGGTATACTATTTTTGTATGACAGTTTATCTTTTAGTTAGAACAGATTTTTCGAAACTCGTCTTATAACGGTACCTCTAATAGAATCGATTTTTCCAAATTAGGTTTTCTCGTAAACTGTTCTTCCAATTTCAATAAAAATAAAGTGCATGACTGAATCGGACGAACTTAGTGGTCTTATGATTTGAGAATTTTGGAAAAAATAGCAGGGAAAAAATTATATAAATTTTGTTTAGGGGCCAGTTATAGCGATTCGGAAAACCAAACCGAACAAAATTTCAAATGGAAAATTTAGTATGTTCTGGTTCGATTTAGAAAACAAATGTTACACTGATCGATGGCAACCAACTGAGAGAATTTATTTTGCAAATAAAAATTTGAATTGAACTTGTACTTTTTTGTTAAAAACGAAATTTGTTAGTTTTCTTTTAAACGTATAACAGAAAAATAAATTAATACATTTTTAACAAAAAGCATTTGTTCAATTAAAATTATTATGAACAAAAAACATTCTCTGAATTGATTGCCATCGATCAGTGTAGCATTTGTCTCAAGAATCGAATCAGAACTTACAAAATTTTCCATCTGAAATCTTGTTCGGTTTGGTTCGTATCGCTATAACGTTTCTTGGAAAAAATGAAGTAAGCCATCTGATTTTGTTTACTGTTCAGAATTTTAAGAATTTTTTTTTTTCAAAATCGTTCGACCAGTTTTTAAAAAAACAGTTATTTTTTTGAAAAACTTTTTGAAAATATATTCCAAAATTTGTTTTTAGGTAGGTATGCCAGTTTCTATAGCACTTTGTAGTTTCTATCAGAAAAATAAAATTAAAAAAAATAGATTAAACCGTTTTTGTAAAATAAAAATTAGAATTAATTTTAAAACTTTTTTAAAAAACTCAAAACATCTTTTTTTTTGAAAAATTTAAGAATTCATATTATTTAGTTTATAAGTTCATAAAATTTCATCGAAATTCGTTTAGTGGCTTACGAGAAAATCGGATTTCAAAAAACCGTTCCTATAGGAGGTACCGTTATAAGACTTTTCCTGAAAAATCTATTCCAACTGAAACATAACGTTTGAACAGAACACACTATTCAGAAAGTATTGTCAAAATCGTTGGAGCCATTTTTGAGAAAAATTAATTTTTCACCAAAAATCGTATGACAAGTACCGTTAGTTCTGAAGCTAGAATGCTAATTCCAAAAACCCCTCTGTAGGACGTCATACTAATACTATGTACCAAGTTTGAAAAAAATTGGTCCGTTTAGGCTGTAGGTGCCGATACAGACAGACAGACAGAATTGTCGGACCCACTTTTTTCGACTTCTCTATCATCGTAATGTCATGTGTGATTGTTAGAATTTTATATTTTACGAATGCATAACTTGCCTTATAGTACCTTTAATCGCAAGTAAAAATTTACGCAGGAAATCATTTATAATTGAATTTATAAAGCAATTTAAAACTAAAAAAAATCCGTTTTTTAGTAATTTTTTAAAAAATAATTTCAATTTTCGAAATATTTTGAAAGTGGATTTAACTTTTTTTAAATAATTTTTTCATATGAAGGCTACAGATTTTCCTATAATGACATTCCCAAAAATTATTTAAAATGTTTTACGAAAAGTTTAAAATAAACGTTTTTTTCATTCAAGCCTTTAAAGCGTATGGGATACGCCACTGTAAACAGTTTTTCTTCACACATACAAGGGTCTCATTGACAACATGTCAAACTCCAAATTTATACTCAACATTTTATGAAAACTGTCTCCACATTTCAGTCTGTCAGAAGAAAGGAACATTTTGTGGTTTATTAAATTCAAATAAACATGAGAAAATAAAGCCCAATCACATTTCCTTTTTTAGTCGCACAAAATGGAAGGGAAAAACCCCATTTTCTTTCCACATCATAAACAAAATCGAGGTTAAAAGCAAAGAATAAAATTATATGTCTTGTAGTTTTAGTGTGACACTTGTCGTGACATTTGCTCGATTTATTGGAAATTTCTTTGAATTGACAATCGTTTTAAGTTGTAAGTGTGTGTTCAAGGCTCTTTACCATTGCTTTCTCCTTTAGTTTTGGTTTCCACTCAAATTACAATCGTTAATGGCTATTACGGGTAAAGAGGAGTTTGAAGGAAAAAGTCCTTTTCTAATGACAATCGCCAAAAACTGTGCCATAAATCTTTCCTCAATATATATTCAAACAAAATTATGGGCTTCATGTCATCGATAACTCTTCTCGCTTCAATAAAGCTATTAATTAAAAAGTATACCAAATCGATTGCAGGGTTTTAGTTTGATAAACGACAAAAGAAAGTTTTTGGAATATTTTTTTTTTAGTATTGCATGCTACCCTTATTGGAAGAATTTAAATTCAAACTATGCCATTCTTCAGCAAAGATATCCAAATCACCAGGAAGCAGCTAACCACCAGACAGACCAAGTTATAGATAAATGTATGTATGTGTATAAGTCCAAGGATTTTGATTGAGTCCGGGCTGTGTGTTTTGCCAGACCAAAAAGTTGGTGTGTGCGGGTTATTTGCCAAAGAGTCATGCGAAAAATCCTTTCGCTATTTTTCATCTTCTAAGGAAAGGTAAACAAAAACGGACGAAAAACTTTGCGTTCACAAAGGATACGATTTTGCTTGTTGTGCAGCAGCTAAGGACTCTAAAGATGATACTGTGTGTTTGTTTTGCATATTTATATAAAGTAAGAGAGCTTTTAAGTCAAAACTGAATTTGTTTGGGATAAAGTGGTGCCAGAAAAAAGGAGAAGGACGATTTTATTCCTTTGTGCTGCACTGCAAACATCAAGCTTACATTTAACTATACTTTTTGTGAAAATATGGCAACTTTCCAATTATATTATTTCGAGGATAAAAATCGCTATGAATTGCGTTACTTTCAATGGTCCAATACCATGAAATGGGTTTGAAACAAAATTTAAGTCAAAGTTGAAGTGGTGCAGCAATCGGTTTTCAATTAGGAGAACTGCACTTCGTGCGCCAGAGAAACTGCAATTTTTTCTCGAACTCCTTCTGAATTTACTTTGGTAAATTATTGTTTTCAACAAGAAACAATTTTATTAAAAATTGTTATTTAAAGGTGCGGGGGATAAGCGATAAATGAAAAAGGTTTATTGATCGACTTTGATTACTGAAAGTGCTGCGAAACGGTATGTATGTAAACTTTGGAAATACTTGGAAATAGGATTAACCATAATAAAATAAAATTAAAAGTTTGAAATTAAAAAATTCAAAGGGCATTTTCTGCTTAACCTTACCAAATATTTTATAAATGGGAAGGGGAAGGGCTATTCCTTTTTAAACAGATAACATTGACCTCTCGAGACTAGAAAGCTCTTTATGTACTTGGAATCTGGTAAATTTGGTGAATAAGACTATGTGAAAACAACATAACTCGAATACTGTGTGCATAAAATTTTTAAGGGTTTATTACGAATAAATTAAAGACTCTCTGTCAGTAAATTTACAAGTAGGCACTGTAAGCTGAAAAATATACTGACTGGCCTGCTAAGTATTTCTCTCATATAGTTTTAAAGAGATGTGTTTCCATGCTGCGAAAACCACTGCGTAAGCTTTTCCATCTGTACTTTTCTACTATGGTCTCTTTTCGAATGGGTTAAAAAAAGCATTTGTGAAGCCCGTTCCAAAAACCCACCTATTGCACTTACTTGCTTTCTTTCCAAGGCCGTGGAAACACTAATAAACTATCTGATTAAGAAATATCTTGAGAAACGGCAACTTCTTATTGACTGGCAATAACTACGGTTTTCGTAGCAAGAAATCCACTGGTGATATGATGGTATATCTCACCAAACAGTAAAATCAAGCTTTACATCGTTTTGGAGAAATTTGTATGACGAACACCTTCTTCGATGGATTAGAATTTTTCTTTCGGAACATTTGATTCGAGTTGTTTTGCACGTTTTCCATAATTGGAATTGGAGTTGAACCGAAAGCGTATGATAAGTATGATAAATTCCAATCTTGACAGCATTGTTCAATGTTGAAGTATCAACTGTGTGGAATCTAATGCTTTGAAAACTCAATGATGGTCTTCTGTATGTATGTGTATTACAAGCCACCTTCTGTGAAACGATCCCACATTTGATGTCGCCAAAAATGACGCAAAATAATTAGGTTTCCTAAATCGATATAAGAAAGTTTCCTCCCTTTCTAATCTGGCTGCAATATACAAAGCATACATTTGCCCTGAACTTGAATATAATGCTTGTATCTGGACAGGTGCTCTTGTTACAGATTTGAGCCACCTAGATAATTTCAAAATGAGCCTTAAAGTTGAAAGAACCATTACCGAAACTTGTTTCGCCGTAAAGTATCTTCTCTTACATTGTTTTTTTTTTTAGCCGCACTACGAGAATGTAGAATACTTTGCCCGGATCGATTTTTTTTCTTACATCGCGATTTCTAGACATTCAAAACCAATGTGCATCAGCATCGGTATCTCCTCTTATCTTCTATCCAAACTTCTTAAACGCTCGTACTGTGTTAACTTATTTTAAGTGTATACCTAATTAATAACCGGAATCTGATTCCAAGGGCTGCAATCTGAATTTCATTAATATGACTTAAAAAATCTCTTTCCAAAAAACTTGCTCTTCACGCCTTAACGTGTGAACAAGATCCATCTACCATCTTCGATTTTAATTTTTTTCTTTTCTGATCGAAATCTACTTGCTTTAAGCTTTTTGTCGTATCCTATGCCGATCATATCGTTCATTAAGTAAGTACATATACTTAAGTGAAGCTTTTCAGTAAAAAATTAAGTAATGTATTGACCTTCAAAGAGATTAAAGAGCCAAAAAAGTCATCTAAAAGTAATCACAAATTTGTTCTTTTCGATTCAACCAACGTTAAATTAGTTTTCTAATAAAAAATGGCACATATTTCATTTCTTCTTCAGAGAGTAGCGACTCAATTTAACTTTCAGAAACCCATGGTCATTGCAATTCAGTAAAATCCACTTTTCAAAACTCTATAACAGGATATAAAATAAATCTGCTATATCTTGGTAAAAGGATTCATAGAAAAATAGAAGTCGGAAACACAACAGAACATAAGAAGGACAACACAACAAATGAAAAACTATATAAAACTTGGCTATATACTAATAAAAATCATTGCGTTTGAAATAAATACAAAACATTGCATTTCGAGAAAGAAAAAAAAAAAAAAAAACCAGAAAACTATAACTATTCAACCAGAAAGCATTGGTTTTTAGTTTTAGAGAGTTGCTAGTTATCCTGTCGTTATTTTTGTGTGTTATTATATTTATGAAACACATATAAGACCTTTAGCATAGCTTTGATATTCTAAATAAAAAAATGCGATATCCAAAAAAAACATATCGCTTACTCAGCTTATACAAAAGTGCAAGGATGCACGAATAATACGAAAAACTATATTCATATATAAAGTCATAGTTGGATGTCCTTGATATCATTTGGCATTCTCTTTTCTTTTTTATTGCATTATTGTTAGATAGTTTTTTAATCCCTTGACGCCTTTTGTGTTTTAAAACAAAAATGCATTAATACTTTCAACAAAAAACAGCAGGAAACTATGCAAGGATATATGTATATGCGTTTGGAATGAAAAGAAACAAGAATGTTAAATACAGCACGAAAGCAAATGAGAGAACGGCAGCATTGGCGAAGGACATCGCACGAATAGTTTTATTTCTTTGTCTTCTCGCATCTAAAATGTTGCGTTTGGTTTGCATTGTTAGACAGTTGGCATTCACAATTATCATTTTAAACTTGAAATCCTTTGCCACATTCGTGCATGTTTCGTCTGTGGTGATTTCTTTTATAATTGTGAAATTTTGCCTTGTAAAAAATGTTGCTGATGGGAATGATGGAGTAGGAGCAGGCCACAGAACTCGCCGGCAGGATATTTTTTATAATATACCTGAAAATGAGGTTTTTGCCAGTGCAATTTTGTACAATAAGTTTTATCGAAAGTGTTTAGGTTGTTTTTGAGAAATTTTGAAAGAAATTAAACCGTTCAATCAATTTCGGCTAAGCAAAATTTCATAAAAAAGTAAAAAAAACACGAAATAAAACAACTTCGAATGAAAAATCCCAAAATGTAAATACCCGATTATCAAAATCCTGAATAATGGAGCGCAACAAATAAAGAACTCAGCTATTCGTATATTTTCTTATCCTAAATAATTAACAAAGGAACTGAAAAAAAAAAAAAAAAAAAAAACTAAACCATTCGAAGTTTAAGTATTCGGGTTTAAGCCCATTTGGTTCTTAAAATTCATAAATTACTATGAATCCTTGGTAGCGCATTTGAATGACATTTCATCAGAATGAAGGACTTCATTCGAATGACAGTCTATTTTTAAATAAAAAAGCAAAAGATTTTAAAACGAGGGACTTCCTTACCCGAGATTTTAAGACACAAGACTCTATCCAAGAAAAAAAAAAACTAGGCGTTAATATGTGGGGAAAGCACTCTTTAAAGCCGGACTTAAACAAACATTCAAATTCCGCCTCTCAAATTTCGGGAATCGCAAAAGGGTAATACAGCCTTAGTTGAAAGTCAATTTGATAGCTCAAGATCAGTGTACAGACAGAAGTATATACATTATGCAAATAGCAAATCCACAAAAAACACAGTTATATTTTAAAACGGCATGTAAAGAGTCTTTCATTCAGCGTTTCTTAACTTTTAATTTAAATAAAATAAAGTGTGTGTGATATATCATCGAATTTTTTTATTTGTTTCAAAGGCCTATCGATGCCATTTTGTTTGGAATATAACATCGTTAAAATGTCCGCCGCGGCTTCTCTTATTGGAGCGCATCCGAAGTGATCAAGATGAATTTGACCGATGGCATTGGTTATGTTGGCTTTTAGTAGGACGATTATGGCTACGGTATACAATGGCCGAAGCTTGCGGAACGTTGCGTGAACACAACACCCATTTTGATAAAACAATTTTATCATTTGAACATGTTGTTGAACGCTATTAATCCGTCCATGGTAATTTGGCAAAACAGACTGAATAGATGACAGCCAATTCGACAGATGTAACTTCAGCTCGATGGCCGCAATCAACTGTAAAAGATCAGAAGTCCCTATTGGAAGACCCTTTAGCAAACTACCTTTGAAAAATGATTTCGAATAAAACCTCTAATTTCTTTTTTGAAATGAAAGCGAGTAAATATTTAACAAGTGCAAGGTGCATTGCAATAAATTGTATTTTCTAAATCACCCGACCGACGCTACGTAAGCTTCCCATTACCCAATTTGAGAAGAAACAAATAAAACCCAAAACAACCAACCAAAATTGCCAGTTTATAATGAAAACCAAAATAGTTCACTTTTATTAGCCATGCAATAAGCTAATCAAAAACGACTACCCAAAGCCATCAGTACCACCACACCTATGGAATGAATCTTTCAATTTCACGCCCATACCGCACAATCGACATAATTAACTAGCAACAATCCGTTTCGAACGGGCAATTAAACCCAGAAACTATAAAATCGGATCCCATTCAAAATCAGACACACACCATTCCTGAAAGGTAAAAACAACGTTAAAACCCCATAAATGCATTTCAACACCATTCCATTGACTTTGTTGTTTGGTTCAGTGTTCAGGCATATAAATGTATGTATACTACACGTTTAGACTTTCAACGAACAGGACACAACACTCTCCCTAGGTGGGGGTGGTGGTCTTGGAGTTGGTGAGTGCATTGATTGTTCGCAAAATTCATAACCGATTAGAAAGCTCCCAAAGGCCCAGAGTGGGCTCAAATTGCAGTAATTTACATCAACATGAGAGGCCCAGGCCTTGCTGTCATATCGTCCTTGTCCATCGTCGTCGTCCTACATATAGGAATAAGTGCAACTAAATTCTTTTTTTTAACATACACATCAATAAAGGTTTGTTTGCAAATGAAACCATTTTTCTAGAGGACTCATGTGCTATGTGTGCGTTGAGTAGTTAGTAGGCAGAATCTGAGGACGGTCAAACGTTGCCGGGCAATTAGTCGCATAAAAACAAAACTACATTTCAACAAACAAACCTCAAGCAGCTTTCTTCATATAAGCAAACAACGCATGCATAGCGGTATATGAAATCGCGTTTAAAGATTAAAAAAATTTAAACTATAGAATGCAAGAGATGGGTTTTAGTAGTAGATACAGTCAAAGGTTGGCGTACAGTCAAACCTTTCAGTTTAAACTAAAAAATTTTAGTCAAATTACAATATGAATTTACAAGGTGTCGTACGAAATCTAAAAAAAATCCCCATGGGAAAAAATTCCAAAAGAAAAAATTCAATTAGATTTTATGCACAGGTACAATAAAGATGGCCAAAACCTCAAAAGAATTTTTTTTTGCCAAAATTAACACGAAATCATCAAATCTAAAGTGTCCGTTTTCATCGACATAATGTGAATGGCTCTATGAAAAAATCACATGAAATTCTCTTATTGTAATATTTGAAGGATTTTTCACTTTCTCGCAATTTGTGGCAGTCCGGCACTAATCACTACGCTACGGAATACTACATCCAGAGTACGTAGTGCTGTTAAATTAGACCAAATATCTCCAAAGCAAATTGGTCCAAGAAGTGAATCATGCGATTAAATCGTATTCTTCACTACTTGAACATTTTTGCTTAGATATATTAGCTTTTTTGGGAATTTCTTTTAGGAAACAGTCACCAAACCGAACTTATATTTGAAGCTGTGCTTATGGTAATCTATATAATTTTGAAGTCGGCACCATTTGAAATCATAATGTGTGAACATGTACTTACCTATACATAGAGTAAATCGAGTATTCGACACTTGACTTGCCATAGTTAATCAAAACAAGATTACTGACTAAAACCTTACCGAAACTATGAAGAAATCAACAAATTAGTTGGGTTTTTACTGATTGATTCCCTTGGTCAATGCTGAGCATTAACTTTAGGAAACCACAGGTTTGTCTGCATATCGGCCTTTGACTATAGTTGACACTTTAGAGATTGATTTCCGTGTTTTCACTTATGTAGTTCACTTATTGGGTCATGAAGACATGAACATGAAGATATTAAAAGTACTGACCTTTGCTGGTGTCATTAAGGGTTAAGCTTTGCATTAAAATCATACAAAAGCGTAAAGAGTATGATTGTGTATGTAAATTATAGCCATTAAACATATATCCTTTTGATGTTTGGACGATACGAGCTTAGATTTTAGCCAAGCAACGACTTCAGTGCAAATTTGATCAAATTAATCAATTACAGTCAGTAATCTTACCCGTACGAAATAAATTTTTTTTTTTTACTTTGTTCTTTGGTTTCTGCAGTATAACAATGTATCATACGTTCATGCATAAATATGACTTGCTGCAGAAAGTCCTCCGGGTTTTCCTTAAATTGCTTTTTTATTGACAACGTTGCCATTGTGAGCAATTGGTCAACTCCTATTCACACTTTACTTATCATACAAAATAGTAATGAAGTGCTCATTGCCCAACGTCTAAATGTAGGTCTTCTAAAACTAAAACCAATGTTTCTTGGACAAAGGCATCTCTTCTGTCGCGGATGCAAATATTGATTTTATGTTCTACCGATGTTCACCAATGATGCTTCATAATCCGTTCGTTCTTTCCAATAGGCTAAACTGAATGTTGGAAAGTGCATCAGTAGTTTTTCGGTGATATGTGACGAAAAATGGGTTGTATTATGTTTTACGGAAATTCTGGTAACTCATCTGTGGAATACGAGATGCAAGCAATTGGAATAAGTGAGAATTACTAACGTAATTCAGTGACTGGTCCAAGTGACTTACTTGGGATGTATCCTCAACCATTTGTGTTTGTGCTTTTTTACTCTGAAGGATGCAGAAATGGAACGAACGAAAAATGGCGAATATAAACATTTAAAAAAAACTTTTTTTTTGTTGCTAAAAAACGGTACCTATCATAACCGTTATGTTACAGTTGTTTTCTCGAAAACGGCTCTAACAATGTCGATTTAAGAAAATCAGTGTAGCTTTCTAGGTATGACTAATCATATATAGCTGGAAAAAATTACCAACGATGGCTAAGAACGGTACCTTCCATAAGACCAATTTGTATGCTTTGGACTATCTCGAAAATGACTAAACCGATTATTTCAATTATTACACATTTATATAGGTTAAGGTAGCTCAATTTATTCAGCATAATCAATATTGTTTATAAATAATTTTTTGTGTTTTTAAAAGCATTTTTTAAAACTTTTTTTACTAATTTAATATTATGAAAACAGCTCATTTAATTTTTTCAAAGTTTATAAATGTGTGCTTATGCTGAATGCCTATGCATTGACGTATACCTATCTCCACGAAATAAAATGGCGTACTTTTTTCAGCTAAATCAGTTTAAGTTTCTATTTAAGAATTTCGATTTTTTTTTTAATCTCAAGCCCCAAGACCACTGTCACACATTAGAGCAAGTTCGTGCCACCTAGTCGTGCTCTTTATTTTTTGTAGGATTGGTAAAATTGTCTTAAGAAACGTTTTTTTATCATCCATTTGAATGCAATTAATCAAACATGACATTACGATGATAGGGAAGTCAAAAAAAGTGGTTTTTGCTATACTGTCTGTCGGTCTGTCTGTATTTACTTATAACAATTATAACAATTTAAATAAAAACAGCTGTCGAGGTTTTTTTATATTTCGCTTTAGCCCTGCTAAAAGTGGTACCTTTCTAGTACCGGCTTTTTTCATTTTGGATTTGCTCGAAAATGGCTCTAACGATTTTGATCAAACACAAAATTTAGCAAACCTGGGGCTTTTTTGATAATTCTGGGTTTTTTGTTTTTGGCTTAAATGGTCATAACGAAAATCAGGTCTAAACGGCTTTTATTTAAATGGCCATACACGGTGGCGCCCATACAACGAACTTTCAGTTTAAGCCAACTTCTTTTGGATATTTTTAATTTGCTCAAAAATCTTACAATTTTGATTAAATTTTGTGTGTAATATTTTTTCAGTGTTCTTAAGAAATCTGGTGTTTTTAGTTTTTGGCTACAAATAATGATAATAATCGAAATCGGTTTTAACGGTTTTATTAAACTGGCCATAATTGAACAACGACATTAATGAAATGGTTCTTTCATAGCACCGACAAGATGGCAGCTGCGTTTTAAAGATCAAAGGTTTCTTAATGGTAGCTCTTGTATATCGGGTTTTCCAGTTGTAGCCAACATTTTTTTAGTTTTTATCAAATTTTCCAAAAACGACTTTAACAACTTTGATTTACTTTGTGGGTATTTTTTGGAAGTATTTCATTGATAATTGTGTTCTTAAGTTTTGGCTAAAAATAACAGTAACGGACATCTGTTTATAAACGACCTAATTCCATTGGAGGACTTATTAAACCAAATAAAGGGAAAAATAAACGTATATTTTATAAACTGTCAATATTTACTGGAAATGTGAGCCATAAACACTTTTTATATAGAGAATTTGAACTTCTTTGCTTATTTTATACTAGCTGACCCGGCTAACTTCGTTCCGCCAAAATTCATTAATAAATTGAAAATAATAATTTATTCATATTATTAGTAAAAAGCTGACATTTAAAAAAAACAAACAGACACTCAATTTTTATTTATGTGTATAGATACTGTGTGATTTTAAGTCAATTCGGCCCATAAATAAGAAAACGAAAAAAAGTATCCCCAGTGGCACCTAACAAATTAATTAAATTTAGAACATCAGCTATCTGCCTGTGAAGTCCTGTCAAAATCGTTTCATAAATAAGAATTTGTGAAAAATGCCATCGCAGCCCCACCTGGATAAGTATTGAAAATAATATAAGTTACTCCTTACAACGCCAGCTATCTACCACCGAAAGTCAGGTCAAAATCGGTATAGCAGACTAGCCGAAACAAACAGACAGACAGACAGACAAAAATTTTAAAAATTGCGTTTTTGTTATAAGTACCGTATATACTTTCATACGCATTTAGTAAAAAGCTGATGTCTTGAAATTACAAACAGACACTTCATTTTTATTTGTGTGTACCTATAGAATAACAAAGAGTAGGTAGTTGTTATTGCTTAAAGAAATGTGAAGTATTATCATACTTCTGCACCCACGGAGCAAGTATGTGCGACCCAGTCGTGCATTTTTTTTATCCGAGGACACATTAAGAGTTCGTAAGAAAAGCATGGAGAAATCATTCTCTTTTCAATATTTTCTATTTACAAAAATAATCAAGGAAAAACACTCTTCTGTTATAGAAAGACAACAAAACTGAGTGCTTCATGTAAAAACATTCTGTAGTTTCGATTATATGACAATTTTTTTGCTCAAAGTTGCTCCATGTTGGTAACAAAAAAAAATCACAAAGCGTGAAATCCTTTAAGAACACTTCTTTTGCATTTTTAATTATGCATTTCCGGCAGTGAAAGTTCTTAAATTGACTGACAACTTCCTTGCATGAGCATGGTGCACAATAAAAGTCGAAACAAAAGGCTTGTATTCTTTAAAAGTTGTAATGTTTCATTTTGCGATTTTTTTTTTCAACTTGTCATACAATTACAAATCAAGGAATGGTCTTTTTCTCGTCGATTTAACATTCTCCGTTGTCTACGTCAAGATTAGTGTCCTTTTTGATGATGATGGCGATGAAGATGATGTATATTATGAAACGAAAGCGTCAGACTGACGACGACGCCGACGTTAAAGAATATAATGATAACATAGATCTTTTGAAATAAATTTTAATGTGTGTTCTATTTCAATTGGAATTCCCAAAACGAGTAGTTGAGGAACAAGGAAGGATGCAGTTGAATTCTGCATACCGATGGCATTCATCATCGAAAAGTCATCCTGACACTCAAATCCATCAAACATGGAAATAAAAAAAAGAGTATACATACAGTAACAAGATCTAAATTAAAACAAAGACTTTGCCATTTTAGAAAGAGAGTTGCAACTTCTGTTTGAATTATTTGCATTCTTAATCTTGGTTAAGATAAGCACCGTCAACAGTGTTGGTGGTGCGGTAGTGAGAAAAATGAAAGGCGAAAAACTTATCCTCGCCTTGAATTTTCATCGTGCATCGCGTTTCCTTCCGTTCGTGTCGTGGTCCTTTTTTACAATTTGTTTGTCTTGGTAGGAAAAGTTTGAGATCATCTGGCGGTGTGGAGTAAACTGTTCGTCCTTAAGGAACAAAACAAAAAATTCAAATTCTATTCATCCCAAGAATCCTTGAGAGTTTCGCTTCCTTATCTGATTTAAAATTATGACGCTTGCTGATCTAGGTATGCGGAGGAGCAAGATTTGAGTATACATTTTCTTCTAATATATTTTTCCCTTGCCTTTTTTTAGTTATTTAGCTTTGGGTTTGGGTTAAAAAAAAGTATCTGCAACGAAGTGAAAACTTTCCACTCGCTTGGCTGAAGGAAATCCATTGATTTATTTAACTGAAAAATAGATAAGATTAAGGAGAAAGATGTGAATGAATTCGCGAAAGGGAGTTAAGAGGATCCATCAGAGTGGGTGGGGTAGTTTCCTTCATGAGAAAGCACATGATGTTATTACGTGTTAGCGGGAAACTTTTGTGCTATACTTTTTTTTTTTGTGCTCTGATGAACATCTTTCGATTGTGTTAAAAGGGTTTGCATTTTCAAACGTTCCAAGTAGCTTTAGTGGTTATGTACAGAACTAAGTTCTATGCTGCTGAGACTAAAATTACTGAAGTCATGCAACCACGAGCTTGATGATTAAATGGTAATTATCTCTCCAGAGGTGTATTTATTACATTGTAATCTTCTTCAAGCTAGTAGTTTTAATGGAAGTAATTTAATTTTGGAGGTATAAAACGAAAGAACGAGTTTAATTTAAGCTTTTGTACTAATTGTGGACCTTTGCCAAAAAACTGTTCTCGCCAAAAGACGTCGTTCTTTAAAAGGATAGGTAATGATGTTATGTAAGAATGTGATTGTGTGAGGTGTCTTTTTGATTGTAATTTGTGTGTCACTGAAGCACCTTGACTGGAAGATGTGCTCCCGTAGGTTTTTTCAAGGATTTGGTGGATCCTTTTCTCGACTAATCTTGTAAGCAAGTTTTATGCTTTTATTAACGTATATCTTCTGTGGCTCTCAGCCGGGAAATACAGACATCATGCAACGCGCATCACGCTCATGAGCTGCATTGGCCCAGATGACAACATAGCGAAGCGATACCTTGATGGAAACCCTTTCAGGGACGTATTATTAGATATTCTCTAAATCACAAAGAGTATATACGATGGCCATATTCCTTGATATTGAAGATGATTTTTATCACGTAAGTAGTCTTACAATAACAACGGCGAGCAGTATTAGAGACACTTGGAGTAGATATCTTACTGGGTGAGTTGATGAATCTTATCTTCGAAAGAATGATAGTTAACTCGACTTTGAAGGCTTTTTTTAAGAAACTCTGCCGGCTTGGGCACACCGCAGATCTTTTAGTTGATCTGGAAGCAAAAGGATTCAAAGTGCTTGCATATGATTCTTCATCGTAACAGTGTGCCTGTTTTACACGCTGTCCCTGTCAGTTTTATTGTAGCTCAAGTACTGGGGTGAATTCAAAAAGATCGTCGAAGAAGTACTTTGCGATGCTGAGGAAAGAACACTTTAGGAATAATATCACTTTCTGATTTCCTTATTTCAATATGTTTTATTTTAGCATAACCTAATATGAATAATAATAGGCACACAAAAAAAAGATTCACAAAAACTGCAATATTGAATTCATAGTGACTTTGGTGTTCTTACATATCACATTTTTAATTAAACAATAAAAGCAGCAAACAAACATGAATGTGGAACAAAAATTAAAAAAACAAATCCTTAGTCTCCTGCAGAATTCCATTTTTACCTAACCAACTCTTTGATTGATTTCCGTCTTGTTTGATTTGATTCATCACAAACACAATCATCATAGCTGACGACTCTGCACAGATTTTAATCAGGCTAAGTACCAAAGCTTTGATTGTGCATTCATTTTAGTGCGCTTCAGAAAGTCTGTGCATTTTTCGGAAATTTCTGTTGTATTTTATTTGTTTTCTCCATTAGAGATGTATGCATGGGCTCGCGCAACGCTATTGGCGAAATTGCTCAATGCCTAGCCAATATAACGACCGCACTTATTTGCTTGAACACAAACACAAAGTTTCTATTAAATCCTATACAGATACTCGTACATCAGGAACAAAAGGATAAACATAAGGATCAATACCGCATCGTGTTCATTTCTATGTTGACCTATATTTGTCGAGTCGTTTTGGCCAAACTATTTTTTAGTTTTCTCTGAAGTCTGAACGTGCTCATCGCACATACTGATACTGACCCACCGACCGACCGGCGGCACAGCTACATACCTACACACCGGATTTTTCATTGCAACTCTCGGCACTTGGAATTCCCGTCATGGTTTGAGTTTGGTGTTATTTAATGGTTCCTCGTTTCGTATGATTGTGTTATTTATTTTTAAAAACCGTTGAGCTTTTTTCGTTTTTCAATTTTAGATGAATTTATAGATACATTTCTGTTGTGGTGTTCAACTACAAAACAGCATCTATAGTATAGAGCAGGCACATAGACATACTACAAAGCATAAGGAATGCAAACTTTTCTTTATTTTATGAATTGCCCCTGAATATCTATACGATGCTTATTCTTATTTACACAAGGACCACGCTACCTACATATAGGCATTGTTGTTGTTGCTGTGGTTGCACAACAGATAAATGGTTGAGAATTAAACAATCAAAACCACACACACGGCAGGTCAGCACAGAATGAACAAATGAATAACATAAAATACGCCTCCCCTGCAAAAAAAAATTCACATTCTCCCTTTTTTTTGGGGAAAGTTTGAATTGAATTTATCCTTTATGTAGCACACAAAAAAACTATTCAAAAGTTTTTTTTTTTGGTTTTGTAGGATTTATTTTTCAATTTAATTATCTACAAGGCTATAAGTCTTCAACTTTATGCTTGCATACATACGCCCGGTTTGGCTTATGTGTGTGTAATTATTAAATTTGCTTATGAGTTATGACTCTTCAAATTTGTCTAGGATATTTCAATTTTGTACAGAATTGCCTTAAAGTTTTGGTGGATCTAACGTGGTTAAAACACATCCCATAAAGTTATAATATATTCATTTATTTATCCTGAGAGGTATTTTGAAATTTTCTTTTAAGGTTACATGCTTAAATATCATTTAATAAAAAAAGTCAATTGACCTTGGTTCTGTCAAATAGGAATGACTATAAGAAAGTTCTTTGTTCTGCAAATTGATTTGATTTATTTTTTCAGTTTTCAAAAGAACAATATATTTGTAATACTGATAATATCCATCTTACTATTTTGTTTTTTTTCTTTTTCGAACGAAGTCGATTATAAGTGGCCGCTACAGTACATGCCGATGCCGACCGAGTATCCTTCGTGCTCGCGAGGAATCCCACTACGCTTGATATGAACTCGAAAGACCAATCACAATCACAACTGGACTTTCTCACAACCTATTAATGGGAAACCCTTGATTTGACTGCGAATGTATTAAAGCAACAAAAATCCAAAACGGAGGCTTAGGTACAGGTCGCGGTTCAAAAATAAAACCAGAGCATTTTGTAACCTCTACGATGAGCGAAATAAAGATGAGAACAAAAAGACCACCATCAACTTGAAGTCGTGAAGATGAAGCGATGTTTAAGCGGAAATGAAGTGGGAAATTTCTATAGAAGATGTACTACAAGTGGAACTGTTTAAACGCACTGGAGATGGAGCATACAGCATTTTCTTTTTTGTTCAAGCTCATCATATTTAATAATATAAAATTATTTGATTTAAAATATTTTGGTTTGATAAATAAAAAATGTAAAGCTTAAGAATTTGTTGTTGCGTTCCTAAAAATGTTAAATCTAGTACGATGACTTTCTGATGCCGTGACATTTGGCCAATCAGACATTTCAGTTGGCGCAGGGAAACTGGTCCCGAAGTCAGAAGTCCCGAATTTGACTTTCACATGTCCACAAGGCCAAATGTCACGGCATCAGAAAGTCATCGTACTAGATTTAACATTTTTAGGAATGCAACAACAAAATCTTAAGCTATTCATTTTTTATTTATCAAACCAAAATATTTCAAATCAAATAATTTTATATGATTAAGTATGATGAGCTTGAACAAAAAAGAAAATGCAGCATGCAATTTTGCGGTATGAAAAAACAAAAATTCGAGCGAATTATTAAAAAATTATTTGATTTAAAATATTTTGGTTTGATAAATAAAAAATGTATATGTTGTTGCATTCCTAAAAATTTTAAATCTAGTACGATGACTTTCTGATGCCGTGACATTTGGCCAAGCAGACATTTCTGTTAGCGTTGAACTATTCTTTCTATTGCCTAGCACTCTATTTTTACTGTTATGAGTATGACAGCAAAAACCATGATCTAAAAACTGTCCAATAATTTTTTTTTCTGAAAAAAATTGCTAGGTGAGTCAGAAGTCCCGAATTTAGTTTTCGGGACTCATAACCCATTATGGTCAGAAGACCCAAATTAAGATTAGGGAGTTATGACTCACCATAATGGGTCATTAGTCCCGAAAGTCAAATTTGGGAGTTTTGACTTCGGGTCCATTTTCCCTGCGCCAGCCATCTGTTATGGCGAATTCGCGACACCCAATTTTTGTATTATATCGAAAGAAAAGATTCTGAGAAGTGAATCAATCACAATTTAATCACGATAGAAGAGACAATCGAGCTATAAACACATTTTGTACCATCGATAGCAACTAGAGCGGCTCACGGATTTTTTCAGATTCATACAAAAGCTATCTCATACATGAGCAATGCTAACACATTTAAGAAATTCCTTTATCCCAGTTGATCGAAGCAAAACGGCTTTCTCAATTTTAAAGCTTTTAAATAGCTTCGCTTATGCCAAAGAGTAGACAATATTGCAGTGGGATTTATATACTGGAGGAGATATAAAATCAAAAAATCTTTGAAAATTAATAATTGCCAATCAATTTGATCCGTTTCGTTTAATGACAAACTACCCGTACTCAATTCAGGGATTATATATTTTCGATTACTGAAACAAAATACAATCATTAGTTAAGTAGTTCTGGAAAATACAAATTTCCAGTTCAATAGATTATTTCAAAAACATTAATCCAATGAGAAAACAATAATTCTGTAGTCTTCTTTGATCTACTTCATTTCACATGGATTTCACTTTATCAAGGACATCAAGCCAACAAATAAGTATTAATCATCGAATTAGGCGATTACTTTGCACATCATTAACTTTTCTCAATCTAAATTTAATGTAATTTGGTGGTTATGTTTACTCTTAAAAGTTAAAACCATTCAACAATCTTCACTACCCTTATTGAAAGTGACAAGTCAATCAGTCAATACAACATAGTTATATTTTAAAGTGTATTATGTAGGTACTTAAGAGTGTCCTGGCTGAACAGTGAACATCCAAAAGCATGATCCCATTAACACAATTGCTAATTACGCAATTAATTAATTAATCAACTTACAAAAACAACTAATAATAATTAATTTTAATGGCTTTTGTAAAGAACGTTCAAAGTCGTTCAAATCGCTAAGCATTTAAAAGTATCTGCGAAAAAAAAGAATAGTGCTTCCTAATGACGTATCGAATTAAGCCATGAAAGGCAAAAATAAAATATCCCTAAGCTTCCATATAATGGAGACTCATACAAAATTAAATTAAATTAAACCTTGGGTATCTCTAACTCTCTCATCAGTTCGAAACTAATTGTCCAAGGATTTATTTATGATAATATGGTTGGCTGACATTTTTTTTTCAAAGAAGAAATAATGTGTGTGTTCTCTTCTCTTGGGATAATAAATTTCATTGGATCCTTTAAGCTCATTTTTATCGATTTTGTTATTTGAAACTGAAAAATAGACGGAAGTGAGGGAAATGTTTCCGGGGTTAAGCTTTGTATAATGTAATGTAGGAATTTTGGTTTTGTGGATGCTGATAATATGCATTGCGAATTGCGGCGAAGATAATGAAAACCCTTGTATTGACCTAATTTTGGTGTGGCTATATTTTATGAGCCAATGTTCACAAAAAAAAGTCAACGTCAGCACAAATTTTATGGCAAATGAGTTATTGGAATAAAAACCATTTAAACATTCAAAAATAAAAATAGAAAAAATTGTGACACGAACAACTCCAGGGAGCTGGGCTTGGCTTACAGTGACTGACATAACACTCTCAACCATTCCTGTGTGTGAGTTGATCTCTGCAGGAATTAAAATGACAACAACTCGATCTTGTCAACATTCCCCAATGAAGAACTTAAAACAGTGTGGAATTGAATTGGGGCTTTATAATTGATTGGGGCTACGTATTTTGAAATTTTTTTTCTTATGGTCATGGAAAAACTAAGTGTGCAATAAAATTTAACAACTAAATGTCTAAAAGCTTTTTTTGGAAAAACTTTAAAAAAAAGTATTTTAAAATTTGTTTATACCTGCGAAAACAGCGAAATTGAAAGTTACTATCTGCGAAATTCTATACAAGGATCTATACTCAAATTATCAGCAAAGAACTTCTTAGATAACAGAAATATAGAGCAAAGGTTGATTGAAGAATTTGAAGGAATTTTACCATTCCGAAAGGAAGAGATAGAATGGAACTTGTGAACAAAAAGATCAAATGTAGTAATAGGTTCGAAGACGAAATACTGAAATTTGGAATTAAAATGTCTTCAGAATGACTAAAAAAAACTTTAACGTATACTATAATAAAATAAATCAAAACACCGTTAAATGTTCATGACTTTTTCTGAAAAATATTTTACAATCAAAACATAAAATTAACAAAAAGAAAAAAACTACATTCAGAAAAGTTTTATCAAAATCTGTAGGACACCATAATAACACTGTTTATAAAATTTGAAGCAGATCGGTTCAGCCGTTTAGGTTGTAGGTGAAATACAAACAAAAAGACAGACAGACAAAATTTTCCGACCCACTTTTTTCGACTTTTCTACCATCGTAATGTCATGTTTGATTGTTAGAATTTTTTTTACCAATGCATAAAATGACTTATGTATAGTATACAGGGTATCCCGAAACTCAACGTCAAGCGGGCACCGGGTGAAAGGGTAGGTTATGTCCGTACTGGGAAAAGTAAGGAAAAAATCCATCTCGCTTTGTTTAGTAAAAATAGTAATATTTATAAAAATTATAAAAATCGTTACACTAACCCACACTTTTAGGTACTGTGGTCACAAATTTTCATATTTTGCGGTGTTTATTTTTTTATGTAATCCTTACTAACTATGCTATTATTCCCAATTAAGAAATAAATATCGTAGTTTTCGTAAGAAAAATAAAATTTGACTGAGTCATGGTGAAATTTTTTTTTTAAACTTAACTTTGATACTTCATACTTTAAAAAAAATGTACCGCACTACCCTCGGCAAGTTATTTAAAAAGTTGGCCCATTTTACCAAGATTTCAAAATGGCACAACATTTGCTAATTATTCACCCATAAAAAATATTATCAAAATTTAAACCGCTGTGGAGCATTATAAATTAGGACTAAAAAATTGGAAAGTATTGTATTGTTCCCTATTGATGTATTACTGAAAACTTTATCTATTCATAAATCTTAATGAAACAAATGAAAAAAATTTAATACATTTATTTTATCTAAAAGCACTTTACACTAAAGCAAATGTTCAAATTGTTTACCCTCGGCACGAATACAGGCTCTGCATCGCCGCAGAAAAGATCTGTTCATCAGACGTCCAAATCTCCTTGCATTAATATCTTCTCCTGCTTCAAGAATTTTTTGGCGTAGTTCGTCTCTATTTAGAATTGGTTTATCATAAACTTTTTCTTTTATGCAGCCCCAGTAAAAGAAATCGAGCGGGTTTAGGTCCGGAGAACGAGGAGGCCACAAAATTGATCCACCTATCGGGATACTCAGTACTCAGGTAATCCCGTACTAGACGAGCATAATATGCTGGGCAACCATCTTGTTGAAACTAAATGTCTCGATAGATGTTCAATGGTACATTTTCTAACACATTCGGCAGTTCATCTTGTAAAAAATATGGTCATATGGTCCAATTATTTGTCCATTTAAAATTTCGGTCCAAATATTTATTTTAAATTGATATTGAGAGCGGTCTTCACGCATAAAATGTGGATTCTCTCTGTGCCACTCATGTAAATTATGCAAATTCAAATAACCGTCTTTTTTAAATGTCGATTCATCGGTCCATAAAATATGGTTGAGAAATTGCGGGTCTTCACTATTTTTGGCCAACATTGTTCTGCAAAAATTGACTCTAGGAGCGTAGTCACGAGGTAACAAACTTTGTACTCGTTGTACATGGTACGGGTGGTAGCTGTTTTCTTTTAAGATTCTATGAGCAATGCTCTTCGGAACTCCAGTTGACTTTTCAATTGCACGTGCTGAAGTGCTGGGATCATTTATAATTTCACTCATAACTACGTCGTCGTTGTGTCCTCGAGGTCTCCCGCCTGCGGCGCCGGCCATACAAGTACTAGGCAATCGTCCTTGGGAATATGAAATGTGTACATAGATGAACACACGGTGGTCTGGGTGACACGCCACGTTTGGGTTCCTTTCGCGATACAATCTGGCGGCAGCAGAGGCATTACAACCGCATTCACCGTAAATAATGTGCATGTTTGCATATTCCTCAGCTGTGTAGGAATACGGCATTTCACGTAAGGTTTTTATTCTCTATTACTAGATTATAATTATAACACAATTTTTAGATAATAATTAACACAACACTAATCAAATCCAGGGAAAAACAAAAGCAAACGATTATGCTAATAAAAAAGCCAACGATTATTAGAAATTGCGAACAAAAGTAAGAGCGTTCTGTACTGAAAGCAGATCGTGTAAACAGAAATTTTAAGTCTGCTGCTTTTTTGTGATTTTCACTTTAGAATGATCTGTATGCAGCTGCAATCCGTTAGTTTGTTCTGTTTTCAGGAATTCGATGGATATTGCCAGGAAGTTGCATCTTTTGTTGTTGTGTTGGCCAGTGTTTTTCTTAACAAGGGTAGAATTTTCCAATTTTTTAGTCCTAATTTATAATGCTCTACAGCGGTTTAAATTTTAATAATATTTTTTATGGGTGAATAATTAGCAAGTGTTGTACGTACCATTTTGAAATCTTGGTAAAATGGGCCAACTTTTTAAATAACTTGCCGAGGGTAGTGCGGTACATTTTTTTTTAAAGTATGAAGTATCAAAGTTAAGTTTAAAAAAAAAATTTCACCATGACTCAGTCAAATTTTATTTTTCTTACGAAAACTACGATATTTATTTTTGGATTTTTAATTGGGAATAATAGCATAGTTAGTAAGGATTACATAAAAAAATAAACACCGCAAAATATGAAAATTTGTGACCACAGTACCTAAAAGTGTGGTCTAGTGTAACGATTTTTATAATTTTTATAAATATTACTATTTTTACTAAACAAAGCGAGATGGATTTTTTTCCTTACTTTTCCCAGTACGGACATAACCTACCCTTTCACCCGGTGCCCGCTTGACGTTGAGTTTCGGGACACATGCAGGTTTTCCCAATAAGAGGTGTTATTTTGATATTCAAAGAAAATTTTATGAGATAAGTGATAAGTGATCGGATGTATATTTCAATGTAAAGAGGAAAGTATGCCATTTATACCTAATACCAGCCCAATGGCTGTCACGGCAACGCTTACACAACAATATCCTTCTAAAAAGTAAGGTCCAATGACCCCGCCGGACCATGAACTGCGCCGAACAGTTACTCGTTGAGGATGGAGAGGCTTTTCAACAATAAATCTTGGGTTTTCCGAGCCCCAGATGCGACAATTTTGCTTGTTGACGTAGCCACCGAGGTGGAAATGGGCCTTAACAGTCAAGATGATTTTTCGATGAAATTCTGGATCATTTTCATTTTTCCACCAATTTCTGAATTGCGGTCCGACAAGGTGCTTCACGACGAACAAAAAATGTTTTAGTTTTACGAACCGTCTCTGCCAAACCATTTGTATAGTGAATTTTAATAATTTCAATGCGTTGTTGAAACGTGTATCGTTTCATTTGTATTAATGGCGTAGTTTCTACTTGTCAAATGTCAAAAAATTTCAGCTCAAAAGTGAAAACTAGCGAGCTATTCAAAATAACACCTTTTTACAATACTCTATATATTTTTACCTATAATCGCAAGTAAAATAATATAATAAAAACTTAAAGATAAAACTGGATTTAGTGCGAAGCAACGCAAAATGAATTTATTTCGTTTATGCTCACAAAAATGTTAGGAATTTATCTACCAGTGCGTAAAGGAGTTATATTATTTTAACTCCTTCTTCCTTTTACATAATAACATCATTTTCGTGTTCCATCTACTCACTTTAAACAATGTAATTTGAGATCGCAAGGAAATGTCAATGTCCTTGGTTTTTTTTTTACTTGCGATTATAGGTATACTATAAGGCAAGTTGTGCATTCGTAAAAAAAAAAAAAATTCTAACAATCAAACATGACATTACGATGATAGAGAAGTCAAAAAAAGTGGGTCCGACAATTCTGTCTGTCTGTCTGTCTGTCTGTCCGTATGTCTGTCTGTATAGTTACCTACAGCCTAAACGGCTGGACCGATTTGCCTCAAACTTGGTACATAATATTATCATGACGTCCTAGAGAGGGGTTTTTGGAATTAGCATCCTAGCTCCAAAACTAACGGTACCTGCCAAACGATTTTTTGTGAAAAATTAAATTTTCTCAAAATCGGCTCCTACGATTTTGATAAAACTTTCTGATTGATGTTTCTGTGCAAATTTTATGTTTTGGTTGGAATAGATTTTTCAGGAAAAGTCTTATAACGGTACCTCCCATAGGACCGGTTTTTTGAAATCCGATTTTCTCGTAAGCCACTTGACGGATTTCGATGAAATTTTTAATGTAGAAGCCCTTTTATAAACGAAATAATATAAATTGTTAATTTTTCCAAAAAAAATTTTTTTGAGTTTTTAAAAAAATTTTAAAAATTTTTTAATAAATTTTGTTTTTTCCAAAAACGGTTTAATCTATATTTTTTTAATTTTATTTTTCTGATAAAAACTACAAAGTGCTACAAGTTGGCATACTCAAAAAAAAATTTGAATATATTTTCGAAAAGTTTTTCAAAAAAAACTGTTTTTTGAAAAAACTGGTCCAACGATTTTGAAAAAAATTTTCGTCAAAATTCAAAAACGTAAAAGAAACCTCATGGCTTACTTCATTTTCTCCAAAAAAACGTTTAAGGTATTGATTTTAAAGTGATTTATAAAATTTCATATGAATGATTTTTTCAACGCTTTTTTTCCCAAAATCTCAAGCACCCAAAACCATTTGAACACATTAGATCAAGTTTGTACGACCCAGTCGTGCACTTTATTTAATTTCAACTCAAGTTTCTACGAATAAATTCGCCTATTTTAAGCATTTCTTTTTTACTATTTAGTTTAAGTTCAAGATACTGTCAACCAATTTCGGTGTAAAGTCGTTTGAAAAACGTTTTAATTTTGACTTACTCTACCGTTTAAACCATTATATTTTGAGAACCCCATTTAAACTTCAGTTGCTCAAATAAACAGACACATAATATTTTTGGCCAAAATGTTCTGCTATGTTTTTGTTATAATTAATATCGATTTTTGAGCGGATGCATAATTCGCCTTGTAAAACATTTAACTATCACATGTAAAGAAATGCCATACGATGCAACAAAATAAAGTATTTTACTGCATAATCAAATTTATTTCTGGTCATATATTTAGGCCTTAACTCAATCCATTTACTGGTCAATTGCATCAATGAAACAGCCCAAAAAGTGAAAGAAAATTCAATTACAACGAACGAATGAATGAATGCCTACACTCTGGCTCGACGAAATTTCTCAATTAAATTAAAATCGTTTAAGTGTCCAGTGTCATGTGTGTGAAGTGCATTCCACTTTATACTAGAACTGCCACAACAATGGATGTATTTAATTTTGTCCAAGTACTCGCACCTTCCGTTTTGTTTCGGAAGCCTGAAGTTCTTAGTAGAAAAAAATTCCTACCAAGATTATTTTCCATTACAGAGGCAAAGTCCGGGAGCATGTTGAGTCCATGATTGGCTTTAAAGTGTCACTCTGTACGGAGCTATATAATTGACTGTCATTCCTTCGACAACAGGACATAATCTGGAAGCCAAAAAACTACTCTCTTCCATCGTCCCAGTGATCGTAGTTCGTAAATATAAGGTTGGCATCACAGTATAGTTTAAAAATTTACCATTTACTATAAATTATGTACCAACTACGTATGTATATGTACAACATACGATATCATCACCCCTTTAGGCTGCTGGTTATGATGATGGCTTCTCTGCTCCCTAGCCAAACAGGAAGTTAACAACACATACCTAGATAAAATATATAACTCTTTGGAATAACCCAGAGGGAGAAGAGCTTTTGTAGTCATTTAGCCTCCATTTTGACACCAAAAGTCATGTGTTGTTTCGTATGCGATACATTGGCATTGCTTGGATGCTTTATGGCTGTGTAGGAAGACATTTCTCTAGATGGCTTAGGGATTTCATAAAAACATTACGTATAACGTTATAAGGATATGTTTCATAGGATTGTAGGAGATATAGCGTACTTAAAACATACACTAAACTATACAACAGCACCTTTGATGGCTTGCAAACATGGAAACATTTTATGGACAATGCGCAGTGCGCAGCTTGTTAATGGGGATTTGTTGCGACGAACCAAAATAGACACATGACATGTAAACATCAAAACAGATAAGCTCACGACATGAAATTTATGTGTTAAACACAAATCAATTTAAGATACTAAATTGCAAAATTCTCGGTAGTTGTGACTTGAGCGAAATGTTGAAATCCGTGGAAATTTTGAGTTTTGTAAGAATTTTAAAGTAATGTAAGCCTTCCATAAAAAATAATCAGCACATCAGAACTGTAAGAATTAACCGTTCCGATGAATCGGACATTCTTCGGACAAAAATATAAAAACTACACCAACGTGTTGCGATTCATGACAAACTAGATGATTTAGTGTAAAAATCAAAGCGGCCAACACGACGGCGACGCACAGTGAATTCATAAGACGCATGTCGACTTTCAAGTTGTGTATCTTTTCCGATTGTTTGCGAGTTGCGACATTAAAATAGTTGGGAAACTTTTTTCTTTGTTTAAGTCTTTGCTTGTATGTATAAGTATTCCATTACATACAAAATTGTGCTGCGCTGTCCACGACTATTCTACTTTATCATATATTTTAGTTTGTTTGTTTTATGACATCTGGGCGTCCATCCTTTTTTCTCTTCCGTTCCGGATACTGTTAAAACTCAATATTCCGATCGGAACCTTTGTCCAATCGCACGTTTCTTAGAACGGATATGATGAAAGGGACGAATAGTCTGAAAAGGTGACATTACATACAAAAAAAATTGTTTTGACCTCATTTGGGTCAGTGCCTTTTTTGTAAAAAAAATCGAAGAGGATTGACATTGCCAGAGTCAAAATATATATTGCTTGAGACAAAAGAAAATGGCGGGTTTTTTTTTGAGCACTTTATACCCTAACTGAGGCTTAAAGACAGAACTATACTGGAAAGAAAACATAAAAAAAAACGAGAGAAAAATCCACAATTGCATTCTACACGTATGGTAGGATCTTTAGTAAAAGATGGAGACAATTTTCCTAAGACATTCGTTGAATATACACATTCAGCCATAATAAGACCGTTCCTGTTGTCGTTTGGTCTGGTGACTAGCCTAAGGGAAGGGAACCGATGTCAAAACCGTAAACGAAGACTGGTGAGTATTGGCTTAACTGTGCTATAAGGACGATACCTTTATTATTTACATATAATCTAACCTAACCTGAAGTATCTATGCGAATTACAAACAAGTATTTAAACACTAATTTGTTGGAAATACCTATTAATACCCTTTTGATTTGATAGGCAATTAATTCCACATTCGTGTTGTACGGCTGAAGAAGGAATCTCTATATTTTACGGTAAGTCCAAACGAATAAGAGTATCATTGATATGAAATGGACAATTGAAGCGATGCGAGTATTTGTTCCACTCTTCGATAAGTTGTGCTATTAAATCACCAGTGAGACAATTGCTGCGAAAACCGTACTGGCGTTAATTTAAAAGCTTCCGATCTTCGATATATTTTTTGAGCTGATGATTTATCAGTGTTTCTATGGAAAGAAGGGACGTAAGTGCAATCGGTTGGTAGGAGGAGAAGTGACCTGTTTTAGGGGCGGGCTGGACAAATGCTGTTTTCCAACTACTAGGAAAGATTTCTGAAAGATAGAAACATGGTAAAGCTAGTTTTGCCAGCTATGAAGAATACCTCTTTAGAAGTAAAGAGGGTATACCATGCGGGCCAGCTGATTTGTGTGTATCAAGATCTTGAAGAACTCTTGCTACTGTACGAGTGCGGAAAGATACCTGTCCCATTTGAAAATTAGCGTTCTCAAGTAAAGGAGGAGCATCCTTGCTTGCAAGCAACATAGAACTTGCAGCAAAATGAGCTGCGAGCATTTTCGGCGATAGTTTTTGTGATAACGAAGTTGCGTGAGTTTCTAACTTTTTTGTGTCTTCCAATCTTTCTCAGTGGGGCTGGGGGCTGGCCTTATAGGATCGGAAGCTTATTTCTTTCAACCTGATAGCTTTTTCTACACTCTGCGGTAAATCAAGACTTTTCCTTTGATTTGATACCTTTTCTTCTTCCCATTCCATGAAAAATTACTTCTGTAATCATTTCAGCACTGACCAGTTAAAGTTACGAAAGAAATTATTCAGACCGTCCCAGTCGGCTTTCTCGTAACGGTCCTAGTAGGGATTTCTTCTTTAACTGGATGATTGGAGCACGTAAAATTTGCTGAAATGATATAATGAAAATGATCCGTATATTATATTTATCAGGATGAAAAGTTAGAAACAAGTCAAGAGTATGGGTGGAATGCCCATCAACATCCGGTATACGAGTAGGCCCATCGACAAGCTGGGTAAGATGGTGATACTCAGCAAAGATCTCGGTATACCTTCCTTCGAGAGCTGTCTGGCCAGAATAGCGGAGCCAACTTGAATTGTGTACATTGAAGTCGCCCGTAATCACGATTTCAGTGTGAGTATAGTGGGAAACAAGTCGGGATATTGAAGCTAATAACGCATATATCACTCATTATACCAGTAGACATACTGTCAAGATTTGGGTTCCCATTAAGAAGATAATAATGAATGATATGATTGCGGAAAGTTAATTAAGGCCAAAGAAAATTAAAGTTCGTACTAGAACAATGCCCATATTGGGAAAGGCTCTGGCAAAATATCAGTTTTTACATGGTGGGAAAATAATAATGGCACTGAGTTATATTCAACAAGATAAAATTCCGATAAAACATTAATTTTGTTTCAAAAATGTTATAATGTATTATATACAAAAAAAAAAACAATAAAAACAACAACGTTAGCAGCTTCTCTTTAATAAAGTTTTCGTGATATTTAGTTGGGAGTTTGATCGGATTTTTTAACGTTTGATAAGAATTCATATTCTTTGAAACACGATTTATATATCATTGGAACACATACACACAAACAACATAATATATATATATATATATATATATATTAATAAAAGGCCCACTTTTAAAAAGAAATGAAGACGCAGTAATAAAGAAAAAATAAATTAATAGCAAACAAAAATAATTTTTAACCGAAAATTCCCAATCGATCTAAATAAATCAGACAAACAGCGAACGAACAAATGCCATTCACTTTATATGATTTTGTTATATACATAAATTCTTTTAAATATATTAATATATATAAGTTTACACACCAAGATGGAAAAAGACCAATATTAAAATTTGTACTAAACGAATATTAAAATTTTAAGTCTTCTTTTTATTTAATGAAACATTTAACATTTAATATAATTTATTTTCTTTTAGTTTAGTTTGAAGAGTTCCATGTTTTAAAAATTTAAATATTTACCTTCTTCCATAATATATATATAAAATACACAACACAAATATAACATTTTAAACGGACAGGGAAAATAGTTGTCGTAATTAATTAAACAATTATACACTTTAAAGCATATTTTTGTTTTAGGAAAACAAATATTTAAACTGTTTTTTTTAATTCCAAACACAAACAATCAAAAAAAAAAAAACAGAAAAAACAAACAAACACAAACAAAACGAAAACAAAAATGATTATTTTTTTTTTTTTGTAGTTTTGATGGCCAAGATGGATCGTCGTGTGCATTTATAATGAACTCACCATCATGAAGCGGATCTATTGTGTGAATCATAAGCTGCAATAGGCCATGACGAAATTTTGCACCAGTCTGTGTAGTTCCACTACTGCTATTACCTGTCGCTCCACTACTCGAGCCAGCTGGTCCGGATCGTGTTTCCGACGCAGCTCGCGATGTCACTGAACCACCGGGTTGTGTAGCCATCGAGGTTTCCGATGAATTGGCCGCATTACCCTAAGAGGGGAAAAAGAAATTTATCATATTAAGATTATAAAATGATATATTTTGGTTTTACAACAAAAAACAAAACAAAAATAACTTTTTACTTTTTTTGAAATTTTGTATAAGAAATTGTAAAAATTAAAAACAATTACTTTTTATGAAACATAAATTATTATTTTTCTTTTGCATAAATTTTGTGATTTTGTTAAGAATTATTTTCAATTTTTGTGAAACGCAAATAGTGTCAAATTGTTATTTAAAAAAAGCATTGCCAGATAGATACAAAGCATAAATACAAGTTACAATTTTATTTTTAAATAACAAAACTAAATTATAAACTAATAATAAAAATAAAGAAATAAATTGAATTCATATTAATTCTTAGTTTTTAGTAAATATATTCTTATCAATAAATATTTATTTTTGTATTCTTTTTTATTATAATCAATTAAGCGCAGTGGGAAGTTTTTAGTAAAAAAAAATAAATAACAAACAGTTATTTGTTTTTGGTAAATAAAATTTCTAGAAATGGGAACATTGATATAACAGATAACAGAAAATTAGTATTTGAATCTCTATAAAATATTGATGAGTTGAGTTTTTTTTTTAATTTTGAAAACCAAAATTAAGAAAATAGTAAGAAAATTCGATTTAGTTTTGTTTTTATTATTTGAAATGAGAATGATGCAAGACAAAATTATATTCATAACATAACGCATGCTTAAGGTTTAAATAATATAGAATTATTATAAATTTTAGGTAGGTAAATAAAATAGATAATATTAAAAATTTAACTCTGTTAAAAATAACCTATCTTTACACAGTGTCCTCTTGTATTATTGTTGTGTCCTCCTTTAAGTGATTTTACAAATGAGAAATGTTTATATTTTTCCGAGAAATATTATGTATTTGTTGTTTTGTAGGAGAAAGCAATTAAAAATTGAGACATTTAATTAAGTGTTCATTGTGCTAGGTAATAAGATGTAATGTATGGATATAAAAAGTGTAATACTAGGTTAAAAAAAGATAAATAAAGTAGTAAAGAACTAAAATAAAGTGGCAGCACTTTTTGTTAAAAAAGCTTGCTACATATGCAGGAAATCGAGTGTTGCATTATGACATTAAAGTAAATATATTGGCAGTGCATGTCAGCGTTTTAAAATTTGTACTTGATGTTGCTTAAAAACATAAAATATTAAACGTTTTGTTGACTTTTTTTTCGTGATCAAGACATGAATAAGAAATTGGGACTTTGGCTTATAGAACCCGTAGCGCACAAAGCCGAATTTTCGTTCGCTACCCTCTAAGTTTTGTTCCTTTTCTTATAAAGAAGCTAATGGCAATTGGCAAAGCAATCACAAATATTTCCTATTGGAGCATCATCTTTTTTAGTTAATACAGGGTGGGCCAAAAGAAATCACCCTATTGGAAGATGCTCTCATTTTTGCAAATGGCCGCCAATGTCAAATCTGTTTTGACATTTGTGGACTAGACAGATGCAGAATACAAGTGAACAAGCCATGGAGCGATACATGAACCGACATGAACCGATATTCTGAAGGCGTCGCCGTTACCGGGTCGCCTCATTTCTCGTTTTGGCGATTTGCACTGGCCCGCAAGATAGCCCGATTTAACCGTTTCAGACTTTTTTTGTGGGGTTTTTTGAAGTCCTGTGTTTACGTTAACAAGCCCGAGACTCTGGAAGCCCTCAAAGACAACATTCGACACGAGTGCGAGAATCTGTCGTCCGAAGTTCTCTCTGAAGTGATGAAAAATGCCATAAAACGAGCAATCAATTGTGACGGCGCCCATTTGGCCGATGTAGTCTTCTCGACTTGACCAAAACAATTCTAAAGGTTCAAATCAACATTATCAAAAAACAGAATCAAACTTTTTCATTTAGAAAAAAAGAGCCAAACAACATCATGTATTTTTAAAACTTCATTGCTAAATTAATGGGCATGACTCAACTTTCCTCTACATTTCTAAATTAAAATCCTTCTCACCGTCTCTCCAGACGAACAAAATAACAATGTAGACTAACCTGATGGATACGGTTACTCTTTGGAAAAGGATGCAAAGGCCACACAGGAGGTAGATTAATAGTTTGGGGGATCAGAAAGTTTTAACAGACAAGAAGAGTTTAAATTTCAAAGATTAACACCGACAAATCAATACTCAAGAAAGCTTTCAACAAACCGTTTTTCAAAGTATTTGGGGAACAGCGATTGAAGTGATACTTGAAGTGATACAGCGATTAGGGGGAAGTAACGTGTACCTACATAAAAACCATTTTCACTTTTTAAATAAAATAAATAGAATTTATCACAATCGTTGCATTAATTCTGTCTTTATTTATATCTGTATATATTGATCAAACCGTCTTTGAAACAATCAAAAAACTTAACTTTTTTTTTGACTGAAATTTCTTTTCCGAAACTTTAAGTGACAAAACTATTTCGATTATAAAAGACTTCCACATTAAGAACTTTGTCAAAATATATCAAGTGGCTAACGAGAAAATTTGATATGAAAAAACCGGTCAATGGAAGACGGTACCTTCAGTTTTTTCTGAAAAATCTGCATAAAGCTTACACGAAAACACCATTCAGATAGTTTTATGAAAATCTTAGGAGCCATCTATGATAAAAATGAGCTTTACATTAAAATCATATGGCAGGTACCGTTAGTCGTGCATCTAGAATTCTTATATTAGTTTAATTTATCACATTAGTTTGTGCTACTAAGAAAAACAATTTCAGTTTTCTTATATTTAAGTTTCAATTTTTAAACCTGTAAGCTTTAAGTTTCTCTTTATCATTTGGTTTTGTCATCTTCTTCAGTCTCTTAAATATCAAACAAAATTATAAAAAAACTTTTTGCGGTTTAAACTCAATTCTCCTTGCGATTTTAACCTATACGAGTACAAGGCCATTTCTAGAACAAAAGTAATCCCATTTCAATTCTTCATTGTTATTACTTTATTTTGTTAAGATTTAACATAAATTTCATATTTGTATTTTGTTATTACTTTGAAACAAATCTTGGAAAAGACCTTTATTTTGTTAAGATTTAACATAAATTTCATATTTGTATTTGTTTTGAAATTAAACATAAACTCAACAGACGTTAAACGTATTTAATGTCCTCATCTTTTTTACTGAATTCTGAAACTTTATTCATTTATTTTATTTAAAATAACATTAATATTTTTCTCAGTGTACATATTGCATATTCAAACTTAGTTCTGATTTTAATTAACTCTCTTTCTACATGAATTCTTATGGTACATTAATTTCCCTTAATATCTATCATCAATGCTATCGATTAATTTGATCTCAAATTGTTGCTGTATATTTTTTAGTTGTAATGTTATGGTCAATGGTGTGGTGAATTCACACGGAAAGCTTCTTGCTTTCATTTTACAAGCTTATCCACAATTTACAACAACAATGAACTATTGTGCGAATGTACGAGGAAAGCAAGGCTACAATAATGAGAACTTCATTTATTGCGATCGCGCTTTCCTCGGTCACTTTGTTTAAGATCGCTGACCAGGCTACACCCTTGACCAGACAAATGGATGAGTATCAATTATTGAGCTTTGTTTTTTATTGAACTACATAATAATATCTAAATAAAGGTTTTTTTTATTATAACGTGGTTGAAATTGCAAAGTGTTCTGGGTTTTTATTGGCATCCAAGACAATCAAAACTTCTGCGATTTCGCTCCGTTACATCGTTCCTGGGATTGAGAGTGTGATTTTTATTAATTTGAATTTAATCATCTATCCCCTTCGATATAATATGTTTTGCTAATTTTTTTTATTTTTGTTCAAAACATAATAGTATTCTTCTATTTTTTCTTAACTTTCAAACGCTCTGGTTAGGTACATAGCCTCAGCTTTGATTTTGTCCTTTAATATTATGATGAAATAATATTTTATACAAAAGGCTGGATTACGATGTAGGGTAAGCCTATATTTTTAAATTGGTAACTCCTTTTTTCCCATTTCCAAAAAGTAATTGGAAATGGAAACCAAGAGAAAACCAATTTGAGCAGTGCTTTTTTATAGTTTTCGTGAGTAACTTACAGAATTAAACAAAACACTCCGTCATGAGTCTGATTGTTCGAGTGCAGAGAAGAAAACTAGGAAATGACAATTACACGACAATTAAGACAATTAAGTTTGAAAATTCCATTCTGCCTCCGATTTTTTTTTTGTAAAATAAAATCGGAATAAGGCGAATTTAAGAGAGAAAAGGAATGTTCGTGTTGATTATCACGGAGACGTTATGAAATTTGAATTTTTGATGACCAATTTTTCTTCTTTCTTTCATTTGCATCAAACTTAACTCAAAAACATAAACAAGAACTACAGTACGTTTGCAACGAACTGTTGGATACCCTATTCCCTATTTTGTTTATGTGTATGCGTTCGCCTCCCACACCCAGCCGCTGTTCCAGTTTCAGAAACAAAATTGATCTTTAGCAAAGAGGAAAAAATTTAATAACATTAATTTTGTGTGGCCCATGTTCAATTACTGCTGGCGCAATAAAAAAGACGTAAGCCACGCCTAAAGTTGAAACTTTTTATTGCCAGGGCAATTAGTGTGAGCTCAGTGACATCCGATTTTAAGCTTGCAGATCGATTTGAACAAAACGAGACAAAGCTTAAATTTTTAACAATTAGATTTTGAATGGATTCCACTTTTTGTAGAACGTTAAATTTCCTACAATTTGGATAGTAAAAAATCCATGTCCATTTTTTTGGCCAAAAAATGAAAAAAAAGAGGAGGGTGGGACTGCAAAATGTTTGACATTGCTCCGGTTTTTTCTCAATAACTTTTTTTCCTTATGTCCTACGAAAAAAATGTTTTTTGTAGAACGTTAAATTTCTTAAACAGCAATTTCAAGAAATGCAGAATTCCACTATATTTCTTCGTATATACCCGAATAATCATTAAATGAAAAATGACTTAGTTTTTGAAGCGCCATTCTCAGTAACAAATTGACATACAAAGATATTTGTACTAAAAAAATTTTTAGGAAATTTTATGTACTACAAAAAAGTAAAATATGTTTTTGCCATAGGACGTAAGGAAAAAAAGTTATTGAGGGAAAACCGGAGCAACGTCGAAAAATTTGCAGTTTTCCCCGCCCTCGAGGTCAAAAACTTAGCAAAATGTTTGTTTACTATCCCTGAGCAAAATCCCCAAGTTTCTTTAACTTTTGACCTTTTTCCACCTAAACCCACTTTTTCCGACCTGTCGACTGGACTATTCGCATTTTCCTGATATACAGACATTCAAAACCAATGTGCACCGGTATCTCCTTATATCTTCTATCAACTCACACTGTAATAGACTCATATTAAGGGTATGATTAACAATATAAAAAATAGCAACATAAAAAAAATCGTTATCAGATAATTGTTTGTGATGGGAAAACCTCTGTTTTTTAAATCTGTGCTAACCAGACAACCTCAGCGATCAATATAAGAACTGATTATATTTATCGATTCGAATGTTGTTTGTTCACCGAATCGGGTGAGTTCATTTACGATTAACTCAATAAATTCTTTCGATGTTCTATTCTCTGAGTTTCTAAGGTCATTTCACATTCATCCTATCGACGGTTAAGCTTCATAACCTCGTTAGTAAACATTCGAAAAAAATATTATTAATTCAAAATAATTAATCAGAAAATTCAGAGCCAATAATATTGTTCCGAAAATTTTTCAAGAATGACAACGTTCAAAAACTATAGCATATTATAAATCCCATTAAACAAACTAAGCAGTACCTACCTCGTAAGTCTTCTACTACGCATGTAGATTGAAATTGAATTCTTATATACTTACAAGGTATTAATTGCATAAATACAAAATCAGTTTTTTTTTTTTCTGAGCAACTTTGCAAAAACGACTTACGAGGTTATAAAGTTTAACCATCGCTATGCTGAATTAGCTTAAAATCACAACTTAGATCCGGCCCTAGAATTTAATTGCAGATCTGAAAAATCTGCATGTACCTACTACTACGTGAAACTGGTGAAGTTCTATCAAGAAAGTTGAATTATTTTGTAAATCGATTGAAATGAAAAGTAAATAACGCTCAATAATTGGTGATTCACATGCCGAGAAAGCGAAACGAATGACGAATTTCGTGTGACAGAAATATCTGATGACTATACTTTAGCCAACATAAATCGGCAGTACACGACTTATGAGAAAGCTTTTTTTTAAATCAGTTGCGTGCCATATGTTTGCAAGATACAAATTGTTTACCCACCACTGAATTTCCAATTGTATCTGACGCAGATCCTACACGTCTTATTCAGAGCACATCTGGGTGTGCACTGATTGGTTGTTTCAAAATTCAACCTCTATTAAATTGATGTGCATTCAGAGTTGCCGTTGCCGGTGTCCTTTTGGTAGCTCGTTCAACTTGTTTTCCTTGGGTTTCAGTTGATGAGCTTTTGGTTTTAAATTCTTTTCTTAGGAAAAAGTTTCCTGTGTTTTTCGTAATTTGGATTGTGATGTTAATGTGATGTTAAGTTTTTTTATGTGAAGTGTATATTATAAAAGGTGTATTTTTTTTGAGTATTGTGCAATTTGTGTTTTTAAGGCGGGTGACTTTCTCAGAATTGGAAGAGGTGTATTAATTTAAGTTATAAGTTATTTTTATTTTTAAGTCGTGTATATTTGTATGCTTCCAAATAGCTCCCAAATCATCAAAAGACTTAAGTGCAAAAAAAAAAAAGAAATTGTTGACGCGACACCTTACTAATAAAATATTGTGTTATTACTGATAAATTAATAAGTGAATTTATATATATTTAAAAGATGAATTTAGTATATTTTTGATATTTAATTTTAAACTGCATATATTAATCTTAATGAATTAAATGTTTGTTTTTGTTAGTTTTTTGTTTGTAAGGGATTCGGCCTACTAGGGATACCATTTGAAAAATTTGCTTTATTTTGTATAAATAAAACAAAGTATGTAGGTACCTAAATGAAAATTTCAATCTTAAAAAAAGGACGGTAACCCAGCATAAAATTTTTTCATATTGTTGCTTATTAAAAATGCTTACTACGGAAACCCTGTAAGAGCTTTTGTATGAAACGCCCTCACGGAAAACAAAAGAGTGCGAATAAGAGACAAAAATCTCTATTTTCCCTGTACCGCCGATTTATGTTGGACAGAGTATAGCTTTAAAGGATTTAAATACAAAATTGTAAATTTTATTAACAGTTCGTTTTGTTTTTTAACAAATGCACCACTATATCAATACATTGTACTGTACATCAATATGATAATCTATTAAAAATATAAATTTACTTTGTCAACTTCTTTTTCATTCTGGCTTATACGGGATACAGAGACGAATTTTATTTTTACATTACCATTACAGAACCTACCAACCAATTAACGCACAAGCTGCTTTAAAGCAGATATAATATAGAATTCTTAATTGACGAAAAATCCTGCACGGAAATAAACTTTATTTCATGGATTTAATTTATATCTAAAGGATATATGTAAATTTCAGAATTTCCCCTCTCATTATCATGAGCGAAAAGCGAAAACACAATATTGTCACCATAATTATAACTGCTCCCATTGACCCTTATTATGTTATGTAATTGTGTGTGTGTGTTTTTGTTTTTATTATTTTATTTTATTTATATTTAAACAAAACGAAATTTAACAACTTAAAAAAGACTTATAAACTTTTGCACTTGAATTCCCAAAAGATTTCTTTGTGAGAAATAATAAGTTCTCGTCATATTTTGCTCGCACAAACAGAATTAACAATAAAACAAAAACAAAGGGGGATGGCGGTGGTAAAAACAAAACAAAAAAACACTAAAAAAGAATTATTTAATGAAATACTCATTACTTTATGAAATTAATTTTCATATAATGTATGTGTAAGTCCTTGCGTATGGTGTGTTTGAAAAAAGAACAATAACGAACAACGAGGACACAAACAAAAACTTTTTAAAGTCCTTTCTTCTCTGATTTTTGTTTTTGTGAATACTTAGGTATATATGTAAGTATTTGCGTTATAAATTTGTATGATGTGTTTTAGTTTTACTAAATTGTGAGGAAGTTCTTATACAAAACGAAAGTTAAGTAGCACTTTATAAAATGCTTACTCTAACACGTTTTGTGTGTTTTTTTAATGTTTAGAAAGGATTTTTCTTTTGCTCCATAGTACCAACAATTACCACAGGGTCACAAGAGTACTTGGTACTCATTGAAGATAATGCAGGAAATGTATTTCGGTGCTATAGACTGGGTACTTATGTATTATTAAATGGTCTTGTGTTTGA
This sequence comes from Platycheirus albimanus, assembly GCA_916050605.2. Taxonomy (NCBI): domain Eukaryota; kingdom Metazoa; phylum Arthropoda; class Insecta; order Diptera; family Syrphidae; genus Platycheirus; species Platycheirus albimanus. The sequence continues at coordinate 76,240,654 of OU696697.1, read as the reverse complement.
AACAACGTTTATTTTTAAAATATTTTGTAATAATTAAAATAAAATGCACGACTTGGGTCGCACGTACTTGCTCTGTGGGTGCAATAGTACGATGAAAACAAAGTTTTCGAGCAATATGAAGAACTCATGCTTGAACAAATTGGGAAAAACTAAAAAAGTTTGGCTAAAACTGAAAAACCCCATATACAGCAGTTTACGTTAAGAAACCTTTAATACATATATCAAATTTAGATGTCATCTTTTGGGTGCTGTAAATGATATAAATGTCCGCTTATGGCCAAATTAATAAAATTGTTAAAAAAAATTCCGTTATTATCATTGGTAGCCAAAAACTTAAATGCAGTTTTCTTCAAAACATTCTAAGTATGTATATTACATACAAAGTATAATAAAAATCGGCAGAATCTTTTTTGAGTAAATTAGAAAAAAACTACATAATTTGGCCAAAACCTAGTGCCTTTTTGTATGGGAGCCACCATTTAAAAAGGAGTAACTGACAAAATTGCAATGCCATCTGATAGAGATTTGAAAGGAACTAAACCAAACAAAGTTTGTTTGAATTCGATACAACCGTTGACAACGTTTAGAAAGGCTTTAGTGTAAAAATTTTCTAAACCATCCTATAGAAAACTATAAAAAACTATATCAAACGAAATTTGAGTCGATTCAATCAAGCCATAGTGAACTTATAGCTATTTGAAAAAAAAGCCGTTAAAACCTGATTTTCGTTACGACCATTTGAGCGAAAAACGAAAAACGCAGTTTTTTTAGAAATGCTTAAAGTTAGGTCAATTTTGAGTTTAATCAAAATCGTTAGAGCCGTCTTCGAGAAAATCCAAAGTGAAAAAAAACCGTTACCAGTTTGAGCCGGGATAAAACGAAATAAAAAAAAACCTCGACAACCGTTTTTTTAAACTATACTATAAATATCAAGTTTGAGGAAAATCCGTCAAGCGGTTTTGCTGTAGCATAACGTGAAAAAGCGCACAGACGCACATCCGCACGGACAGACCGACGGACATCTTAGTGTCATGGTAGATTAAAACCTCGATTTTTTTTTTTTCTGCACGAAACCAATACCTATAGAGCAAGTAAAAATCAATTAACACCAGAAACGTTCACCAAATTATTTACATACATATACATATGTATGGACGTTTTATTGATGCTTATTTGTTTCAAGGTATTACGGCCAGAGCTAATTACGATAAGTAATGAAGGACTATGTATATTAAATGAACTATTAACGACAGTGCAGTCGTGATAAGCCACAACAGCGCAGAGTCTAACATGAAATTTCTCCCCAATGAAAAATGGCCCCAAAAAGTTGTATCGGAAACAAAAACAACAAAAATCGATAAAATTTTCTTGGATTGGGGTATTTTTTCCATTTATTTAGGCCTTTTTTCGTTTAAAATGTTGGGGCCAAATTTCATAATGAAAAATGGCCCCAATATTTTCGCACTTAAAGTTATGAAAAATCACCTCAAAAAATGGGGTGATTTTTCATAATGAAAAATGGCCCAAACAAAGTTGTTGAATAAGAAACTCTTAAATTGAAATCGCGCGATTTTTTAAATTAATAATCGTACAAGGAAATCGTGCGACTTTTGAAATTAATCGCACGATTTTCTTGTACGATTATTTATTTAGAAAATCAAATGAATTGATTCCGTCTCCGAACACGACCTTTTTTTGGTGGACCTTTTTTCTGGTATGGCGTCAAAGATTTCAAGCGCTGTATAGAGATAATGTTTATACGCTTTATGTTTATGTACATGTACAGACATGCGTCAGCCATCTTAATCTCATATTCTTCTCCAAACATTGTTTTATTTTTCTCCGTAAACAAGAAAATAAATACCTACCTCTTGAGGATTTTTTCTCTCAATACATCGCGGGAGTTTTCATCCGACTGTTCTGTTCCAGTCAGTGTCTTCTTGGCAATTCAACCGCGATGGGCACGGTAGTGCCCATTTAGACAGATTTATACTGACTGATAGTTATACCTATCAATCAATGTTCATGTTCTGACTTAGTTTGCTGCTGACTTCAAGGTGATGAAGGCACTACATATTTTCATATTATTGATATCATCCGAAGAACCCAAGCTATTGCGTTTATGTATTAAAGATAGTACCTAATACAATATACTGGCCTGGGTGTTGCACACTGTTTTATGAAGCACAATGTTGAATTACAGTACCTCACCTTATCCCTTAGTCCTTAAGTGGTGTCAAAGATTTCCTACTAATTTTTATAAACCAAAAGCAGACATTCTAAAGCTTTTAAATTTTTTTAGAGCAGTGGGATGCAGTCAAATCTTATAGTAAGGGAGGCAACCGTTGGAAAACTTGCCTCATCCGGTGATAGAAAAACTATAATTATTCGATAGTGTAAGCATTTGTAAAACCACTGGTCGGGCAGACTTTTTCAGGGAAGTTTAGGTGGGAAACGACCACTTCCGGTAGCATTTTTCTTTTTGAAGATAGTAACTATAGGTACCTCATCGGGAGAGTGAAAATCTTTATAAAGGGTAGAAAGGGTATTATATCTAGGTTCGAAAACTTTTGGTCGGGCAAAAAAAAAATTAGGGAATAAATGCTTCCCCGACAAATTTAAATAACGGTTTTTTTTATCAAAATCTACCTGATCGGGAAATGGATGATATTGGTACCAAAATAAAAGGTTAGACAGAGTCTTCTTTTTAAATCCAGTGGTCGGGCAAACTTTGTTTTACGGAATAACCCTCCCCGGCCAATTAAAAAAAAAAAAACTACTTGCTCTGATTTTTTATGCCAACTCATTCCAAATCATAAATCCCCAAAATAAAAATTCGAATTCTTCAAGAATGCATACAAATTAGTGGCCACTTTTAAAACAAACATCGCGTGTAGCAGAATCCCAATGTCATTTTTTATAACGTATGTACTTACAGAGTCAGACACCACACAGGCATCTTGCTATGCTTGGAGTTTTTATATTTTATTTCAAAAGCCAGTGAAAATCTCTCTTTGCCGACTTAAAGTGTGCAACTTAAAACACTTGAAACGCCCTCCAATATGGTGGTTCACGTAAATACACAACCCTTAAGAGATCTTCCTAATATCCTTGGAGACGCATACCGAATGCATATAAACTATAACACACATCCTGCAGAGAATTCTGCAATGTGTTTGTTATGTTTAGATAGAGGTGGATCTGTTTGAAATGAAGACATACCCAATACCCAAGGCAGCCAGGCAGGCGTCTTTCTCCTTAGAAGACTATTTCTTTTTTTTTTGTCATTGGTTTTTTCGTTCTTGTTGTTTCTCTTTTTCTTTTTTTTATTCATAACTATTATATAGACATATATAGTGGTTCCGGGGAAAATCCTTTCCAAGAGTGTGTTCCTTCCCAAAGTGAAATGAACATTTTCTTGCCCTTGGGCATATAAATTTTCTTGCAGACTTTTCTAAAAGTTCCTTTGGCCAAGAGTGTGTCTTGGTTTTCTTGTATTTGTGTATTTTTTTGTTCTTGTTTTGGTTCCTAAAGGATAACAAAATGAGAACAGAACTATAAGGATATCATTAGATAAATTGCTATATAGTGCAAGGATGGTGTATTCTTTAGTAATTTGTTTTAACATATGAGAGTAAGAAACTAACAAGTGAATCATGTGAACGACGTAGTTATTCGGATTCAAAAGGATTACTACTTTTTTTTTTTTGCAGAAAAGTCCTGACTTGACTTTTGAACAAAACAACAAATACAAAAAAGACAAAGTGTTGTGTTTTATTTGCCAAGGGTGTTGTTAGTTCTTGGTAAAAGAGGTGAACAAATTCGAAAGTGGGTATAGCTTCAAGACTAAAAATATACAATTCAGTAAGTTTTAAGCAGCAACATCTAAATTTAAGGAAATACACACATTCCTTTTCTTTTGACCCATGAAATTTCAAACTCATTTCATACGACTGATATTTTTAAAGCTTACATCTTTAATAAGCAAATGAAGCTGTACAAAGTCTAGGAACATTAACTTAAATTATTAGACAACTTTTTTTAAAACTTTCTTCTTTGCACTGACATTCTATTAGTTTTAAAGTTTAAAGGTTTCCAATCAGTCATGATAGAAAATTATGCTTGCACGACAGACAATAGAAGTTAGTTTTTGAAGCATTTAGTTCCATATGGTTGATAGTTGACTAAGATCAGAATTTATTGCAGTTTCACACCCAAAGATCAGGCTTATGTGAATTTGGAAATAAACATGTACTGCTGAAAGTAACATTGTCAGCAAAACAATTAAATGGGTTTACATCCCTGAAAAGAGGTCATTTATAAAGATGAGGAAGAAAATCGAAGACAGAGCGGGCTTTGGGGACATCACATTAGCATTTAGTAAAAGTTAAATTTGGCCAGACTACCAAATGCTTGTGTCATAGCAAGTGCGATAACTTTATTTCAAATTGATGTGAAGATTTTTGAGCTATACGATTAACTCACCAGTGGACCAATTCTTACGATGATCTAATAGTTCCTTACCAATGCGGCTTCAGACCTAGAAAATCTACGACCGACCAAATTTTCACACTACGCTAGATCCTGAGAAAACCCAAGAATATAACATCGACACCCAACACCTGCGTCGATTTTAAAGCAGCCTATGACGTTGTTGAATTGTATTGTGCCATGTATAACTTTAGAATCGCTGCTTAACTTTGATAAGCCTTATAAGGATGTTGAAAAATGCTCGCTGTTCCGTCAAAGTTGGTACGTAGGTACTCTACTGAAACTTTCGAAACCACCAGAGCTAAGACAAGGTGACGCACTGTCATGCAGCTATATTTTAACATTGTGCTGGAAAATGTCATACGGAAAACCCATGCCAGCATATCGGGCACCATCTTTAATAAATCGACACAATTAGGTACTTGGATTTGCAGACGACATTAACGTTATAGGAAGAACAAAGCGAGCAGTAACCGGTGCCTGCACTACTATGGAGTCAGCTGCAAGCGAAATTGGACTAAAAGTAAATGAGGACAAGACGAAGTATATGCTTTAATCAACAAAAGGCCAATCTCATAACCGACTTGGTCAGACCGTGACCATTGATAGGTATAAATTCGAGGTCGTCAATGAATTTGTCTACCTGGGTACCTAGACCTACTGCTGTAAACACACGCAACAACATCAGCGATGAAATCAAACACAGAATAACTCTTGCTAATCGCTGTTTCTTTGAGCTGAATAAGCACATGAGGAATAAAGATCTATCGAGAAGAACCAAGGAGACACTGTACAGAACGCTCATCATCACGGTCTCTTACGAAAGCAGAACTGTTGGACATTAAGAAGCTTTCGTTCCTCGAACAAATTTTTGAGCTGATATTCTAATAGCGTTTCCATGACTTTGGAAAGAAGGGAAGAAGTTTATTTGGTCGGTAGTTTGGGGAGGATAAGAATATGCCTTTTTTTTTGGTACAGGCTTGAAAAATTGTCATTTTCATTCAATCGGAAAGCAACCTTTATATGTAATAGGATTAATGGGAAAGCTAACGAGGAAAAACACCATATATTTTGGCTTTATCAAGATTAATTAAGTTAAGAAACAGTTGGAAAGCTATTTTTCATTTAACGAACTTACTTAAAGTGAAGTTTTGATATATGTTGAAGGTAAATGAGGTAAAAGTCGTACCACCGTTTGATTCCTTGGAGTACTTGGAGTATTAAATAAATTCTAACATATGGTCATCTCAGGAGTCTCCATCTTAATCTAACTTCGATGCAACGATTTAGCTCACCCACTCGTCACGTGATGATGCCAATAAGGTGAAATGTTTTTGTTGCATTGATGTTTCAAACTCAATTAGTGCTCCATAGCAGCAGTTTGCCTCCATAATAGTTTTGAGGCACAAATCCACCTTCAACAAATACAACAATTTAGACATTCTTGTTACCTGTTCCAATTGACTACATATCATAAATGTTTAACCTGGTGGTGATAGCAGTTTCTAAATTTTGCATTCAAACCATTGAAAGCTAAGCAGAATTATCCTTTCAACATCCAGTTTCATTTTTGATTACTGGAAAAACCCAAAATTAAGTACCTACCTTGTTTAAATTTCCAAGGCAAGCATCATGTGCCAAACTATGTTTTAATATACTTCTGCATAAATAATTAATCTGCCTATCATACTTGACCACATTTCTGTGTATAACTAAGAATCGCTATGAATATTCAATAAACTCTATGTATATGCCCAAGCCCATCGCATCGTAGTTTGAAGGTAGGTACTTTCTCAAATGAAATCACTGCGGCATTGGATGTGGAAATAAAGGTATTTTAGGTACCTATCTACAAATCATACACAGACCTTCTCTTGAACCTCCCAACCACAAATCATAGGAGAAGAGGAGCTTCTGGATGTCAGATCCAAGTAATTATTCAACATTGCTCCACTAGCAGGACACACATTCATACGAATATAGGATAGATAGATAGAAGGTGTATTCTAGATAAATTGAAATTTATCACCATCATCCTATAAGAGGGATCAAAATTCAACATTCAACATGCATTCCTGTCTTATTTAAATTTAAATGTATAACGCGTGTACCCTCTAAGGTTCGAGGTCTGCATACGTCAAGTATTACACGACGAGCTCGTTGAGATGATTACGGTATACATTTGTTCCAACGTGAATATGCAAACCATCATATATGTAGTTACGAGTATTATACCCTTACCCATGTACGACAAAACTTTTTCTGTCTGTTTTCCAAATCAAAGTTCAGCCCGTAACTTAACAGCCAGCGGTGGCGGAAGAAATGTCCTTCGAAAATCAATGTTTTAATTAAGTCACCTTCGTAAAGTTTCCTGGATGCAAATGTGACCCAAAGTCTTTCTGAAGCAAACTTTAAAAAAAAAAACTAAAATTCAACAAGAATGGACCCACGTGTGCCGTTAACCGTTGTTGTTTCACATCCACAAGGACAAGGAATATTTTAAAATATCGGTCACCATGTGCAATGTGCCCATCGGAAACTGATAACGACACAACGACCGGTTGTTCAGGTCGGTGTGTACGTATAATTTCCCTCAAAGGACCTTCACTGCCGTTATAATGTAGTTGAACTTCGATTAAAATGAAAATTTTATTCAACTGTATACAACTGATAACGGTATGTGTAATGTATGCGAGCATTTTAAAAGGGATAGCGAGCGACAAATTTTTGATCGTAAATTGAAAAAATCACAAATCAACGTTTACTATTGCAACAGGATAACCGAAAATAAACCCAACCCAACCGAACTGAATCTAACCAACAATCCAACCAACCAAACAACATCAATCTTGCACAAAGAAGAGAGGAAGAGTCGATAAATTTGTGTAAAGCACATTCCTTGGACAAAGGCTTTGTGTAAAATTGATGTCTTAAATCAGAGAGGTTGTGCTGCGAAGTGAAGCGAGGTTAAAAGTGAAGGACACAATTTATCGTTGAGAAGTCCTTAATTAAAATGAACTCCTGCTGGCTGCAGTTGAAATTTTCATGCACCGGACCAGGTTGGGCACCTATCAAAGTAGGGGGAAAGTTAAAATTTGTCGAGTTGATATAACTTACATCAGGGAGTTTGAAATGACTGACAAAACTATTTAAATAAATAGGGTAAGACGTCAACGTTAAGCTATTTATGTTTGTTCGGGTTACTTAAGGTGCTGGCAGCTGATGAATCATATGGAACAAATTTGGTTCGATACTTCTAGAGTTGCTTAAATTTTAAATCAAAATGTAATGCAATGTTGCACGAAGTAATTAGCCGGTTAGGCAAAATCAGTTTCTTTGAATTTAAGAAACATTAATTAAGGGAATTTTCAGGTATTCTTAGGATTACCCCAGCGGGTAATCGTGTGAAGTTTGGTGCGATCGGATTAAAAAATTTTTGTTGACATTTATGTGCCATTTTCCCTACAAATTAATTAAAATTAGATTTGTTTATATTTTTTTCGATTAATGTTAGTTTTTCATATCTTCATTAAAACACTATTCAAGCCATTCATCATATTGTGAAAAGTTTGGTAGGGTCTTCTGAGGACGCCTTCGAAGGTTTATGAGAAGCTTGGTTAAAATTCAGTAAGTCTGGTTTTGGTTGCCCAACCAAGTTTAAGTCCACGAAAATAAAAATTTTAACACAATGAAAGAAATTACTTATCTTGGGTATTCATTTGAAATGTTATTTGAAGTTTGCTCAAAATTGCAGTTTGCAACAAATGCATTTTAAGTGCACTTTGTCAAATAACTAACAAATGTGAAATATCATCAACGAGTAGATGATGAAACTTTGGTTGGCCTTCTGGTTCTGAGGTGGCCCACGAGGGTTTATTGCAATGTGTGTTTGTATGTTCCCTAGGACTTCAAAACGGCTGGATGGATTTTGATGAAATTTTCAGAAAATCTTCAATTAAGCCCAGCGATGTTTGATTGCGTTATTTCCCTTACAAATTTATGTAAAATTAATTTTTTTTATATTTTTCTTCGATTCAAACGATTGATCGGATTGTGATGAAACTTTGGTAGGATCTTTTGTGTACGCCTACCAAGATTGAAATGGTTTGCAACAAATGCATTTTTAGTGCACTTTGTCAAATTACTAACAAATCTAAAAAATTGTCAGCAATTGGACTTCAGTCGATAAAATAACGGTATCGACGAACATGCGTGTTCATTCGCTGCAAGACCCGTCAACTCAAACATTCTCAAAACAACTTTTGGATATCGGGATTCGGGAATGGCAAAATTCGAGTTGGCGTGATCAACAATAATGAGATTTCATCCCCGCCGAACTTCTGGCAAATGTAACTCAATATTAAAGCCGTCGTTGACAATGTATTCCCAAATCAAACAAGTAACTACAAAAATCCGGATTGGTTGTGCGAAGGTGCAATTTTGGCACCAAAAATTATGATGTCAAAAAAGCTCAATGAGCAAATTCAATTGAAACTGTGAAATAACAATCCATCGACAAGCCGTCAATTATCTGACTTATGTTTTTAACTGCTTATTCGGAACTTGAACGCACCAAAAATTTGCAATGGAACCAGATTGAACCAAACAAAATGTTCATCAAATATATTAAGGAGGAAAAATATTTTAAATAAAAAACATTTATTTACTGTACAGAACCCATTATTATTAATATTTTTACATATTATTATTTACTAAAACTATTTTTTCATTTTTTTTTTTTTTTTGAAACCCGAGTTGGCCGTACTCCCTTTGATGTTGTTTGAACATCATAAAATCCTCACATCCATTTTCATTTTCAAAATATTCAGAAATATTGAGAAGTTCTTCATCTGATATTGCTTTTTTGGCAGCAATGCGTCTAAATTAAAAATAGGAATTAAAAAATATTTCAATTGAAATTGGTAAAGCTGAACATAATGGGAGACGGAGCTGCAATAGATGTCAAAAATGCTGAATATGGAGCCTTTGAGCAAATTTTAACTTAATTTAATTGACCTAATAATTTGACAAAATATTTTTCGAATCTGTGGCGGTACGAAGTCCGGTGGGTCAGCTAGTAGAAAATAAAACTTAACTTTCAGTATAAGAAATTGCGAAAAGAGCATTAAATTTTCGGCTTAAAAATATTTACAACACATTTATAATATAAGTAAGTATGATGTAATGTAAGCTCATTGCGATCAAGAGCTTTCATTTTAAATGAATGATTAACCCAGGATTTTAGCTTATTAATTCAGAGAAATAGTTTCCAATTCTTTAATACTCAGAATTTCTGCATATTATTAATATTTCATAATAATTGTTCAACAAGTTTTATTAAATTGACTTTGCTTGAAGGATAATTCTTTACCATTTTTATTTTAATACGATTTCTGGAACATGGGCACTGCGGTTGTGGTAAAATTTCCGATTGCTACTTGCAGCATTTGGGGTCGTATACATATAACGGTGGCCAACTCACAGGTCCAAAAAGCCAAATTTAAACTTATCGCTTAACAATTTTGTTTTTGTGAAAATTGGATTCAACAGCATTGTCGCTTCGAGCTTGTTCACCGAATGTAAACAGTGCGTTGTTCAGACTTTTCATGACATACAAAACGGCTTTCAATGACAACAGTGCTGCCAACAACTCTATATACCTATAAGAAAAACACCTTTTAGTTTAACAAAAACCAAAAATGAAAGTTCGCGAATTAATAACTGCAAGGTTATGATTGTGGTGAGTTAAAGATTTAAGAAACAGGGCGTGGCCCTGTGAAATGCATCCATTTCAAAACAAAAACCTTCGTTCGGTTCGGCTTATCACAAAAACTTTTTTCCACTCGAGAATATTTGTAGGTATTGTTGTTTTTAGTTCTTGAAACCTTCCACTAATTTTAATTATGTCTTATTCAAATAAGGATTCTGAGATAAGAGATTTAATTCCCAAGACTAGCTCTATTAAGTATACTGATATTTTATTTTGATCGGATTATATTTAGCGATGGATTAAACTATTTTAGAATAATACATTAAAAAGATAAGGACAACAATTAATATACTAGAAAAATCGGTTATACAATCTTTAAATAAAAAAAAAATGATATATGTATTACATTTTCTCATTAAAACTTCCAACTTAAAATAATACATATTTAAAGGATATTCTTACAAAAATCATAAAAACAAGGACTGCATTTAAACCAAGCCATACAAACATACTTCCACCTCTAAATGTTTCCATATCCTTAAATGATATTTTAATAGGTTTCACATTTCCAGTTTTGCATAAAATAAATTCAAGCACACATTTTCTTCCTCATACACATAAGTTGTCATCCTCCAGGTCGTATTGTCGTTCTCACGTGCATACAAACACATCCTTGGGCGTTCGTCCATGTATTGAGAATTGAGTGCAAAGAAGATTATAAGGCCGGGTAAAGGCAGAGTTACGGCCAAGCAATATTATATGAAGGTTTCAGATTTCCAGAGAAATCTACTTACGAAGCCCAAGTGCCGAGTGCATTTGCATATCAGAATCAGAATTGGAGTATCCAGGCAAAGAGGAATATAAAAACGTGACGGTGTGGGAAGCTGCAGGACCAGCGTTGTGTACAAAATGAAATTTATATTCTATGAAGGCGATTTCATACATGAGTAGGTTTTTTTCAAGCGTTCATACATAAATGAGTGCGATATGATGATGATGATGATGATTATGACGATCAAGAGAAAAAAGAGGAAGGAATTATGAATGTGTTTGTTGCTCAGGATAAGTGCTTTTTTGTATGCGTTGCACATACGATACCTACCTACCAACCCGGAAAAGTTATGGCCAGTTTTTTTTGGAAAACCTAGACGACCCTTAAAATTACCATCGTACTGTAAAGTATAAAGCATTTTGAACAAATTTATTTAGCAATGAGTTGTTGTTATTTGAAGTGCAGGAGCATTTTAAATGAAAGAAGTTATTTCATGCAAATAAAAGCACGAAGAAAACATTTTAAGAAGGATTTTTGAAGGATTATTGAGAGGAAAACTATTTTCTTTCTCCAACATTCTACAACAGCTGATTATGATTGCAAGATCGTACACATGCAACTTTGATGAAGTTATTTATTCAGTATGATAGACAGTTTGTAAACTTTAGAGTACCGTATTTAAGGAAATTTAACTATGCTGCAAGTGTAAGAGCATTTTGCGCGTTTTGGTGTTTGTTAACAGATGGCCGTTATCTAGTTGTATTTTTATTCAAAACTAAGGAAACCGATTTTTATAAATAAAATACTCCCTACAAAGTAAATCAACATTGTTAAAGTCATTTAAAAAAAAATAAAACTGGACAACCCAATATACGGGAGCGGGAGCTACCGTTAAGAAACTTAAGATCTTTAAAACACAGCTGCCATTTTGTTGGTGCTATGAAAGAACCATTTCGTCAATGTCGTTGTCCACTTAGGTTTATTAAATTTTGAGTTTAATAAAAAACGTAAGAGCCGTTTTCGAGTAAATGAAATGAAAATAACCGTTACTTGAAAGTTACAATAGTGTGAGCCGGGCTAAAACAAAATAAAAAAAAAACTCGACAACCGTTTTTCTTTAAATTATTGTTATATAACATGAAGTTTGAAGAAAATACGTCAAGCACTTTGTAGCTTGGTGTGAAAAAGCGCGAAGACGCACAACTCCACAGACAGACCGACGACGACGGACTTTATGACAAAAACCACTTTTTTTCTCTATCATCATAATGTTGTTTAAAACATCGATTTCACTTCATAACTTATACTATACACCATGTAGATTTGTCCACACATTATTGCAAGTGCAGAAAAGGACTTATGATAATTTTTGCACTGAAAATGCACTGTTCCCCAGGGAAGAAAATATGTAATGTTAATTTGCTAGTAATCTTGAGAAATGCTCTTAATTTGGGACAGGCTTCCTGTTGTGAGTTGCGACTCTTGAATAGAACTTTAAACGCACTGACGACGAATTTAATACCGAATTTGACGGGTTTCAAAATATATAGCAGTGACATAATAACACCAAGTCAACGTGATTTTTTCGATCTACAATAATACGGTTACATCCGTGTGTCCAAAATAATAACTTATTCCTCCTTGATCAAACTAATTATGCCTTAGCACGTCGCAGTAGCAAATACAAATTATATTTTCCTCCATGTTCACCACTAACAGAATCTATAGTTATCTGCACTTTAGGCAGGTCCTTCCACCTCCTGCGTTCGAAGAGATGCATTTCCTTGACATTATCTAAGATTACGATTTTGGCAATCAGCTCTATAATGAATTTCGTATGCAAATTACCTTTAACCCAAAACTGCCTAGCTGTGGTGATAATTCTCTTACAAAATTAATGGTTTTGGGAATATTTCATAGCAAAATATGGGCTGGACCTGGCGAAGAACTTATTTGTTTCCTCAATGGAATATTGCCACCATCTGTGTGTGTCTGTGTGCCTAGGTACTTTCAGATGAAATATTTAGTTTTGCGAAATTTTAATGACCTAACAGCCGTTGGGTTGTTAATTTTAATTAACGATTTCCTACTTGCTGCAAGAGATTATGCAGAGAATAGTCTTACTTATAGTGGACTTAACGGTCGGCGGAAATGGGTTGGAAAGCTGTTTTTCTTTTAAATTTAATATGGGGCAAATTTAAGGTTTTAATTATATAATCTCGTCTAAAGAAAAAAGATCTATTTTGCATTTAGATGCAGTGACAAATAAGAGTATTTTTGTTTGCTTCCTCATGGAAAAAAATTAGTAAATTAATAATTGACACTAACAAAAAAAAATAAACAATAAGACAACTTTTTCCTTGTCGACGTCCGGTTCAAGGATTTGCTCCAGGATCTGCCATTATGCTACGATTTGATCGGAGTTCAAGACAGAAATTGCATTAATATGGTTCGATAAGATCTACAGAAAAGTGTCTGCATCAGACCCTTACAGAAAACACTGGTTAAAACTTGTTTACAACTTTTAAAACTAGTGTTTGGACAGGTAAAAGAGTAAAACTTGTATTTTATCGATCTGATATAACTGAAAAACGTGTGCGATGGGCACACTTTCTTCCTACTTAGGTATACCACCTCACCAACATAGTGTTTGAGAAGTTCCACTTTTAGATCACCGCCTCCAGCTGCTCTGTTCATATTTAGACTTGGCGATGGCTATAGTTTATATCTTCTTCAGAAACATCGTGTTTTCTTTCAAAATCACTGGTACCACATAGGTATGTGGCATTTCCATCATTATAGCAAGCACAGGTTGAAATTCGTAGACAGACGTTTGGCTTTACTTTTAAGTAAATCGGTATATCTGCATTTCTTAGAGTTCACGTTTTAAGAGAATTTTTAATAATAATAATAATTTTAATAATAAAAAAAATAATAATAATAAGCCATGGCCGGTAGTCCCCCTTTTTGGATTTTATTGATGTGAGTACATTGTTAGTGTTAGTCGAGTCATTCGTTTATCGGAGGTGATTGTGTGAAGGTCAATACTTTTCGCGGCTGCTGGAACATATTCAGGGCCCCTATTCCGGTTCTGTGAAAAAATGAAATGATAAACTTTTTTTCACGATACTTTTCACTGTACGTTTTCATTTTATCATTTCATTTTACTCAGAAAGCTGATTCTCGTTACGTTTATGGAAAAGTATGCTGAATTTATTGATGAATGAAAAAGTTTTCATCTGACAGCTATCAAATCAATAATAATTAATTCAAATATTTCGGTACATTAAAAAAATGAGTTCGATTTTTATGTATTTAGTTTTGGATGAAGAGCGCAGAAACTCTGGAAGGTTTTTTTTTATCTACTTATGTATGTATTGTAACATATGTACCTATATAAAAGGGTTAAACAAAATGTAGTCCTTCTTTTATATTTAAAATGAGAATAAGTAATGTGCATGCCAATCCAGTAAAGTCTATGAAATGTATGTTGTATAGGCTAAAACTTTACATTACAATGGCTGACAACTTTTGAGATTCGTGACAAAATGCTCTAAAAATGCATTTCTTCCACCTTTGTAGCCATCCTCAAAAGATCCTACCATAAGATTTGTTATTAATTTGACATGATGCATTAAAAATTCATAACGAAATTGTCCGCTATTTTCTTATCCTATGTTAATCCTTGAGCGAATACTTATTCATCAAGCCCTAAATCTTCACGACGTTAAGTGTTAAATTAACGGTACTTATCTGTTCGAAAGGTTAACCACTTTCGGTATTACTTCAATTGCGTCATTAAATGTAATTTTTGACAATTCAACTGATTTTAATTTACTATAAAAGTGCTAGATTTCTCTAGCCCGCTATTGTACACCAGTATGTAAATGAGACGTTTATAAACAGTAACACAAAAAACTCAGTATTTTCAAAGATATGTATTGGAAAAAAAGGGAAGGAGTTCGCCGGGTCAGCTAATAATGATATTGTTCTCCAAATAATCGATTATATAACTTTTTTGCTCATCAGTTGGTCTTTTTCCTCTATTTATTTTATTTATTTCCATTTCTTTTACTTTTCAGCTGCCTTTTCACAAAAAAAAAAAAATTACAATGATAAATAATTTTTCATATGTAAACTTTTTGACAGAAGTTTTCATTGCTGAATAGAACAAGAATCGCATAACAGTATTTTTCTGTGAAAAGTGTTTTCACAGCTCTTTTCATAGAACCAGAATAGGGGCCCAGGTTTTGTTTTATATCAACATCCACACGGACGACACCCAGAATACTTGTGTGTCCCTATAAGTTTTATCATGTTTTAAAGTGATCTCCAGTAAATCCTTTTATCGAAATCATAACTTGTATGATATGATACAGTCCACAAATAAAAAAATTAATGGTTGTCGCGACGCAAAGTCTCCAATTGTGGGACTCGAACCCTCAACTCTAGGTTTGCAACTAAACACTACTTCCACTGTATACCATTGCCACCTATACTTATCAATTCGCCAAGGGAGCTGTAAATCAAGGAACTAAAAACGGCCTTGACGACTTTTCAGTCTTCATAATAGATTAACTTTAAAATATTTTAAACAAAGTGCCTAGAATCGTTGGTTTCATTCAAAAAAAGACTTCAGGAGGTCACTACAAAAACCAACCTTTTGCGTTTAATCATTTTTCAACCAATTTTAAAACATATTACTAGCTTTGTAATTATCAGACTACACAATGTAAATTTTAAAATTTAAATTTTAAACGATTTTAATTTAATCGAGACTTTTTGAATCCTTTCGGGGTTTTACAGCTCAGTGAATTAATTTTTTGATGGATTTCTCTCTTAACCGTCATTATTATATTTTCATCCAATTGTGGTTGTTGGATTAAAAAAAAAAAAAAACACCACAAAATGCATTTAAAAAGGCACCACAAAAAACCTTCGAATATTTTTCGCACATGATTTGCTGGACATGCGTGGAATATTTGAAAATAATTGATATGAAACATAAAAACCTGGAAAATTCTGGTTGAAGGTGAAAAAAGGTTTGGTTGGAAATATGTTAATATTTAAAGGATTTTTTATCAAAAAAAAATTAAATATAGGTGTGAATGGCGAATGCGATTTCTTGTATTATTGCGAAAGGACAAGAAAGGGATTATTTTTGTTTTAACATTTAATCCAGTCGCAAATGTTACTATATGTTATTTATTTAACGTGGGCATACGAAATGAGAAACAGCCAAACTTTAAAATGACTTGGGTCTATATCTGAGGAAATGAAAGGTAATAAACCGTCAGAAATTATGGAAGGACACAGATGATCCTTAGCAATAACTTAAAGCGGAGGCATGACAGCACTACTATATTTTTAATCGGAACTGTGCTTTGGGAATGGCGTAAGACTAACGCCATCATAAACTAAAACAGTAAAAATATAAATACACAACATTGCACACAGGCATGTTATTTTTCATACTAAATTTCTTTATGCAATTTATCAACAAATCCTCTGTCCTTGCGCAAAAAAAAGCCTTAAGTATAAACATAAACTGTAAGCATCTTTCTCGTTAGCGTATGCAAATATTTTGTTCTTAAATTCATTTTATACTCAAAGGAAACGAATATATAGACACACACACATACTCCTTACACAAATGTAAAAATAAAATATTAGAGTTAACATACATACGCCAAATATTAAAAAAAAAAACATACATATCTGCCTCAAGGCTTTTTTCTCTCCAAATTTTTCAAAAAGAAGTCAAATTAGAAAAGCAAAAAAATTAACAAAAACGAAATCGCAGCCCTTTTCTGAAGTAACATTTTATGTTATCCTTAAAATATGCACAAATAACAATATTCAAACAACTGTGCTTACCCCGCCCGCATACAGTGTAAGCTGCAAGTAAACTTCACTAAAAATCTCTGCTGGGCTTTTGTGTGTGTATGTTTGTTTTTGTATATGTCGTTGTTGGTTTAGTGTGTCTGTGTGTATACCACTAGAAATTTGTAAACTTCTCAATTAGCAATGTTGTCCTTTGTATCAACAAACAAACTAAAAAAAACTCACACACAAAATCCATCCAGATGCGGGTATTCTAAAGCAAACGAAATCCTTGTATACAAACCATTAAGGATTCATCCTGCCACACAGAGATAAGAAAAATGACAAGAGTGGAAAGGGGCGCGGGCGATATGAAGGATAACAATTTAACAAAATATATATGTATAAAAGAAGAAACTATTTAAAATCTTATCCACGCTGTGATATAATAAAACAATTTTTTTTAAACAAGATAACAACAACAAAATTCGTTTTGAACAGTTTTAATTTTTTTTGTAAAGCTTCTTTTGCACACCTGGTGATGGTTAGCGGCAATTGTGGTTTTAAATTTTTGTTGGATTCCCCCATATTCTTCCAAAAAAATATGAATTTGTGAATAAGAAACAGGCATCCCTGCTGGATTAAGTGCTTAACGAATTTTTCGTATAAATTTTTTTTATACCACCAGTTTTAAATATATATATTTTGTTTACTAAATATATAGGTAATGTTTTTAAAAGAAGATACCTATTCTATATGCTGTGATATAACTATGTACGCTAACTACTGGATAAGGTTGTGTCCAGGATTTTAAAGAGCAAGAGCTGAAAACACGAACAGCTTTAATGAGCGAGGAGATTTACCCTTTAAAAAATAGAGGATAATAAAATATTGATTCAAAAGAAAGAAAAAAATAAACCCACAAACTAGCTCATGCAAGACAGTTGGTTGATGTTATGCATCCATTAAAAATTAAATACACGACTGGGTCGCACGAACTTGCTTTAATGTGTGAGAGTGCTCTAGGGGCTTGAGATTTTGATAAAAATAAATTTTGCAAAATTCTTAAATAAATACTTAAACTAATTTGAGCTGAAAAAAATACGCCATTTTATTTCTTGGATACATTTGACTTAATGAGAATAAATTTATAAAAATCTGCGGAACGGTTTTTGGCAAAAATTGTTTTTTTTTTTTGGAAAACTTTTTGAAAACATTTTTCAAAAAAAAAAAAATTGAAAAACACCAGTTCATAGGTATTCAGAAAATACATTTATTTATAATTTTTGGAAAAAAAAATTAAATGAGCAGTCTTCAAAATATTAATTAAAAAAAATAAAATAAATTTATAAAAATACAAACAAATAATTTTTTAAAATATTATATTAAATATCTATAATATAAAAATAAGTCGGGTTTTCCTTCCTGACGATATAACTCAAGAACGCACCAACCGATTTCCACGGTTTTGCATTCGTTGGAAAGGTCTCGGGCTCCGCTAGGTTTATAGCAAAGAAAATTCAGGAAAAATATCATCGATGGTAGTTGTAGCCCATTTATAAAATTTTTTCAACTGTAAAGCTATATTTATTCGTAGTACTTATTGGAATTTATTTCTCAAAAATTTATTTGATTTTTAATATTTCAAAATAAAAACAAAAAATAAAAAGGAAATAAATTATAAGGAATTTACATAGCTACATATTTAATCTTTGGTAAGTAAATCATATTTAAAAATATTGCATTGTGTATTTTGTTTGATAGGTTATTGCATTTTTTACTTATTTTGCAGACTCAAGTTCATCGGACAGAAATAAGAAATTTAATAATTGATTATTGATTAATACCATACATTATATGTACATGCATACGGTAAGTAAATTATCTTTAATAATAGTGGATTGTCTTTTTTACTCGCTCTGTAGGGCAAGTATTGCTTTCTTGCAAACAAAAATCGAGGTTCCAATACTGTCTGTGCCGTTGTGCGCCTGTGCTCTTTTCACGTAAAGCTACAGCATAAACAGCTTGACGGATAATTTTTTTTAAACTTGGTGTATAGCAGTTTAAAGAAAATCTTTTGCTAAGGTTTTTGCTTGCGATTTATGTAACTTAATTTTGATTATTTTAAGCAAATGGTCGTATCGAAAGTCAGCTTAAAAGGGCTTTTTTTTTTTAAATGGCCATAACTTCACAACGGCTTGATTAAATTTATTAAAATGGCGAATATACATAAACTGCAAGTTATACATTCGTCGGAAAAAAAAATTTAACGATGATAGCGAAGACCAAAAAAAATGTACAAGTACATATGTACCTACAGACACCTACAAAAGCCCAAACGGGTGTGTTTAATTCTTTAAAACTAGGTACATATATCGAGTCAGAAGGGAAGTTGAATATTCTTGCAGCTCAAAAACTAAAGGTACCTGCAATTATTATAGTTAAGTTGAAGCTAATTTTATTCGAAAATAACTCAAACGATTTTGATAAGTTTAGCTCTTTAGGTATGCCCGCATGACCTATCAAATGGCTGGAAAAAAGTTACCAACAATTGCTAAGAATGGTAGTTTCCATAGGATGGTTTTTGCTTTTTCTATATTACCTATAATAAATTACTACATACCTATATTTTAAATAAATATTTTTCTGGTAGCTCTTTCAAAAATGATAAGTTATTATAATGATAAATGCAGAATACCTATGAATTGGGCTATTTAATTTTGATTTCAAAATCGTAGAAGCCGTATTTGAGGTAAATAAGTTTTCCATAAAAAATCATATGGCAGGTACCGTTAGTTTTATAGCTAGAATGCTAATTCCAAAAACCCCTCTGTAGGACGTCATAATAATACTATGTGTACCAAGTTTGAAGCGAATCGGTCCAGCCGTTTAGGCTGTAGGTGCCGATACAAACAGACGAACAGACAGATAGACAGAATTTTCGGAACCACTTTTTTAGGCTTCTCTATCATCATAATGTTATGTTTGATTGTCCAAAAAAATTTTGTTTGCCTAACTTGCTTTATAGTATCTATAATCGCAACTAAAAAGGGGAAAAATTAACATATCTTTTAAAACTGTCGATATGCTCCAAATGAGGAACATAAACACTTATTAAACAAAGATTTGGAACTTCTTTGCTTACTTATTATAACAAAGGGTATTATTTGTTATTGCTCGAAAAATTTGTTATCATAGTGCTTGCACCCACAGAGCAAGTACGTGCGACCCAGTAGTGCATTTTATTTTTTTTAAAGTTTATTGCATTTATTTTGAGCGTATGTTTAATTAAAACAAATATTATTTTTCAGAAGCAAGTTTACGAGAAACAAAATTAAATTCAACTAAGCTTCTATAATTCATAGCCTTTTAATCTTTGGTAAGTAAATATTGGATTGTGTATTTTGTTTGATAGTTGATTGATTGATTTTTCAGGTTCAAGTTCATCAGGCACAAAACTAAAATCTTTTCTTTCTTTCTTTGGTTCATAGTTTTCACGAAAGTGGTTTACAACGTAAGTAAAATTGTTTTCTTAATTTACATATATTTAAAAATCGTGGATTTTGCATTTATTTTGAATAGATTTTATAAATTTGCATACTTAATGTAATAAATTTAAGAATTTAGTTTCCTATATTAAAGAATGGAAGGAAAAATAAATAGTTCCAAAAAGATAGAAAAAATTATTAAGAAAATAATTGCGGAGAAGCAAAATTTAAAAAAAAAATTAAATCAAACGATGGCGGCAGATTTTTATCACCGAAAGGTGCATTACTTGGAACAGAAAGTGATGCGGGTGTTCCTTCGTCATCTTCGTCAATTAAGAAAAGTGACATCGAATTGCCTGGTATACATATACATATACATATATAATATATATTTTTACTTGCTCTATAGGGACAGTATTGGTTTCGACGTCCGAAAAAGCGGTTTTCGCCAATAGGGTTCGGTCAATTTTTGTAGTTTTTTTATAATTCGCTCAAAAAACGCTCTTCAGAATAAAGAAAAAATGTATGTAATATACATAGAATATTTTGAAGAAAACTGCATATAAGTTTTTGGTAAATGATAATAACGCAAAGGACAATGCCAATTTGGGCCTACACACCAATAACGATGAGTCATATATCGTTAAAAAGGTATTTTTGCGTAGATCAAATGCTTATGTGGCGGCAAGTCTCAATTCGATGTGGGAAAAAAGTTTTGGCTCAGATTAGTAAAAATTCATAAAAAGCTTATATTTTTATATATTTCTATTTCATTTTATATACATTTTTTTTATCTTACTCTGTTCTGAATTTATGTCTATAACTTTTTTCCCACAGTAAATTGAGACTAGCTGCTTTATAAACATTTGATCTACGCAAAAATACCTTTTCAACGATATATATGGCTCATCGTTAATGGTCTGTAGGTCAGCTCCCATACACAAATTGCCTTTCTCCTTTGTTTTTAAAATTGTATTAATTTGGCCATAAGCGGACATTTATATCATTTATAGCACCCAAAAGATGACATCTAAATTTTAAATTTTAAAAGGTTTCTTAACTTTAGTTTTTATAAATTTTTTTAAAAATAAGTACTTCATATTGCTCGAAAACTTTGTTTTCATCGTACTGCACCCACAGAGCAAGTACGTGCGAGTCGTGCATTTTAATTTTTATAATGCTCAGTAAAATAACAACGTTGATTGGATTCTTTCAATTTTTAGACTGGGATGAAGATGATTTAGATTTAAGTTTGATATCAGATGAAATTGCGTCTGGAAAACAAGACGTAACAAGTTCAATTTCGATAGGTACGTACAATTTATTTTTGGTTTCAATGATTATTATTCTATGAATTGAACCAGATTCAAATGGCAGTGTAATTTCAGATGACGGTTTATCTAGAAGAATTTTAGGACAAAGGTTAGGTGCATCTGAGCTTAACAAAATTTCATCAAATCGATCATTGGCTCTCGAAAGGAGAGAAAGAAAAAAAAGGATCCAAAGAATAATTGGTACCGCTGGAAGCAAAGGCGATACAATCTTTAAATTTAAACGTAAATAACATT
The DNA here is from genome assembly GCA_916050605.2 of Platycheirus albimanus. Taxonomy (NCBI): domain Eukaryota; kingdom Metazoa; phylum Arthropoda; class Insecta; order Diptera; family Syrphidae; genus Platycheirus; species Platycheirus albimanus. The sequence goes on along the minus strand of OU696697.1, from coordinate 76,218,802 downwards.
TATAACTTCTTAGAATTAACTTTGTAACTACAAACGATTTTTTTCAAATCTTAGGCATGTACAAAGCTCTTTATTTAGAAGAAATGGATTTCGAATTATTAGTAATAATGATAACGAACGGTGAAATAACAATTAATTTTAATACAAAAACAATGTGTATGAAGAATAAATCATTCCATAATTCTATTTAAATAAAATTATTATTATAGTACGCATACGCCACAGTGTATAATACTGTTTTATCGTTGTTTTTCGAAATTAAAAAAAATAATTCAAATACCTACACCAAGTCATGTGAATTAAGAATATTCGTATAGCTACTTATAATTTTTGAAAAAAAAAGAACTTTTTTGAAATCATTAAATTAAATTATCAAAAATAGTTTTAAGAAATGCTTTTAAAAATACCAAAAACAAAAACAAATAAAAATATTGGTATGCATCACAAATTGAACTACCTAAATCTATGTATTTAAAAGGTGTTTGATTTCGAAAGAATCGTTTAAGCAGTTTTTGAGATAGTCGAAAGCAAAAAACCGGTCCTATGGAAGGTACCGTTCTTAGTTATTGTTAGTAATATCTTTTATAGCTCATTGTACGCAAGCCACCGTTTAGAAAGGCTACACTGAAAAATTAACAAAGCCATCTTTTAGAAAACTGTAAAGAACTATGCCAAACGAAGTTTGAGTCAATTCAATCAAGCCGTTGAGTTGCGAACTTACTTAGAGTTTAATCAAAATCGTTTGAGCTGTTTTCGAGAAAATCCAAAATGAAAAAAATCGTAACTTGAAAGGTTTCAGTTTGAGCCGGTCTAAAACGAAATAAAAAAACCTCGACAACAATTTTTCTTCAATCTGCTATATATCAAGTTTGAAGAAAATCCATCAAACCGTCTAGGCTGTAGCTGGACGTGAAAAAGCGCACAGACGCACATACGCACATCCGCACAGACGCATATCCGCACAGACAGACCCACGGATGGTATATGGAAAAAAACACTTTTTTGGGCTTCTCTATCAGCGATTTTTTATCTGCACGAAACCAATACTTGCCCTATAGAGCAATTAAAAGCGCTAATACAATTGGTTAAAGTATAACGGAATCACTTTTTTAGGCTTCTCTATCATCGTAATGTTATGTTTGATTGTCCAAAAAAATTTTGTTTGCCTAACTTGCTTTATAGTACCTATAATCGCAAGTAAAAAGTGGAAAAATTAACATATCTTTTGAAACTGTCGATATGCTCCAAATGAGGAACATAAACACTTATTAAACAAAGATTTTGAACTTCTTTGCTTACTTATTATAACAAAGGGTATTATTTGTTATTGCTCCAGAGTCCAGACCCAGTAGTGCATTTTATTTTTTTAAAAGTTTATTGCATTTATTTTGAGCATATGTTTAATTAAAACAAATATTATTTTTCAGAAGCAAGTTTACGAGAAACAAAAATTAAATTCAACTAAGCTTCCTTTTCTTTTATAATTCATAGCCTTTTAATCTTTGGTAAGTAAATATTGGATTGTGTATTTTGTTTGATAGTTTATTGATTGATTTTTCAGGCACAAAACTAAAATCAACTAAGCTACCTTTTCTTTGGCTTAGAAAGTAAGATTGAATATTATTTTAATCTTTGGTTCATAGTTTTCACGAAAGTGGTTTACAACGTAAGTAAAATTGTTTTCTTAATTTAAATAGATTCAATGGTTTTAACACACGTGAGCATGCAACATAAAGTTGCACAGTCGAGATTGATTAATATTGCGTAGCATTATCTTTAAAAAAAAATTGTTTCATTTTAATTCAACGTTTCCTGGGGTAAGATTGTGCGAAATATCCGTTGCACTAAATCTCTCCTTATACCTTCGTCGGTCAATGGGATCAACTGGATACCAATGTGTAGGTCTAAGGCATCTTCTTAAGCGCGAGCCCAAACTACAGCTTATTTGTTAAATTTTAAAGATACAGTATCCCGGAATAAGTAGCCACGGCAAGATCGCAACCACTGCAACAAACCAAATCATAGCTCAAACGCTGAGCTTATATAAATATATCATTGCAAATGAAAGTGCAATAATCTAAAATAAAAAACACACTAATATTCAAATGGTAAACTTTAAAGTTTGTAAAAAAAAATCTTACCCAAGCTAAAAATATAAAAAATAACGCCACATATCTTATCACATTTAACATATAAATACTTTATTGAACGAAGAATTATTTCAATTATTGCTTGCAAGTTTTGTTCTGTATTTATAACTTACGTTTGAACAGAAGAAAATAGAAGCAAGGGCCATGATACCCACTGTTGCCATAGTCAATTCTTTTTTCAGCACCCGAACTATTTCAAATTCGTCGAAGAGAGATGTCATAACTGAAAAGAGTTGAACAATCTGAATTTCAGATTATCATTCAGATCACGCGTATTGTGCAAATTTGTATTCAACTTCAACAGCAGGCATTTGTCCTTAAGGTGGTAAGTTGAACTGTGTAAATTATGTGGATCGTGCATTTGAGGTTAAATTCACCAGTCTGTCCATAGTCCAAAATGCCGAGAGGACGACGACGTGCGAACATCGGCCGCCGCACAAGACATGCAAGCCAGCAACAAGTGTATTCACAGAACTTAAGCGAAGAACAACAAAATATAGTAAGAGAAAATGCCCGATTGAGACAACGCGTGAGCACACGAAGATCATTGGCATCATACAATCGCTTGGCATTCCAATATGATCCCACTGCGAACTACAGTGATGATGACAATTTAGAAATTGGACCAATGACGACTGTATGCCGATATTGCAATGCGTTAAAGTTCAAAAGAGAAACGGCTGGATTGTGCTGCGCAAGTGGAAAAGTCAAACTGGATCCATTACTTACACCACCACAGCCACTGAAATCATTGTTCGATGGAACTGATCCCGATTCCAACCATTTTCTTCAACGCATTCTTGAATACAATAACTGCTTTCGCATGACTTCCTTTGGAGCTAATATCATTCGAGAAGGCGGCTTCATGCCGACTTGCAAGGTAAAAGATACAACACACACAACCAATCACTCACACCAACACAATCAATCACATAACAACTATACATACACCACACCCTAGACCACCACACGATCAGAAGTCACCGTATTCTTCAAAAATAAATAAATTAATTCTATCTTAACTGTTTGCCATCACAGATACAAGGACAAATATATCATTTGCATAGTTCAATGGTGCCAGCACCAGATGAAGAGCATCAATTTCTGCAAATATATTTCATTTCGTCGATGGTGGATCAGCTGAATGTGCGGTGCAATATACAGGGAACACAACAGTTAAAGAGACGAATTATTGAACAGTTGCAAGCATTTTTTCACGCTAATAACGCTGTGGTTAATATGTTCAAAACAGCATTAGAACGAATGCCATCGGATACGCACAAATTTGTCATAAGAGCGGATCGTACCCCAACAGGTGAACATGTGCGAAGATTCAATGCACCCATCGTTGATGATGTTGCTGCAATTATTGTTGGCGATCCAACTACATCACGAGATATTGTCGTTCAGCGAAGAAGTAATATCATGCATCGTGTAAACGAGACACATCGTTTGTACGATGCTTTACAATATCCAATAATTTATTGGCATGGGCAAGACGGATACGACATCACGTTAAAGATGGTCGATCCAATTACAGGTACAATATTCACACACTAATTATTGCTGTTATTGGTTTCTATTAACAATCCATTTAATATTGCATTTTCAGGCGTATCAACGAACAAAAATCTAAGCGCAATGAATTACTATGCGTATCGTATGATGATTCGTACACATGAGGAGAATGTCATTCTGAAGTGCCGTCGGCTATTCCAGCAATTCGCTGTCGACATGTATGTCAAAGTCGAGACCGAACGTTTAGCGTTCATCCGATTCAATCAGGCAAAGCTACGATCTGAGGACTATATACACTTGCGTGATGCTATTCATTCAGATGGTAATGTTCAGAATATTGGACGCCTGACGATTCTCCCATCATCTTATATCGGAAGCCCACGCCACATGCACGAATACGCTCAAGACGCTATGACGTACGTGCGAAATTATGGAACTCCGGATTTATTTATTACGTTCACATGCAATCCAAAGTGGACGGAAATTGAACGTGAGTTGGACCCGGGCCAAAAACCGCTAGATCGCCATGACATAATCGCCAGAGTATTTCAGCAAAAACTCAATGTTATGATGGATGTGCTTACTACGTATCGAGTTTTTGGTGACACACGTTGTTATATGTACTCGGTGGAATGGCAGAAGCGTGGACTACCGCATGCTCATATCCTAATTTGGTTGTTGAACAAATTAAATTCAAATGAAGTGGATGACATCATATCAGCTGAAATTCCTGATCCAGTCACTGATCCCCATCTACACGACATTGTGACGACACAGATGGTGCATGGACCGTGCGGTGCATTTAATCCATTATCGTCTTGCATGGCTGATGGAAAGTGCACAAAACGATATCCGCGACCGTTAGTTGCTGAAACAGTCACAGGGAACGATGGATATCCAGTTTATCGTCGACGTTCAAAAGAAGATAATGGTCGAACTATCAAAGTTAAAGTTCAAAATCAAGAGATTGAGATCGGAAATGAGTTCATTGTACCATATTGCCCGCTGCTATCGCGAATTTTCGAAACACATGTGAACGTTGAGAGTTGCCATTCGGCCAAATCAGTCAAATATTTGTGCAAGTACGTCACAAAGGGCAGCGACATGGCTGTATTTGGTATTGCGTCGGAAAATGCGAATGACGAAATCAGCAACTTCCAAATGGGCAGATACGTCAGTACTAATGAAGCACTGTGGCGATTATTTTCATTTCATATTCATGAAAGATATCCCACAGTTGTACATTTAGCAGTGCATTTGGAAAATGGACAAAGAGTTTACTTCACTGAGACTAATGCGGCACAACGAGCTGAGAGACCACCATCGACAACATTGACTAGCTTCTTTGCAATGTGTGAAGCAGACCTATTCGCAGCGACGCTGATGTACGTTGAAATGCCAAAGTATTACACTTGGAATCAATCAACAAAGAAATTCCAACGTCGCAAACAAGGAACCCCAGTTCCCGATTGGCCACAGGTGTTTTCCACTGATGCACTAGGTCGCATGTATACTGTTCATCCTAGAAATGATGAATGTTTTTATTTGCGACTGCTGTTGGTAAATGTACGTGGACCAAAATCATTTGCGCATTTAAAAACTGTGAATGGCCACCAATGCCAAACATATCGAGAAGCATGTCAACTATTGGGTTTGCTGGAGAACGATTCTCATTGGGATTTAACACTTGCGGATTCAGTTATTTCATCAAATGCGTACCAAATACGAACGCTGTTTGCAATTATCATCACAACATGTTTCCCTTCACAACCAATTCAGTTATGGAACAAATACAAAGACGACATTTGTGAAGACATCTTGCATCGCTTGCGCATTCGAACGAATAATCCCCACATGCAAATAACCGATGAAATCTACAATGAAGGATTGATTCTGATTGAGGATCAATGCTTGACTATTGCAAACAAGCTACTGATTGAAGTAGGAATGATTGCGCCAAATCGATCGATGCACGATGCATTCAACCAAGAATTAAATCGAGAGCTGCAATACAATGTTGATACATTGCAGGAATTCGTTCGAAATAATGTGCCGTTGCTGAATGAACAGCAAAAACAAGTATACGAAACATTAATACAAGCGGTGGACAATAATACTGGTGGTCTATTCTTCCTGGACGCACCTGGAGGAACAGGGAAAACATTTGTCATTTCATTGATTTTAGCCACTATTCGATCAAGATGTGACATAGCTTTGGCGTTAGCATCATCTGGAATTGCGGCGACTCTTCTAGATGGCGGTCGTACTGCACATTCTGCGCTAAAGTTGCCACTCAATTTAAACACAATTGGTACTCCAACATGCAATATTTCCCGATCCAGTGCAATGGGAAAATTGTTGATGCAATGCAAGCTTATTGTTTGGGATGAATGCACAATGGCACATAAGAAATCACTTGAAGCACTTAACTTCACACTGAAGGATCTTCGGCGAAATAACAACATCTTTGGTGGCTTGATGATATTGTTGGCAGGCGATTTCAGGCAGACGTTGCCAGTAATTCCCCGTGGAACACCTGCAGATGAATTGAATGCTTGCCTAAAGGCATCACGTTTATGGAATAACGTGAAAACATTATCGCTAACCACTAATATGAGAGTTCAACTTCAAAATGATCAAAGTGCTGCACAATTTTCCAAACAATTGTTAGCTGTTGGAAATGGAAAAGTCCCAGTTGATGCGACATCTGGATTAATAACTCTTACCAACGACTTTTGCCGATTTGTAGACTCTCAATTAGCTCTTATTGAAAATGTTTTCCCAAACATTTGTGAGAATTATCAGAATTATACTTGGTTAAGTCAACGAGCAATTCTCGCCGCAAAGAATAATGATGTAAATGCACTGAATTTCACAATTCAATCAAAAATCGATGGCGATTTGGTGACATACAAATCCGTTGATTCCATAACAAATCCCGATGATGTAGTTAATTATCCAACGGAGTTTTTGAACTCTCTGGAGTTACCAGGATTTCCACCACATAACTTGCAACTCAAAGTTGGTTCGGTTATTATGATATTGCGTAATTTGAATCCACCGCGACTGTGCAACGGTACTCGACTTGCGGTTAAAAGACTTATGCCGAATTTGATTGAGGCAACCATTATTAACGGAAAGTACGCAGGTGAAAATGTATGTATTCCTCGAATACCAATGATTCCGACTGATCTTCCGTTTGACTTCAAACGATTGCAATTTCCGGTTCGCCTTGCGTTCGCAATGACAATTAACAAGTCGCAAGGCCAATCGCTTAGTGTTTGCGGGATAAATTTAGAAAATCATTGTTTTTCACATGGGCAGCTATACGTTGCGTGTTCACGAGTTGGGAAACCATCCGCTTTGTTTGTGTTAACGTCAGACCAAAAAACAAAAAATGTGGTTTACCAAAGAGCACTTCAATGAAACGGATAATTTGCGACTTTTTTACTTAAAGAAGTTCAACTAAATTACACTTCATTTTTGTAATCGAAATGAATTCATTACTGTTGTGAAATGAAATAAAAAACAAAAAATTCCTTTTCAAATATAAAACAAAAAAAATCATTTTTCTTCATATTTTAATCCCCAAACTAAATAATACAAAAAACGAAGCCATCTGGTGGCGAAACGGAGTTCGCCGGGTTTGCTAGTTAATTTATATATGTGTGAAATTTCGAAAGTATCGGTTGAGCCGTTTTCGAGATAGTCGAAAACAAAAACAAAACTGTCCTATCGAAAGTACCGTTCTAGGACATTTTTTTAAAAAAATTTTCAGCCATATTATTGGCCCTACTTAAAAAGTAACACTGATTTTCTTAAATCAAAATCGTCAGAGCCTTTAAAAAAAAAAGCTTAAACATAACGGTTATATGGCAGGTTCCGTTATTTTTTGAGCAAAAAAAAAATTCAATTTTCCCTCTGTAAAATACCTAAAAAACTCTATATACCAAGTTTGAAGAAAATCGGCCCACCCTTTTGGGCTGTAGGACAGACAGGCAGACGGACAGAATTTTAAGACCATATTTTTTCGTGTTCTAGCATCGTAACATAGATTTTTTTTTCGACGAATGCATAACTTGCCTTATGCATAGTACCTATAATCGCAAGTAAAAAAGTTTTATTTTTTATGAACGACATTTTTCCAAAATGAGTTGCAAGATTTGTTTTATCTTAGTAAGATGTCTGTTTAGTTTGCAGTACACCATAGGGCAGCCCGTTATGATTCTAAGACTATTTCTAGCTAGTAAGCTCTGAAACGTTCTTGACTTCCTTAGCTTAGGGAGTTCTTCACAAAAGCTGGATTTTTTACTCTACTCTCTCTCTCCAAAACCACATCAGGGTTCTGGCCCAATTAAAGACGTTTTGTGTCCCTATTTTCGACAATAACTTGGCCTGGTACATAGTGGGGGTAGCTATTTGTCTAAAATTGTAAGTTTCTCCAGTACTTGTATTTCTTCTAGTCAACTCTGTCTGGAAATTTTCTTCGAAGTTGTTTTTATAAATCAATAATCAAAGCCCACCACTTTAAATGACAAAGTGTAATGGCGATGACCTTCATTGCGAGACTTTACACCTTGTCAAGTGAGTTCCTAGTCAGTGAAAGTTCGATGTTTTGTATATAGGTATGCCAAAATCGTTCAACCGAACTGTTGTTGTTTGAAGTTGAGGTCTTTTCTTTGTAAATAATTGAGATAATATAGTGCGACTAATAAGCAGCATTATCTTCTATGGATAATGCTACTGAGGGTTTAATGTAAGCTCTTATGGGCTGTTATTAGACTGCCGAAAGGAAAACGCTGACTTCTTATAACTTAATAAGTCAAACATTTTATAAGATCTTCCCCTCCCTCTGAACAGTATGATTATCTGCAGGTATACACTTTGTAAGAAATGAGTATCTGCTATTCTTGTGCTTAGCATTTCGTCCATCCATCTAGTTATTTTTAGGGGAACCCTTTTTCTTTCGTGAACTTTTTGTGTAATGTACGCGCACTGAATGGATTTATTAATACCCTTAGCATGAGATGAAAGTTTACAATCGTTTTGGGAGAGAAGGACATAGCAAATCATTTTTGGTGGTACGGTGGACTTAGATAGGTGAATATTTCCAACAAAAAACAAAGTTTATAAGCCAGATTGAAGGTTGATAACTGCTGCTAAGAAAATTGAAACTAAAACACCAAAAAGGCCAGTTATAAATTTCGGTCTAAACAAAAATTCCTAACATCTTCCCACCTGCAGCACTTGAAAAAAAGACTCCAAACTTTTGCATAAATTCAATAGAATCTTATAACGTCCGACAAAATAGGTATTTCGTATAAATTTGCCATACAAATATGAACATTAATAGTGGATAGCTTTAATTTTTATCTTTTGAAGTGTTGCAGATGATTGCACACAATGCACAGACCGCATTATAAAAAAAAAAATAAAATTGAACTTAAAAAAATCGGAAATATTTTTGAAAATAATGGGCAAAATGGAGCCAGCTAAAAGATGGTAGTCTGAGAATTCTAAGTAGGTACGTACATATACACATTATATACTCACAGATACTACATATATACTTTTGAACACTTTAGGATGCATCCAAATTTTCTAGTAGGCCATAAATATTTTAAGTTTACCTGTGCATTGTGCTACATTCAAAAGTGTCCTAAGACAACGCCATTGAGCCAGAGTATTTAAAAAAAGACTGTTATTTACTTTGCCTTTTTGTTTGCGGAAATAACAAGGGCACTATTTTCTTTTTAAATTCATTGCGCTATTTAAAAGGATAAAGATTTTTTATTAGTGAACTTCCTCATCAATAACATGAATGCGAATTTGAATTTGTTTGATTAATTTTTTGGCTTTCAAGTCTTAACTAGTCAACCAATTTTGTACACAATTTCAGGAGTATAGAAAAGAACATAACACATACAAGGTACCTACCCTTCTTCCGAGAAAAAAATACTGTTCAATTCAAAACTTGTCCTTTGTTTTATATAAACAAAACACCCACATTCCACACCCACATGGTCGTTGATTCTGACCAAAATTACATACAGAATACAACTCGTCCCTCAAGTTAAGCTAGACTGTTAAAATAATCCATAATCTTTCCTCTTACTTTATTCTTTGTTGCCTTATAATTCCCCAAGCTATATCATAATGATTTTAATGATCGCCTCCTATACGAGAACAATGAAAGAACTCCATTATTTCGGTATCCGAAAAATCGTGGTGATTATACGCTATCACATGCATCCAAACACGCACGCATTCCCGTATCAGCCAATTGTATACTCAGGGATGAATAAATAAAGTAAAATGCATAATTAAACCATTTAATTCAGAAGGAATAGAAGAGAGAGAGTCGGTGTTGTATAGTCCTTCCTTTTGAATACACGAAACTATCTACCTACATGAAGCGAAAAGCGAATGAACGAATAAATTCGAAGCATGCACGATCCCAGCAGGAAATTCGGCGTCAATGAAAATTTTTGCTGAATTCCTCAATGAATTCAGTAGCAGAATAAGTAGAAAAATTAAATGCAATGATAAAGTCAGTGAAAAGTAATGCAACGTTTCCTCAGTTCATGACTCGAAACCCATCATCTGCTTTTGTGATTGGGACACATAAGAAAACAACTGTCTTTTGTACGGAATTGAAATAGTTATTTTATTAAAGAAAAGTATGCGGTGATTCACATAAGGAAAAGTCATGCATAAGTTCATCAGTTCGTTGCCTTAATCCACCTTTCTGTTTGATGAGAATACATCATGTTTTCCATCACCCAAGCTGATGAATAACCAACTTCTGAGGAAGTAGTGATTTCATTAATGAATGTTCATCGAGAATGTAAGCATGTGCTTCTTGGCCTAGGACACCCCCATGTTAAATTCCTCAAAGGAATCAGCAGAAAAGAAGCGGTTGCAACTCCCATTTCCTCAAGGAAAAAGCAGGTTATTCCTCAATGAATTTTATGAAATTTCCCACTGGGATGTGCCATTAAAGCTTTGCACATACCAAGCCAAACATCACTGAAAAGGATGAAACGAAAAGGCCCAATGAACACAAAATCTAGTGAACCATTTGAATACACTTATGTAATACCTTGGTCTCTTTTTTCATGCCGATAAATATCACGAAAGTGTGGTATATCAAGAGAAAAATAGGGCAAACTTTGTGTATTTGGTGTCCTCATCCTCAGCAGAATGTTTTTTTTTTTTGTGTTGCCACTCAACACAACTTGTTCCAATTTCTGGAACTCGTTTTCTCTTTCTCTATCTATCTCTGAGTAGTTTGTCGTTCTACACATCCTTCTCAGCGAAACAACCTCTACTTATACAAGGTGTGCCAAAAGAAATCACAATATTGGAAGATGCTCTTATTTTTGCAAATGGCCGCCAATGTCAAATCTGTTTTGACATTTGTGGGCTAGACAGATGCAGAATACAAGTGAACAAGCCATGGAGCGATGCATGAACCGACATGAACCGATATTCTGAAGGTGGCGTTCCCGGGTCGCCTCATCTCTCGTTTTGGCGATTTGCACTGGCCCGCAAGATCGCACGATTTAACCGTTTCAGACTTTTTTGTGGGGTTTTTTGAAGTCCCGTGTTAACATGAACAAGCCCAAAACTCTGGAACATTCGACACGAGTGCAAGAATCTGTCGCCCGAAGTTCTCGCTGAAGTGATGAAAAATGCCATAAAACAAGCAATCAATTGTGACGGCGCCCATTTGGCCGATATCATCTTCTCGACTTGACCAATACAATTCTAAAGGTTCAAATAAACATAATCAAAAAACAGAATCGAAGTTTTTAATTTAGAAAAAAAAGAGAGCCAAACAACATCGGATGGATAACTTCTTTTGGCCCACCCTGTATTTCCTGTACTAAATGATTTTCATTTTGAAACAATTTTCATGCCAACCGTAACATTGTCATTACATTGGTTTATAGGCAGGCCTGTCTCAAACAGAGTTTTTAAACTATATTTCCATAAATCAATTTGATCAGGAAGCAGTTTCTACAAAAAAATTATGAAGGGTCTTAATTTTTCTATCTTATTAAAATCACTAACAGGGATATCAATTTCGCTTCTCAGAAGTACCCCACAAAAGAAATTAAGTTTTTTAATTTCATTATGTATTTTTTAGCAGCACCAACGAAGAATTTTGAATATGTACCAGAATTTCGGTAAAAAGTATATATTATAGATATGAGATACCAACGGTGTTTTAAAATGTTCGCAAGTTAAAATGTACTTAACTATAATAAATTAAACTTGTTTTAGGATAATACTCTTTTTCACGTTTTACCACAGCATTCGTGCATACTTTTTCTAAGTCAACAATTGTTAACAATAGTCAACAAAAATGCGTTCCTCTAATCCAACTTAGTTACAATTTGAAAGTATACGACGTCATAACAGCGTTCCTAAATTAACGTTGAAATGTAAAATAGTTACGATTTGTTACTAATTCCAACTCACTTCCATGATATGAGTTAAGATTGTTGATCTGTCAAATCGAACGTTTTCTCTTAAACAAATCAAAGTCTTTCTTAAAAATCAAACCAGAAAATTGCAAATAATCGATTTGAGCAGCAAGAACGTTTTTATTTAATAAAATATATTTTTCGCCAATTTTAAACGATGAAGGAGAATAATTTAATTAGTTCCTCAATTCACAAAATAATGTTAAAATTGGACGTTTGACAGTTTAACAAATTCTCTTCTTATCGTTTAAATGGTTTTTAAAAAACCCAACGAATCCAAACAATGACACTTCAACAAATTCTTTAGACATAACGACAATTGTTGACTATGGTTAGAAAAAGAACGCACCACATCTTACTGTCAATTTTTTTAATTTTTACTAACCGGTGGATTTTGGATATAAATAAATAAAAGTAAAGATTATATTGTTGAGAGTTTAAAGCCGAAGCTGCGAATCAGTCAATCCAGAACAACACGATACGAAACTGAACGAAAAAGGGGTTTTCAAACATAAATATAATCAATCAAAAAAACTAATACTGTACCTTCCCTGCAATATACCTAATGTTCCAAAAACAATGGCTATCTCGAAAGCCACTTCAGGAATTTTAATTAAAAACAAATGTTTTTGTTCAGAAATTGTTATCTAGCAACATTGCAACATTCTAACTATTTGCTTTTTACATTATTTTTCATGAGTACTCTATAGTACATAAATGGGTTATTTTGAAAAATGTGCAGCTTTTTTCATTATTATCATAATTTGATAATATGTTTAGCTTAGTTTAGTTCTTTTTCACTTTCGGACAATTAAAGAGATTTCTTCTGTTAGCGAAAAATATGTTGTAAAACATACTAATGATAAAACAAAGGAAATACTATTTTTTTGTGATTTTTCCTTAAACTTTTACTTGCGATTATATTTAGGTACTATAATTTTCATATGACAATCTTAAACGCCATACCGATTACCCTAGTTGGAAAAATTTGACCCAACAATTTTGTTTTTCTTTAAATCTATCCACCTATCTGTTTGTCTGCATCAGAACCTACAGCCTGAACGCTTGCACTAATTCACTTCAAATTTGGTACACAGTATTTCTAGGACATCCTCCTACAAAAGGAATTGGGACTTCTAAAACTGTTTATCCTCCGGTTCTAAAGGGCCTAGGTATGCCAATAATTTAATAATTTGATTTTTAATTTGACTGTACCGTTTTGAATTTTTTTAGCACGTCGAAAAATGTCGGTCTAATAGTTCTGTCTGTCTGTATTGGTACCACTATAACCAAAATAGATACAATTTTGGCTTTGTATAGTATGTTCACTTAGGGCATACTACAGAGGGTTTTTAATACCAATTGAAAGCTTATACATATGTCTCGGAACAGCTCCAACGATTTTAATAAGACTTACATGTCGGTGTTTTTAGATATAGAATAGACTATATTTTAGTTTAAATACATTTTTCAGGAAGACTTATAACAATGATATCCATAAAACCAGTTTCTTTCTATCAAACTTTTTCATTAATTACCGAACCTATTTCTACGAATTTTGGAATATGGAAAGTCTTTATTGATTTGATTAATATATTGATACTATAAATGTTAAAGTTTTTTTTTTTTTTTATTTAAAAAAAGTTCCTTATGTTTTGAAAATAATTGGCTTGTTGTCGGACAATGTGTGGGTAATTGAAAGTCAGCTTTGACAGTTAAACTAAGATTTTCGTTTTTAAATCATTACGCCTGATGCGTCTTCTTTTCAAATTCCAGTCCTGGTGGTGTTTTGTAATAAGTGTGCTATTTATGTATATTAACATTATCTGTTTTTTTTTTTTTTATTAATGGACATATGTTTATGTATCCGGAAAATAATTGCCAGAGGACTCTGCACAAGTGGCTTTCTTCGCGTCATAAAACTTTGAAACTGGCTCTGATGATGGGTTTCTAGGATAGTTAAAGGAAGAACACAAAAAAAAATTTGGTAAAAATTCCCTTGCGGATACAAAATTGCCTCAGATTTTACCACTTTTATATACATATATCTATAAGAAAAAACCTACACAACAACAATGACTCCCATAAAACGACCAAACGGCAAAAAGACACAAAATGCAGCAAAATATTATCATGTTGTGTATGACGTAACGATATAATATTTATATACGAGTATGAGAGAAAACAAGGCTCACGATAAAAGATATCACTGGCTGATAAAAATTCCTCGTCGTCCTCGTTGCGCTGGTGTTTGGTTGGTGGCAGTGGTTTATTCAGTTTGGTTGTGTTGTGCCACACATATAAATGGCTTTCGAATGGTTTTAATGGCTTCCTCTGGTTTTATTTTGTATATTATATACAATTTCGTGACGCGTCTCTTGGGTAAGGAGTAAGGACTTAAATTGGCAGAAAGGCAAAAAAGCCAACAAATCTGTACAAAAACGAGGACAACAAGGAGAATAAAAAAACATGTGCAAATTCATGAAATTATGATATAGTAATGGTGGACGCGGGAGCGGAAATTTATGCTGATTATGGCTAATTGAAATGTGGCAAAAAATATTAAACACCAACCAATGAATTTTTTTTCATCCTCATAGGTCATCTGCTAACAGCTTTGGGGAATAATTTCAGATTAATATGTTTTAATTATTTATATAAGCTTATATTGTATTTTTTTTTTTTTTTTGCAGAAAAAGAGTTTTATTTGCATAAGCTTTGACCTGATTGAAATTTGAAAAAATAAATTGTTTTAATCGGATATGATTTATTTTAAAATTTAATCCGCAATTGAAAACTAAACGTACATTGTTTTTTGTTCATCATGTAGTGATTTGGTTTGAGTGCTATTTGTATTTTTTTGTTAATTGAATTAATTGCTCAGTTTCAGTCATATAGGTAAATGCATGGAAAACATTTTAAAGATATGAAAATATTTTTGATTTGTTTTTTTTTTTGCCCAAGATAGATGGGATTATAAAAATTAATTATAAATATATTAACTACTTAACTTTTTTATTAATTGCGCTTAAATTTAGTTTACCTACTCAAACTGATGATTCGAGAATTCATTTTTTTTAAATCTAGGGCACAATTCGAATTACACATAAAATCCATACAAGATACAAATATTCTGGTCTTTTTTAAAAGTATATAATACTAAAACAAATCAAAATATTTTATTGATGTCTTAATTTTCTTCGTCTTTAAAGAAATCAATGTTATTTCCGCCTCCACCTACTTTAATAGGGCTTTTCACAAAATTTCGCAAAAATAATATTTTTCAAACTAACTGGGATTTTTTTTTTACACCTTCAGGTCAGGGATTTGAAGTTTTCTTTTTAGATTTGTTTGTACCTTATCAGTGTTAATTTTAGACTCAATCTCTTCCAAGCATTCTAAGCTGCCGCTGGAGTCCCTCAATGCAGCTTCTTTGGCTCTGTCCATTTTATTTTTGTTATTAAAAATATTTAAATGGTTACATAATATTCTCATATCTTACTTTACTCTGGCGGTAAGAAATTCTGTGATGCAATCGCATCTCCTATTCAACTAAATCTAAAAACTGCTTAGAGCTTAATATTGAAATCGCCTTTCAATTTACTTTCCATATAAATGCAAAAAATCTCCTTTCCATCTCTCAAATTCAAATTCATTTCTCTAGAACTGAAAGCATTCATTTAATTTAATACTGTTCAACATAGTATCAAAATCATCTCCAAATACTTTTAATATTGAATATTGAAGATTATAATATTAAGCCAAATAAATAGAGGTATTAGGTTTGGCCAGGTTAGATTTAGGTGGTTTTAAGCTAGATAGGTGTTAGCTAACACATTAAGTCTGAAAAAAGAACCGTTGTTATCTGTATCTATACATATAATAAAATTGTAACAGGTCGATGTCTGTACATTGAAGATATAGATGCAAAACTAATATGGGGAGTCTCTATTAGACCCACAGAAGCCAAAACAAACATTTTTAGAATTTTTGTCTGTCTGTCTGTCTGTCTGTCTGTCTGTCTGTCTGTATGTTTGTACGCGCATCACGCAAAAACTACTGCATGGAATTGAATGCGGTTTTCACAGATTTATTAATAGTACGCCAACTTAATATAGGCTACATTTTACTGCAGGAAAATATATGATTCTGGTTGTTTTTTTAATATTGCTGAAATCGAACGTTATTCAATTAACTTAACGCAAAATTAAAAGATTTTAAGCAAGTTAGCGTCTCAATTACATAATGGCGCTGAAAATCATATAAATAGCGCCACACTTACCTACATATACATGAATAGAAATAAGTTAGTCGTTCTGAATAGAAGTTACATCAAAAACATCATAGATGGCGCTATTTACCACCATATAAACAATGTCTCATTCAGCGAAAGCAGAAATCGAAAAATAATGTAACCATAAAGAACGATGAACGAGCAATACTTACGCCCAAACTGATGAAGCGGAACTGCCATAAATAGCAGTATCGACGCGTTGCATGTTGCATCGTTTTGAAAGTGGGCATTCCAATTAGGTATATTGCTTCAGAGCTTAACCCTCCAACTTTGCAATTTAAACCGTTATGATACTTCGAAATAATATTATACAGAAGCCAAAAATCTTACGGCTGTTGAGCGGGTAAGGTATGTAGCTTTCATACCACGCATACCCCCCACTTTAAACCGGTTGTGCAAAAACAAAAATATACTGAGATACCTACTTTATTCTTAAATCAACGCGTACGAAGTAGCGGGCAAAAGCTAGTATTACAATAAAAAGATCCAGGTCCATCAGTTCAACAATGTCCCAAAAAAGAATTATCCCGAAAAGATTTTATCTATACAGGGTGATTCACCAGCGTTGTGCCAAAAAGCTAGAGCGTGTAGGTTAAGTTGAGACAAGAAGAAAATCGTATGGGAGGGGGGGTCTATTCCCCTCCGTTTAGCCGGGAGGGGCAATTTTCTGAAAAATTGACTTATTTTGTAAAAAAAAATATTTAAAATCAACGGGTTCGTTTACAACACCGTGTTATACCTTTTTGGAAAGCCAAAAACTTTTCCTTTTATTTTGTTTTTAAATTAAATTGTTTTAACGAATAGTTTAAAAAATATAAATTTTCAAACTCAAAATTTTGAAAAAAAATTTGAAAAAATAATTTTAAAACTAATTTTTTTCAAAATTTTACGTAATTAAGTATAATTTTTGTTCTCAGAATTCAACGTTTCCATTAATCTTTAATCCAACACTGAAAACCGTATGGCTCTACGACTTTTTGTTGCCAAGGTATTCAAAAATAACCGAACCTACTTCTTCACAAAAACAAGAAAACCTAGCCTTACGGGATGGCACAAGTGACCATTTAGCCAATTTTTTCGTGAAAATTTATATTTTTTAAACTATTCGTTAAAACAATTTAATTTAAAAACAAAATAAAAGGAAAAGTTTTTGGCTTTCCAAAAAGGTATAAAACGGTGTTGTAAACGAACCCGTTGATTTTAAATATTTTTTTTTACAAAATAAGTCAATGTTTCAGAAAATTGCCCCTCCCGGCTAAACGGAGGGGAATAGACCCCCCCTCCCATACGATTTTTTTCTTGTCTCAACTTAACCTACACGCTCTAGCTTTTTGGCACAACGCTGGTGAATCACCCTGTATAAGGCATGTACATTGTACAATGCTCATTGGAGGTGGTCAATTGTCCCCTCCTCTTTTTTGTCCATAGGTACAGCTTCTGCAAAATTCGTTTGCGAGTACGCCAAGTCTCTTTGCTGGTCTACTTATGAAACAGTGTCATGGAACAAACAAAATTAGAATTTTTGGTGTTTTCTGAGGATTTCTCATATCTGCCGTGATAAATTTTGTTGAACAACTTCAGATTCGTGTCCAGCGAATAGAAATAATTACACCAGAACTTTCCACTTCAAGTCCTTTTCGAAAACAATTTTAATAGGCTTTGATGAGTGCAATAGATGTTATTTGTATAAGAACGTTCATCATTCCTAACATCTTGAACTACGTAGAAGATGTATATTTCGAAATATCTTTAATAAAATAACTTATATGCGTCTTCCGAGAAAAGATTATTCAATATTTGAGCAATACTTAAAAAGTAGAATTGATTTGCTTCTTCTGTTTTGCAACAAATTGTTTGGATTATAAATGTCCCATTTTACAATTTTAAAATTATAAAGCTCATAGACTTAATGGTTTGATCCAAGCAACGTCGACGATCTTCCCGTTTTTAAATCATTGTGTATCTGTGTTGTTATCGAAGTGGTTAGGAATGTCACTTCTTTTTTGCTGTTCACGAATAAACTTAAATATGAAGAGGAATTCAAAACCCTCAGTCAATTATTATACTCAATGCAAAACGAGTAATTTGTTCAAAAGAAAACGTACAAAGCGTTCATCAAAATGTACAAAGCTTGAAACAAGTCCCTATCAAAGGTCCAGTTCCGTTTCTGTAGGAAATCCAGAAGAGGTATACTCGTATGTACATTCTAAAAACTAAACTAGGTACCTTACCTACTCACTATTTGATCTAAATTTATTTGATAAGCGCTTGCTTTGAAACTGTGAAGTAAAACAAAACCTAATAAATCAAAATAACATACAAATGTGTAATTTAACACAAAACGACCTCGATCGGCCTGACTCTTTAAAAATAGTTCGTTTTATAACTTCAAAGAAAAAAGTATTCGATAAAAATATCGCATCTTAAGAATCGAAATGTTGAAAATTTCTCTAAGAGTCCAAATTGGCATATATTTTTCCTGTATCTACTGGTTTATATTTTTTCCAATAGTAACTTTCGCCATTCGACCTGAATTTTTATTTAAAAATATGGCTACCACGTCTATATTTTATTATGTTTTTACTAAAGTGTATTTCATATTGGTGGGTGTTTATATTATGTTATTTGCCGTTAGTGAAAAATATGCTTTAAATGAAAATAATTCCAACCCATCGTCAGACAAAAGTGTATCGAGAGGTGTGGATGATGTAAACAGTTTGGAGACAAATTGCGGGATTTTACCAAGGAAAGATACATTACGTCTTATAAGAGTTAAAAACACTAAATCTTGTTTAAATTGATTCATGTTCTGTTTTTTTCTTTTTTTTCTTGAATAAAATTTCTCACACACAAGAAGTAAGTTTATTTTACTTGAGATTAAAAATAATTTTCAGACATGTTATGGATTGTTGCAAAAAAAAAAAAAAAAAAAAATGCTGCTCTGTGGGTGCAATAGTACGATGAAAACAAAGTTTTCGAGCAATATTGAAGAACAACTACAAAATTTTAGTTAAAACTGGAAAACCCTATAAATGTCCGCTAATGGCCAAATTAATAAAATTGTTACAACCAATTTCCGGTATTATCATTTGTAGCCAAAAACTTAAATGCAGTTTTTTTCAAAACTTTCTATGTATATTACATACAAAGTTTAATAAAAATCGGTAGAGCCTTTTTTGAGTAAATTAGAAAATCTAAAAAAATGGCTCTTTGTATGGGAGCCACCATTTAAAAAAGAGTAACAGAAAAAATTGCAATTCCATCTTATAGAAAACTATAAAGAACTATGCCAATAGAAGTTTGAGTCAATTCAATCAAGCCGTCGCGAACTTATGGCAACTTGAAAAAAAGCCGTTAAACCTGATTTTCGTTACGACCACTTAAGCCAAAAACAAAAACGTAGTTTTGTTAGAAAAAATTTTAAGGTAAGTTAAATTTTGAGTTTAATCAAAATCGTTAGAGCCGTTTTCGAGCAAATCCAAAATGAAAAACGTCGTTACTTGAAAGGTAGCAGTTTGAGCCGGGTTAAAACGAAATAAAAAAAACCTCGTCAATTGTTTTTCTTCAGGCTGTAGCATGAAGTGAAAAAACGCACATTACCACAGACAGACCGACGGACGATATGGCGAAAACCACTTATGACGTCGTACAGAGGGGTTTTTGGAATTAGCATTCTAGCTTTAAAACTAACGGTACCTGCCATACGATTTTTAGTGAAAAATAAATTTTTCTCAAAAACGGCTCCTATGATTTTAATAAAACTTTCTGAATAGTGTTTTATGTGCAAGCTTTATGTTTTGGTTGGAATAGATTTTTCAGGATGTCTTATAATGGTACCTCCCATAAGACCAGTTTTTTGAAATCCGGATTTCGATGAAATTTTTAATGTACATATTTAGAAGCCCTTTTATAAAAAAAATAATATAAATTCTTAAACTTTTCAAAAAAATGTTTTTTTGAGTTTTTGAAAAAAGTTTCAAAATTTTTTTTAATTTTTGTTTTTTCCAAAAATGATTTAAGATATTTTTTTTTTTTTAAATTTTATTTTTCTGATAAAAACTACAAAGTGATAGAAGTTGGCATACTCAAAAAAAAATTGAAATATATTTTCGAAAAGTTTTTCAAAAAAAAACTGTTTTTTGAAAAAACTGGTCGAACGATTTTGAAAAAAAAATTTCGTATAAATTCAAAAAAGTAAAATAAAGCTGATGGCTTACTTCACTTTCTCCAAAAAATGTTTTAGGTATTGATTTTTAGGTGAGTTATAAAATTTCATATAATATTTTCAACGATTTGTTCCCAAAATCTCAAGCCCTCAAGACCATTTTACACATTAGAGCAAGTTCGTACGACCCAGTCGTGCACTTTATTTTTTCTGCACGAAACCAATATTTACCCTATAGATAAGGAAAAAAGTTAATATTGCACAGTTAACATGAACTAAAGTTGATAGTTAATCCGAAAAATTTTGTCCGTCCGTTTGTATGTTCGTGCTTCTGTAGCCAGAACGGGTTGAACGATTTGCTTCAAACTTGTTAGTTGGTGTTTAATTGGAAGTCTACAGAGGTATTTATTTATCTCTTACAAGGAAATCAACTTTCTCGAAAATGGCTCCCACGGTGTTGATAAGACTTTCTGGTTGGTGTTTTGCAGGTTAATCCTATTTTTTGGTGTGCATAATTTTTCGCAGAAAACTCTTGAACATTCCATAGAAATGTTATTTACGATTAGTAGGTCTCATGACTCAAATTTATATATTTAATAGTCAAAGTTTGTTTCATGGAATTTCAAAATTTTGAATTCTTTTTTTTTATAATTCTAAATAGGATGGCTAATCTTTTGTTGAAAACATTCTGAAGGAAGACACCGTATTTGTTTGAAAAGTTCATTGAAAAAAAAAAAACCATCTGGTTGTGAGTTTTTTTCCTGGATTTTGCTTTCCCAATCCCAAGAAATAATTTATTATTGCTACATTGAATTTTGTAAGAAAGCTCTTAAGTTGTAATTATGTATTAAAACTTAAAATGTTTTTTACATATTGTCTTTCCTAATTCTTCCAAGCAATTGTCTAGCATAAGATCAAGTTCATCCTTTAACTTTTTGCTCATTGTTTGGAAATTCGTTAGAATTTTTATTTTTATATTTTTCAAATATTGACCTGTTCACTGTTATCTTTACTAAAGGTGGTCATTCAAGAACATTTTCCTTAAATCTGGATAGAATTTCAGGTCCCTTCGCTATTGCGATATTCTTTTCTTGTTCAATTTTCAGTAACTACAACTATCTTAGTTCTAGATTTTGAGAGCCGAGTGTTCATTTGTGAGTTAAGCCTGAGTTACCTTACTATGGGCATAACTAAATCACCAGGTTACCATAGAAAGCGTTTCTTTAGTTTGGTGAGTAAGCTCAGGTCTAGACTTGATACCATTTTGGAAACTGTTCTAAAGAGGTTTAAAGTCATAATTTAAATCTTAAAAGAAAGTAAATGTTTTCGTCGCGTCCTGAATAAAATTAACAAAGCTTTTTGGAAATGTCAGAATAAAAATTTGGGTGAAAAATAATTTAAATAAGGACCTTAAACGTGTATCGTCTTTTGTATATTGGTTTGTATGCCCAATAACCACACTGAAGGTTTGTAGTCTATGCCCGATTCCACGAAGTAATTCTTCGGCAGTAAATTGTAAGAAACTTGCACATTTTGACGGGGTAGTTTTTTACATTTATCATGAATTTACATAGTGCAGAGAATGTTTTTCGTCGTACAGTTTCCTAGTCTTCGAGTCTTTTCGGTCTTTTGTCACTACCAAAGTATGCTATTACGAGTTTTCAGTGAAAATATGGCGTCAAAATGAGTGTTTTTTAGCTTCTGGGTCATAACTCATAAGTATGAAAAATTACTCATTGAATTAAAAATCTCACTAAAAATGCATGATCTTATAGTCGCTTTATAACTCACACATTTTAAAAATTATGTCATAACGCGTAAAAACGCTAATACTCATCAACTTTTTTTTATTTTTATTTAATTGAATAAATTAATGTTAGCCTTCTTAGTAGTCATATTTTAAAGCCTTTCCAGTATTGACATAAAATTAAATCACTAGAGTTTTGCAAAAATGGTTAACGAATATTGGACGTTGCCAACGTATTATTTCATTGCTCTGAACTGTTTCCACTTGATTATAGCTATTTTGTGGATTTATTGGATAACAACTATTGAAACAGATTTATATGATAATAACGATGTGATAACTCTTTTCGTAGCAATTTTGGCTGCATTTTTATTTTGTTTAAGTATAAAATGTACCTGGAATTTAAAAAACAAAATTGAGTTGAAAAATAATTCTACCCTGAAAAAGAATCAATCAAATAGAGCTGACAAGAAGTGTCGTGTTATTTGCGAAACTTTGAGTTCAGAAAAACACCCTTCTCAAGAATCGATTGAGGGAACTGAAATTACCAGGCTAAAGGAAAATAACCGAAATTTAAAATTTGCTACCGAATCGGTTTTGGAAGAAATGGATCCTCACACGGAAATTGTTGAGGAACTTACTGAGGAAACGAAGGCTACCGAGTTCGAAAAATATTTTGAAGTGATCAAATATGTTACCGAAATGTTTTTACGAGCAGAAAAAATACATACGAATTCAATAATGCAGGAACCCGTCATCATTAACTATTATTCTAAGTTATTAATACAAATAAAGAAGACAATTGTTTTGTCTTACGTTGGCAATAATAAATACATTCATGTTGAGTAATAAAAATAACGAATTTCATATTGTGAACATTTTTGTAGACTTATTCACGTATTGAACTAAGGTTCTTCGTTGAGCAATAGAAAGTTATCAACATCTTCTTTATCAAGTCAACTCAGCGTCAGACTGGAAAGGAGTCAAAGTAATCCAGGAAGATTCTATTTTCTGTCGAACTTACCAAATTTTAAGAAAAAAACGCCAGTTGTTAAGGTGACAAATGCTTTTATATACTTAACTTTTATTATTTTAAGATAATATTATGATGACTTCTAGTTCGGGGAATAAATACAAAAGAGGGTCAAACTTGGGCAAAATTACCGGAAAGCTGGATTTTTGCATGAGACTTCCTATGGGGTTCTAATTATCATCCCATATACCCCCGTTGCGTCGATGCATGTACAGAATACGAATTCGGCGGAAGATTTATCTTCGTTCAAAGCTTACTTTTAAGATCTAAGGGAATACTACTTAAAAAAAAACTCTTGTACTCAACATCAAAGATGCTGTGGTACTGGTGTCAAAACAATTTAAGTCTGATTTTACAATATATTAAGATGTTTTTGTAGGCAATTCACGAAACTACTAATTTGATTAGGTAACACAATTTTGTTGATAAAAGATATCTTTAGAGACCTTTAGGAGCCTATGACCCCGCGTAACATTTCTAAAATTCTTCTATTTGTTTAATTTTTTCGCTCTGAAATGTCCATATTCCCCGTATTATTTTATGCTGAATACCTAATTCAATTATTTGTAATGCTCAATAGAAAACGAAACCTTCTTATAATTTTGCTGAAACAAAATTTCAATTGTTTATCACGAAATTCCAAGGTGTTCTCAAAACATTCGCCTTATCTTAAAATGAAATTCTGGGAATATCCCAAAAAAGAAAAAACTATGCATGTTGAGTAATTTCTTACATTATTGTGAACATTTTTGAGATCAACTTTAAAAAAACAACAACAAATATGAGAATCGACCGACATTTTAAATGGACTTTGTTATCTCAAAACCACGCCGATTTTTTTTTTAACATGACGTTTCGATAACAATGATTTTGTTGATGTTTTGATTCTTCCATTTGCATTATCATTAATTCACGCATTCGAATAACATTCAAAACTTGAGCAAAACTGGACATTCATTTGAAGAAGAATCAGCATAAGAATATACTCTACTCATACAGCTCATTAAGTTTGGTTCCAAATTCCTGAGAAACAACAACTGTTTGAAGCTTTATAGACCAAACTCTGGTACGAGGCATAGAAGGTGATTACAGTCTCCTTTTATCAATCAATGCACTTTGGTTTTGATATCTACATATGTATATGAACCGCAATATCATTCGGCTTAAGAAGGAATATCTGTTCATAACAGTACGTATGAAATCGATACCGGGAATAAATTGGTTACTTATTATTCAGGGAAAGGAATGTAACTATAACTATATAGCTGGAGCCCTGTTTATAGTTAAGTAACTACAAAAAACTGCAGTGACCCGAAGGCGGATTGGTGAGTGTGTCAGACTCAGACTGCTACTTTGTAGTATAGATTCTGGATTCAATCTCCAATTCTACCCAAGTTTTTTTTTTTGTCTTTATTTAACGATCAAATAGTCGAGAAAAGTATCTAACATAAAGACGATGTTCAAGTGAAACAAATGTTTCGGAAATGGTTTCTCATGTTCCCATTAAAATACCTGTCCAGGAAACGGAAATGCGTAAATGTGACATGAATAAGAGTGCATTTCTGCTTTTACTGATTGATTTTTATAGTTTGCGAAATGGAAATAAAAAAAATCTCCCAACAGTAAAAAATATCTTTAAGTATTCTATGACGATGTAGTACGTATTTCCTCAATCCAATCTGGCTCTAATCCATATAAAATGTACACCTGAATATACCTACCTAGTTGCTTCCTCATGTCTCCCATTTAGCCCAGTAATTTTAGGTTTTATCTGCGGAAAAATTCCAACCAGCTGAATTTTGGTACACACCTTTATTACGGCGTTGTAATGAAGATGTGAAAAATCGACATTGATATCGTGCCGGCAAAAAAAGTTATGAAGGTCAATATCTCGGTTTCTATAGCTCCAATGATTTTAACGTGTATGACAAAATTGTAGAACATAAAATTTGCTACAATTTCGTTAGTACAATCAATTTTGTATGTCGATTAGTTACCGAGATATGGCACTTCGAAAAACAGGTCATTTTTCAAAATTCGCCAAAAAATGCCAAAAAATGAAGAATTGCACCTTATTTCTTCGGATATACCCGAGAAATCATGAAATATTGCTGTTTTTATGGCTTCTTGTTAAGATCACCAACTTTTTACACCCCCCAACGATCCCCGCTTGCCCACCAGGTGCCAGGCCATGCCCATTACTATTGTCATTCCGCCCTAATTTTTATATATTATTTTGTTCTTAGTATACAGTGGGCAGGTAGAAAAAGGTCGGAAGTTAATCAAACTTTGAGATATTGTTCAGGAATATTGAATTAACATTTGACGATGTTTTGGACCTCATCGGCCCTGTTGAAAAAGAGGAGGAGGGGAAACTGCAAACTTTTCGAGTTCGCTCCGGTTTTCGCTCTATAACTTTTTTTGCTTACGTTCTACGGCAAAAAACTACTGGACTTTTTTGTAGAGCGTTAAATTTACTAAAATATTGTTGGTACAAAAATAGTTGTATGTCATTTCGTTACCGAGATACGGAAAAAGAGGAAAAGGGGGAATTGCAAAATGTTCGACTTTGCTCCGGTTTTCCCTCAATAACTTTTTTCCTTACTTAATACGGCAAAAGTATACAAGACCTTTTTTGTAAAGCATTAAATTTCCTACAATATAAATAGGGCGAAAATTGTTGTATGTCAATTCGTTACCAAGAAATGGAATTTG
This sequence comes from Platycheirus albimanus, assembly GCA_916050605.2. Taxonomy (NCBI): domain Eukaryota; kingdom Metazoa; phylum Arthropoda; class Insecta; order Diptera; family Syrphidae; genus Platycheirus; species Platycheirus albimanus. Next base: position 76,192,688 of record OU696697.1, on the reverse strand, counting down.
AAAAGGAGGGTGGAACAGCTTCATTTTTGACCTTCCATTCCATCCCATTCCATTTCTTCATAAAGAATTGACATAGAAGAACTTTTGAACTATTAAAATTGTAGAAAATTTAATGTTCTACAAGAAAATCAAAACGTTTTTTCCATAAAATGTAAGGAAAAAAAGTTATTGGGGGAAAACCAGAGCAAATCAAAAATTTTGCAGTTCCACCCTCCTTTTCAAATTCCATTTCTTGGACTTTTCTCTAATAATAATAATATATTTATTTTACATTTGTTGATTTTAGATTTTTCTTTGACATAATAAAATATGATTTTATATAGAACAACAAGTTGGATTATAACAAGTAAAAAAATGTAATTACAATTTGAAGAAGAATCAGCATTAGAACATACTCTACTCATATACAGTTCATTATGTTGGTTCCAAATTCCTGAGAAACAACAACTGTTTGAAGCTTTATAGACCAAACTCTGGTACGAGGCATAGAAGATGATAACAGTCTCCTTTTATCAATCAATGCACTTTGGTTTTGATATCTACATATGTATATGAACCGCATTGTCATTCGGCTTAAGAAGGAATATCTGTTCATAACAGTACGTATGAAATCGATACCGGGAATAAATTGGTTACTTATTACTCAGGGAAAGGAATGTAACTATAACTATATAGCTGGAGCCCTGTTTATAGTTAAGTAACTACAAAAAACTGCAGTGACACGTAGCGGATTGGTGAGTGTGTCAGACTCATACTGCTTCTCCGTAGTATAGGTTCTGGATTCAATCTCCAATTCTACCCAAGTTGTTTTTGTCTTTATTTAACGATCAAAAAGTTGAGAAAAGTTACATAAATACGATGCTCAAGTGAAACAAATGTTTCGGAAATGGTTTCTCATGTTCCAATTAAAATACCTGTCCAGGAAACGGAAATGCGTAAATGTGACATGAATAAGAGTGCATTTCTGCTCTTACTGATTGATTTTTATAGTTTGCGAAAAGGAAATAAAAAAAATCTCCCAACAGCAAAAAATATGTTTAAGTATTCTATGACGATGCAGTACGTATTTCCTCAATCCAATCTGGCTCTAATCCATATAAAATGTACACCTGAATATACCTACCTAGTTGCTGCCTCCTGTCTCCCATTAGCATTTTCTGGATATGTTTCATAACAGAGCACTCTCCCACTCAAAGAATATTCATTGGCTACCGTTGAGCCTTACTTCAGGCGAACTGTTTAACTATTTCCTTAGCCGCACCACACGAAGGTGGAATAATTTACAAAACTAAATTGTTCGCTCCAGTGGGGGTTGAACTATATGAAACTCTTAAGTGTTTTGAACGCTTAACCAAGACTGCAAAAATAGATCGCAATACTCCTTCTGTTCCGTGCAGATGCTTGGATCGTAGAGGCCGCGGCATTCCTTCGTCTTTAGGGTACCTGCCGGGCTTAGCATTGACGATATTTTGTAAGCTGGCTTCTATACAATCATGAATGTGGTTGAGAGGAAGTTGGAACTTGAGAGTTGAGAGGGCATAGATGTGCCTATCCTCCGCCTCCGCGTGGCAACCCGGGAACGGAAAATTGTTGTAAATGAAATAGGAGTGAGTATCTGCAGCTGTGTTTCCTTTCTTTGAAGTATTGATTCCTTACCTGTAACGGATGCAAGGTAAAACTTGTATGCGGCAAAGAGAGGAAGGCTTGGTGTGCGTATTTGGCTGTTTGCTTCTACCTTGGCAAGTGGTTGAATGCGCATTGCGCATATCTAAAGGCTGCCAGGCCTGGAGTATTGATGGTGCTCATCTGGAAGTGACCTTATGGTTGCGAGGCTCCACCGGAAGCTTTATTCTGGTACCACGGGAGATTGTGCCTACCCAGGTGGCCGATTCACCTAGGAGACTATCTATGAGGAAGGTTGGTGGCTGTGGTTACTCCAAGCGGAAACTTATGGCATCTGGTTTTATTATCTACGGATTTTATTTCTAGATGCAAGAGGTGTAAGATAGACCTCGTCTCTTACCAAGGAGTGCGAACATGCCTCAAAATGTCAACATGTTCCATAAAATTGGTACTAAGATTCTACCGTGGGGTAGATCTTAGCGTTCTGGTCTAAGCCCAATTACAGTCTGAATGTGAGTAGGCTCGCCGTGGAATTTTATTCTTAATTGCTAGGTGTCCACGTAGAGCCTATTTTCATACTGTTCACTTCAGTAACTATACAAAGTCATTTAAAACTATTGCACATCGGAATTACCTTATCTTTTATCCAAAATTCAAATTGAACAGCCCTACGAGTATTTCTTAGACTGAAACTGAATGGACGCAGAAGTAACACCAAACACCTACAACTCCAGAAATAATTATCTTGGTGAATGCTTCACAAAATAAAAACAAGGCTTGCTGATAAGCACACGACACATTGAGGCCGTAAAGTACCAGAACATACACTTTATCAAAAATAATTCTCAAAAATTATAAAACGAATATATTTTTATCACAAGACCACATCGCATCGGTCAGACTCAGTGCTACGACAACGACAATACAATATATTTTTTATTCACATTAGTTTCGCGTTTGATTTTGAAGAACAAAGAAATTCGGAAAAAGTTTTAATTATTTTAACAATAAATCGAGTTTTTCACACCAAAATGGCTAAATTCACTTTTAAAATCGCAATTCTTATAGCAATGTCCTTTTTGTATTGGCTTTCTTTTTTTCCACTATTTACTTATGTGTATCGACCTGATTTCATATTTCATAATACAACTAACGAAATTTTATACTATGTCCTTGTAGTAGCAATTTTTCTATTATTGGTTCTAGTAATAAATTACGTCTTCAATAAATACAATTTAAATGAAATCAATCATTCCTTTCCATCATCATCATCGAGAAAAAAATCTAGTAAACGTTATCCTGTTTCATATATCGCATCGAGTGGACGTAATTCCATTTATAAAGATACAACCTCTCCAACAATTCAAGAGTCAGAAGACGAGGATGATATTCGCTGTAGGAATTTGGATCCTAGTATAGAAATTCCAACCAAGGAAGAAATACTAGCGACACTTTGTTTAAAAGAGCAAAATCCGGCACCGATACCCGAACCAAAATCACCGAAAAAACCATTAAGAATGGATGTTTTTAATAGTCCTTATGAAGGAACAGCTACAAGTCGTATGTTGGGAGATTTAAAAGCGACTTCCAAATATGACAAAAATATAACTAATAAGTTTATAAGCGAGGAGCAGAAACATTCTAGCAGAAATATGGTAGGAGTCATAAGACCTGTCAGCTTTGAAGACTATTTGGATGTTCATTGCAAGGAAGTCACTGACAATTATAAGACAACTATAAATTTGTTCTATGATGGAAATAAAGAGTTTCAAGATACAGAATAAAACTGAATACACAAATTTTTTTATTTCATTTTGAAAGTGGAAAGTGTACAAATATGTTTCTTTCAAGACTTGGTGTGTGGCTTACAAAACTATATTTTTACAAATAAGAATGTAACATTTTTTTTTAAATTAATATTTGCAATTATAATTATTTTTTTTTATAATAATATAGTACAATCAATATTACGACGATAGCGAAGAGGAAAAAGTTAGTCTGAGCATTCTATCCGTATGTTTGTCTGTATGTATTTGTGTAAATTGGTACACAAAGTTTTGATGATATCGTAGAGGGAAAAATTGATATTTTTAGGTCAATACAACTCTGGAAACTCTGATAAACCATCAAAAACAACAAGCAAACTTCTCAAGGACCGGCACTACGGTTTGTTTAAACTGAATCACCTCGTTTGGATCTCAATGGATTCATCGTGCTTCTTAAGGTTGGGTTAGATATTATATAAGGGAAAAGGGCAGGAAAAGGTAATTGAATTCAGTGAAATTTTAGTGTGTTTATAAAAGTCATCTTTAGTCTGATTTTCGCAAAATAAATGCAGGTGTGTCTCGAGGCTCCGTTATATCACCGACTTTTTTCTTTATCTTTATCAATGATGGCTTGTTTAAAGACTTAATCTACTAAATTGTTTTGCTTGCAACAGTACCTACTTTTTCCAGATTCACAACCATTTTTACTTGCGATTGTAGGTACTATAAGGCAAGTTATGCATTCGTAAAAAAAAATTTTTTTTTTGGACAATCAAACATAACATAACGATGATAGAGAAGCCTAAAAATGTGGGTCCGACAATTCTGTCTGTCGGTCTGTCTTTTTCGTTCCGTCCGTATGTATCGGCACCTACAGAATAAACAGCTGGACCGATTTGCTTCAAACTTGGTACATAGTGTTATTATGACGTCCTACAGAGGCGTGTTTGGAATTAGCGTTCTAGCTCTAAAACTAACGGTACCTGCCATACGATTTTTAGTGAAAAATTGCTTTTTCTCAAAAACGGCTAATACTATTTTGATAAAACGTTCTTAAGAGTGTTTTATGTGCAAACTTTATGTTTTGGTTGGAATAGATTTTTCAGGAAAAGTCTTATAACGGTACCTCCTATAGGACCGGTTTTTTTAAATCCGATTTTTTCATAAGCCCCTTGACGGATTTCGATAAAATTTTTAATGTAGAAGCCCTTTTATAAATGAAATAATATAAATTCTTAAATTTTTCAAAAAAAGTTTTTTTTGGGTTATTTAAAAAAGTTTCAATTTTTTTTTTAATTTTTGTTTTTTCCAAAAACGGTTTAATCTATTTTTATTTTATTTTTCTGATAAAAACTATAAAGTACTAGAAGTTGGCATACTCAAAAAAAATTTGGAATATATTTTCGAAAGGTTTTTCGAAAAAAAACTGTTTTTAAAAAAAAACTGGTCGAACGATTTTGAAAAAAAATTCGTAAAAACTCAAAAAAGTAAAAGAACCCTGATGGCTTACTTCATTTTCTCCAAAAAAAAAAACGTTTTAGGTATTGATTTTTGAGTGATTTATAAAATTTCATATGATTTTTTCAACGCTTTTTTCCCAAAATTTCAAGCCCCAAGACCATTTTAACACATTAGAGCAAGTTTGTACGACCCAGTCGTGCACTTTATTTGATTTTGGAACTGCAAGGGCAGAATATGATAAGCTTATTAAACTTGGAAATTATCAACCGTGTGAAATTTAATGTTTCAAAAACTCAATGCTGTCTTCTGTCATTAAACCATAACTTACCCTACATGCCACTATATGCGTGGAACTTGAATAGAGGAAAAAAAAAACTCGGCATACCTTTCATCTAGGTGTAGTCTGATCAGAAAAGCGAAGTCACGTGAAATTGTATAAATGGAAATTGCCATATAACAAAGTTTTCTGTGTGCCGGGATAATTGGAAACAGTTCTTAAGGTGGAGTCAGGAAGCACGTCAAAATAAAGCAAGTACGGTTTATGTTCTTTTAGACGTTTAATTTCACAATCACATGAAATTAAAATCTGCGTTCGATCACTACCCATATTGTGTTGGAACCTGGTAAGCAAAATCATTTCAAATGTATAAGGCGAGAAAAAAAAACCCATATAATATGTAGGTAGATCAGGGTTTGCACCTATTTGGGTTTTCACTCAATGCCAAAACATCAGTTTGGAAGCTAATAGTTGTGTGGGTCTACCAATTTTGAAGTAAATATTTTGCCAGAACTTTTGACAATTAGTTTAAAGAACTTAAGTACCATTGTATATTACAGAGTATATATAGCAGAGCTCTCAATACACTTTTAACAGAAGTATCGCCTCCATGTCTGGCTGATTAGGGACAGTGAGTAAATTAATCTTCATATTATTCATGCCAATGAATGATTTGTCTCGTGACAAATAAATTGTATGTTTAACAAAACACCAAGACAATTGATCATTTGAATGACGAGGCGTGACTGTGATTTCAGTCATATTTGCAACTTCGACAAAAAGAGTCCTTTTTGCTTATGTCAACTTAAAATAATAAGTTAAGAAATGTTATCCATAAAACGAACAACGGCAATTATAACTTGCTTTACCTGTTTATATTGGATAATATGTTTTGTGTTATTATGTTTTGTTTTTAATCCTGCAACAATATTCGCAACCTACTACAGAACGGCTAGTGCTTGTGGATCTTTGGTGATATTTTATGCAATACTGTTGATAATAATTTTATTAATGATCCAAAGGATTCAATTCAAAGAATGCGGATTCAATCAATTATTGATTGATTGGGAACATAAAGATTGTGCGATGCATGAAACAAAAACTGTCATCAGTTTATTGGACGTGAATATTTGTGAGAAACCCCAAACAATTATGAAAATGAACGACGATGTTTTCGATGAAATTAATTTGAAATATTAAAAATTTTATGAAAAATTGAATTTTGTTTTTAATCATGTATGTAGCTATTTACAAAAAAATAATAAAGGTGGTTCAGTGATTTTCGTTTGTTTTGAAAAATTCATACTTTAATTTTAATAAACTCTCGATAGAAAGTGACAGATTTTGCTTTACATTTGTTTGTTACGATGTTTATAAGAAATAAAAAATAAAATATACACTTCTGTGTAATTTATGTTTAAATTCTTTTTTTAACAAATATTTTAAGTAACGAGTTTTTTGAATTTCCTTAAGAGATATCAAAATTGTAGTTGAATTAAGTTGTATAGGTACTTAATTAGTAGGTACATATATATATCTATATATATTAAGGGTCGTTATAGTGACAAAAATAAAAAACCTTGACTTGAACTGACTTAAACCAGACTGTTTTTACAAGTATTGTTATAGAAAGACTTAAATATTTTGGCTTAAACTTAGTCGCCCGTTAAAAAAAAAATGAAGAATGAGATGAAATCTCTTTATCTCCCTAATTGGGTTGCAGGACACCAGTTTGACATGACATGGTGCGTGCGATTAGACACTGCGACAATATTGACTCTTTATTGTACAAAATATGAAAAGAAGTTTAATTTTTTTGTTTATGAAGTGTTTTTGTTCCGCATTTTGAGCATATTGACATTTTTAGGAGATACTTTAATTTTCCTGCTATTTCTTAAGCTAACCCCTCCAATTGAAATAAGTTGTTTTTAAAGATATCCGTTAATTGAATGTTTAGCCAACAACTAAGAACGCAGTTATCATTGGAAGATTCCCAAAACAATACCCACAGATTAAATCTAAATAGTTTAAGCCTTTGAAAACTAAAGAATGTTGGCTAGAACTGAAGGGCACCGTTAAGAAACCTATGATCTTTAAAACTTAGATGTCATCTTGCGGGTGCAATAATAAATACAGGATGGAGCACAGATCGTGCTACAAACAATACAGTAACTGTCAATGGGAACCGTTATTTAAAGATGTTGAAGGAGTTTTTTTTTCACCAAGAACTGCGCCGAAGACATATCCCATTCAACAGCAAGGTTATCTGAGCTGACTGCATTAGACTTTTTTATGGGGTTATGTCAAGCAGTAGGTGTACAAAACGAAGCCGAGGAATTTGACTGAATTGAAGCAGTCCATTAAGACAATAATTGAGGCGATCCCAACTTCAGCCCTTCAGGCCGCAATGAACAATGTTTTTATAATCTGTAAAAACAATTAGTTATTTAAAATAAAATTTAACTTTCTATCCAATAAAAACAATAATAAAATACATCGTTTAAAAGAAAAGTTATTTGAATTGCTTACTGTAGCACAATTGGTGCGCCACCCTAGTGTACATACCTAAGCAATTTTGAATCATTTCGTTAATGTCGTTTTCCATAACATAAGACCAATTTTATAAAACCAATAAAACTAGAATTCCTTTTTTTGGATATTAAGCCAAAAACTACAAAGGCAGTGTTTTTTTAAATACCTACTCTGTGTATATTGAATAACTACAAATTCTATTTTCTCGATAAAAACTACAAACGATTTTGAAAAAAAAATCTGATCACTTTATTCAAATATTATATTAAATCCATCCCCTAGATCCGTGCAACTGCATATTCGCTTATGTATTTTATAATATGCCTCATCGTATTTGCAAGTATACAATTATGTCATTGATCGTACGATGTCACAGTTCTTAAGTTATATTGAGGCTATTTGATTATATACAGAACCAGCTTAAGCATCATTTTTTAGAAAGATCTATTCAGTCGAAATAAAGCATTGTTAAAAGAAAGTGCCTTATGTCTCCGTATTTCTGATTTGCTCTGAATATCTTACAACTATCAGAAGTGAGATTACTGTACCAGACCGAAGTCTTATTTTATGTGAATTTTATGAAAATTTGAATCAATTATCTATCTTTATATTATGTTTTATCGAGTGCTTGCATATTGTGCACAAAATTTAAATTGATTCGACAAGTTATAACGAAAAAAAAAAATTCAACTTAGGTCTATAAGATGGCAGAGCACGCAACGAGGTTTTTGCAGTTGGCAACTGTACTTTAGCTAAGAGAAAAGCTTGGCGTAATAAATCTACTTACATCTGGATTAAAACCAGCACTTAAAAGTCGCATGGAACAGGCAATCGAACAACTCACTGATACTAAATGGTCCCTTGAAATTGGAAACGACGACGAAAAGGGAGAATGTGTGTTTTAGAGACTTAGAGGAATCTTTGCCATTTTTTTCTGGTGATGACACTTTTCCTGTCACGAGATGGATAAAGGCGTTCGAAGAATCTAAGCTCATCTACAAGTTTGAGGAATCACAGTGTTTTATTTTCGCTCAAAGATTACTCAAAGGCACAGCAAAGCTGTTTCTAAGATAAACACAATGTCAATCTTGGAGCGAGTGAGTGAGTGAGAAATCAGCCCTACTCAAAGAACTCCATTATCATTCGACAGTTGCTGATGTCCACGATGCACTACGTAATCGAAAAAAAAACAGAGGGGCGAGAACAACCAGCAGTATGTTCTAAGCATGCAAGAAATCGCCAGTGCAGCTGATATAGAGGAACAAGACCTGATTAACTACGTCATCAAAGGTATACCCGATTCAATGGTTAATAAACAACTTTTGCTTACAGCTAACACATTATCTGAGTTAAAAGTCGCACTCAGAAAGTATGAGACCAGAGCTCCAGTCAACCACAAGCTACACAAAGTCAATTCCATATGTCAAAACATCATCACACCCACGAAGTAACCCGATAATCAAATGTTTCAACTGCAATGACGTTAGGGCACATAGTCACCAATTGCCCTAACCCCTAAGTCACGAAGGGAGAGAGGCACTTGTTTTCGTTGTGGGAAACCGGACACGTTATCAAAAACTGTCCACAATCAGTAGCTGTTTTGATGCTCCAGCATGATGAGCTTTTAGTCAGTAATCAGTCATCATTTCTTGAGGAATTCCATGGCACCTTCGAATATGAATTCGTAAGCAACGAGTTTGGACAGGCTACATCAACAATGAGAGCGATGACCATCATAGACACTGGCAGCCCTATCAGCTTGATACAACAAAAATATGTTCCAGCATATTTGATGACAACTTTAGAGACCCCGCTGCATGATTTCAATGGCATCAACAGAGTCCAGAAAAAGCGTTAAAATTGATAGGAGAGAGAAACATTATGGAAACATTTCCGTCACTCGAACATCGTCGAAATGTCTCATGTCTTTCCTTATTTTACAAAAAATGCTCACTCGAAGTAGCCAGCTGCGTTGCACCCCTTAAACATTTGCCCTGTAATACTCATCTTGCTAGGAACGCTCATCAGTTTACATTTGATCCCAATTTTGGACGTACCGTGAAATATAGGGATTCTCTCTTTAGCCGTACAACACGAATGTGGAATGGATTGCCTGGTATAATTTTTCCTTGCCATTTTGATCTTCAAACATTCAAGATCAATGTTCATCGACACCTCCTTTCCCTTCCTCCCTAACTTCCTATCGCTCGCGCTGTGACTTATCATTAAAAGGGCTATAACAAATCCCCCTTTACAAGAAAACTTCAACGAGTGATTTTAAGTTATTAACAAAGCTTATAGATATATAGGATATATTATGTATTACTTTTCCCTTCCATTTTTTTTTTGTCAAAATCTCATGTCACAGGACCAATTTGTGCGACACAGTCATGCACTTCATTTTGTCACTACATATGTTCTAAAGAATTTGACTCATCATTTTCAAAGTCTAACAATATATCGAATCTAATTTCTCCACACGCTTTCACACGTTACGCACTCAAAGGAATAAAAAAGGTATAAATATCCATATCATGCACATAAGAAAACATAACAAAACGTCTCCGTCACAGTCTGAGTCTTAACGCGATGTCGCCCCATTTTCCGAACAATCGATGTACCCATAATATGATTGCGTATGTCTGGAAGGCATGTACGTAAATGCAATAAGGGGACATAAAAAGACGACGAAAACAAGGCCATCTATCCGAACCCCACGTTTTTTTTTACCACCACCAACTGACAGGCGCGCGTAGGTATTATAGCCCTGGGCACATAAGTCTTTTACGTATCTCATATTATGCCAGAAGATTATCATGCATAATAGGTGAACATAAAACATTAAAATAGGCAATAAATTCCACGAAAAAGACGTCATATAAATTGCTAAAAACAGATTGAAAGCATATACACAGAAACAGATATATATGCACACAGCATGATGACCTAATTGCCAAATAATATGATTTTCCTCTTAAATGTGCGGGCTCGCTTCTTCAATTTGACAAAGAATTAAAAAAAAAATATGCAAACAGACAAAAAAAAATAAAGCCAAATCTGCTAACACACATAATGACGCACAACAAAATCCCATGATGTACAAGGACACATTGGAAGTTTTTGCAAGGATACTACGACGACGTGTATCCTGCGTAAAGAGTGGGTGAGAGCAGATTGAGGAAACCAAGATACCAGAACCAGATAGACATAAGTATGTCAAACCCCTGATGGCATTTAAGCCATTCAGTCATAGTAGTAATGAATATAACAGCGCAGAGCAAACATACAGAATGAATAACAAAAAAAAAAAAAAAAGGATAATTATCCAGATCCTTGGGGCGTAAAAAATGACGATGTCCTTCTTTTTCTGTCTTATTTTCTGAACAGAGTACAGAAGAGCCGTTTGCTTAATTACGTACGGCAATGTTGAACTTTGTAAATAGTGCGACAAGGATAATACTCGCAGGACATATAACTCCAACAAGGAAAGTATGTAGATAGTACCTTTAGTATTGTCTGTCTTTAACTACAAAACACACATACACACACATACATTATATTGCAATACAAAAGAAAAGTTATAAGGATGCTACTTGTTTATTTTCCCTTAGTTTCTTTACACAATGTAAGGGCTTTAATATATTATAAAGAGGTGCAAGGTCCTGAAATGTCATTATCATTTTAGTGTAGTGACACTTTACACATTACTGCATACTTTTAAAAATAAGATACAAAAAAAAAACATGTCGTCCCTGAGTGCGGATGCTACATTTTCATTGATATTTTCTTTCTGTGTTACTAAATAATGTTTTCTCTTCTTTTTTTTCGTCCGAAATTCTCACATCCTTGAAAAAAAAGAATCTTCTTTTTTGTCGGTTCGCTCTGCATTTTAATGGCTGCCAGCTTCCGCCCGTCACTTTTGTAAGATAAACAAACAAAAAAAGTTCAAATCAGGCCATTAAGACGAAAGTAATTCTGAAAATGATGATTGCTGCACTGACACTTTGAACCGAAACCAACATACGCGATTCATTCAAGGATATTTTCAAACAACCACACGACACGTTTTAAGATGGCGATGATGGCGGCAATGCAATGGCGGCAACTACATCAAAAACGACACACGGAATGGCGATAGCGAAACGTCCTTGAGTGTTGCATTTACATACAAGAAAATCTTGTGCAATTTCATTTAATAGCGGACATGGCATAAGAACTCATAAAGAACTAATTTAAAGCCATAAAGAAGGCGAAAACACAAACACTTTTGTGAAAACAGGGGCTTGTGTTCTGTATTCTTTGCAATTTGTTTGTATTTTATTTCCTTTTGATTTTTCGGGTGCAAAGTTTATAGTTTAAGTATAGAGTTTTTATATGAATGTTTTCATTGATGTTGTTGATGTTTCGTGTGGTGCAAATGTTTTGTTTTGTTAGTTGCACAATAACAATGTTGATATGAAGAGTTTCGTGCTTGGTATTAATTCCTTCGTAAAAAAGTTTTTTAAAGGATTATTTGATTGGCTTATGAAGATGGATGGATGAAAAGATTAAATACATGAAGTCTGTTCCGGGGTTTTGATACTAAAGTTCTCGATCGAATGATTAAGCGATAAGAGTAACAAAAATTAACCCACATCCTTTGAGATTTTATGGATTTGTGGTCTTAACACAAATAAATTATATTTTTAATTCTTTGAATTAATTACAATTTTATACCAAGTAGAGATACAACTTCAGATAAAATTCTACTTTTAAATAAAAAAGCCCAAATGCCTCATTATAGTTACGGTTAATTAATAGTTACGGTTGACAGCTACTACTAACCATAACTACTATGCTATTTATTATGATTAAAATTCTGAATAATTAAGCTAAGTTATCAACAAATGTAATGTCTGATCGACTTATGTAGTTCTTTTTCATTTAGATTTCAATTTTTGAAAAAATCAACAAATCTCCAACGTTGAACTCACCTCCTTTTAAACGGAAAATGGATATGATTCACGCAAGTATCAGCGTTTTATAGCTAAGGGGCCAGTTATAGCTATCATTGAATTGCATGTAAATCTTTCATTTTGCATCAATATAATATCTTATAGTTCAATTTAAAATCATTAGTGATCAGTGTAGTGATTTAGTTTTGTATAATATTAGTCTAATATATCAAAACTTCAATAATTCTTTTTTTTTGTGTGCTGTGGTAAGAGTAGGTATCATTCACATTTGTTTTCTTCATTGCAGTAGTTAAGCTTTTGCTGAAGTAATTTACTTCCCCTCCATTTGACTTTTTTTCATTTTTTTTTTCTCTTTCCTCTAATATTCATTAAAGCTTTTAATCCTGTAATAAGCTCTTCTTCTATTAAAGCATGACATTTGTAGGGTTTTGTATTTTAAATAAGTAATAGCTGCTGAATTTATTATTGACGCGACAGTCGGTACTGTCTGAACGCGATCCATCAGAATTGCTTTACTGTCCCAGGTTCGAATCTTAGCCGGGTCCAAATTTTTTTTTCTCTTTTCGTTTTTTCTTTTTTTTTTTTTTCATTTTAAGTGATCTGATTTCGATTTGTACTTTTTAATCTACCGTTTTATTTTTTATTTCTCTGTTGTAATGGACTGCTCAGCGGAGAAATGCACAGAGCATTCGAATTCGGCTCCCCTTTTTGCTTGTTTTGGCCCTTGTGGGAAATTGTTTCATCAACTAATCATTTTATTGAAAAGATCAATTCTTCAAAAATTGCTTTTTGGTACTGTACAATCTGTACTAAAGTATCTCTTTCCCAAGTTACTTTTAGAATGTCGGCTCTTAAGGATGAAATTCTTAAAATCGCTAAGAGCTTTGAGGTTTTGTCAAATAATTTTAATTCAATTGCAGCTAATGTGGCTTCAATTTCGTCCCCAATTGAAACTGAGAATAAGTCAACCTCGATAGAGCCTTTTGATTCTGATTCTTCACATCCTTCACCCACTTCCCCAAGCAACGCCTCTACTTCTTCTACTAAGCTCACCAAAGCAGCATCAAATCCTAAAAAGGGTATCAAAAGGGGGCGAGAGGGGACATCATCTTCAACAACTCCTTTTCCGGCACCAAAGCGCCCTAACTCACGAAATGATAGTCCAACTGTAAACAAAATATCACTTGCTTCTCTTCAGGAAGAAAATATAGCCACTGAAATTATTCCACTTTCCGATATAAATCCACCGGCAGTTCCCAGTGTATTAACAAGCACATCCCTGCCCTGTCCTGAACCGAAAACTGTATCGAGTAGTTCCAATACCAATAACAACAGCGGTTCTGAACCTCCCAAAAAAATAGAGTCCGTTCCAAAGGCTAAATCAGTATTTATATCGCGACTTGACCCTGAACTTCAAGCCAATGACATAATTCAACATCTTGTTGTCAGTAACTGCATTTCAAGTGCGTCATCTTTAAAATGCACTAAAATCAGCAAGCCTGACAGTTTTGTATCATCTTTTAGGATAACCACTCCTCCCTCATTATTCGGTTCTGTTTGCGACAGTAAATTTTGGCCTCCTGGAACACTTGTGAAAGAATTTGCAATTCGATCTAAGAACCTTAGTAATCGAATCGCTAAAGTTCCGGCTCCAAAAAACTAAAAAGGATTACCCTCTTCTATCAAAATGTAAGAGGGCTACGCAGCAAAACTGCTGAAGTTTTTAAAAACTCTCAAGCATTTCCGCATGACATTTTTGCTTTTACAGAAACATGGCTCAATAGTTCATTTTTGGACACAGAAATTTTCGACGATGAGTTTTCTGTTTTTAGAAAGGACCGCCATACGGATAAGCCGAAAGAATTGGGGGGTGGTGTATTGATTGCTGTTCGTAATTGCCTTTCATCTTCCCTTGTCTCTTTTCCCTTCAATGTTTCAATTGAACTCATTTGTGTTAAGGTTTCCCTTCAAACAAATGCTATCTTTGTTATTAATGTTTACATTCCCCCGAAAAGTTCTGCATCAGTTTTCACCGAGCTATCCTTTATCCTAGATTATATGATCGATATTGCTGGCTTAAATAACAATATTCTACTGTTGGGCGACTTTAATTTGCCCAATATCATCTGGACCCCTTCAGAAGACGAGTCCTATTTAGAAGCATCCTTAACTTCGTCGCAACAGGAACTTCTCCTTTTGGACAATATAACTTCTACTGACTTACAGCAAGTAAGCTGTATTAAAAATTTTAAAAATCGAACTCTCGATTTAGTCTTTTCCTCTGACGCTGTTAGTACGGTAGTGGTAGAATCTACCTCTGCCATTTCTAACGTAGACTCCTACCATCCTCCACTTGATATATTTTTTGACATGAGCAGCCATTTACTCAATAACAGTAATGCTCAAGACTGTTCCTATTCACTTGATTTTCGTAAAGCAGACTTTCAATTACTTCACGAAGAATTAAGTGCTTCTAATATTTCTAATATGCATGATTGCTCTAACATTGAAGATGCAGTTACTCAATTTTACGAAATTTTCAATAGCTGCTTGATTAATTCAATTCCTCTTAAGTTATCTAAAAATATAAACTCTAGCCATCCGTGGTACACAAAAGAACTCAAATCTCTACGTAATAGACGAAATAAGGCTTGGAAGTCTTATATTAAAAATCTCTCAATTTCTGATCTTAATGTGTTTCGTGCACTTTTTGAAGAGTTTAATTTACTTTCCAGAAACTTATATGCTGAATATGTGAAGGAAATGGAAATTTCGTTGAAGATTGATCCAAAGAGATTTTGGAAGTTTGTAAATTTAAAGAAGAAGTCTGATGGGTACCCAGTGAACTTTGTTTACAAAGATTTCGCTTTGTCAAGCTCACCTGAGATATGCAATGCGTTTGCAAAGCATTTCAGTAAGTCTTTTATTGAAAATCCTGTCAATATAGACTATGATTTCTTTGACTACTCCCGTGATTTCCCCCAAGCCACTTTTAATAACATCCACATTGATAATGATAAGGTTTTGCATTATCTTTCATTGCTGAAAGATGATTACTCTCCCGGTCCTGATGGCATTCCTCCTATAATATTAAAAAAATGTTCCTCCATTTTAGCTTCTCCCTTGCAATTTCTTTTCAAGCTATCCCTTCAGTCCGGTAAATTTCCTCAAGTATGGAAAGATTCATTCATTACTCCCGTCTTCAAAAAGGGTAATAAGTCCGATATCACCAACTACAGACCGATTTCTAAACTGTCTTCTATTCCAAAGCTTTTCGAACAAGTAGTTTGTGATAGCATAACGTTTTTCTGCAAACATTTAATCTGCCATCAACAACACGGTTTCATGCAGAAGCGGTCTACTGTTACAAACTTATTAACCTTTATGAACAAGTGCTCAAGGGCTTTAGAGAGTGGACATGAGCTGGATTGTATCTACACAGATTTCTCAAAGGCTTTTGACCAACTCTCACATGAAATCATCATTTTCAAATTGAAAGCTTTAGGTTTCCCTGTAGGATTTGTTAATTGGGTATATTCATATCTCCGAAACAGATCATACATAGTTAAGTTCAGAAATTCGTTTTCTAACCCTTTCCCAGCAAAATCAGGAGTCCCACAAGGCAGCCATCTTGGTCCGTTACTGTTTATACTAGCTATAAATGACGTAACTTCGTGTATTCATTCTAGTGAGATCCTTGTTTTCGCTGATGATATGAAAATTTTCAAATCTATTAACTCAGCTAATGACCGCGTAGAATTGCAAGCCGACATCGACAGATTTGCTATCTGGTGTAGCAAGAATTGTTTAAGCCTGAATCCAGCGAAATGTCAGACAATGACATTTTCAAGGAAACGGGTACCAAGTACACACGGCTATTACATTTCACAACAAGTTTTGCATCGCGTTTTTAGTTTTAAAGATCTGGGAGTAAACTTTAGCCCAGACTTGAGCTTCACGGAACACATCAACTTTATTGTTAAGAAAGCTAATTCCATGTTGGGATTTGTTAAAAGATGGTCGAAGGAATTTCAAAATCCTTATGTAACCCTAGCTTTATATAACTGTCATGTTCGCCCCCATCTAGAATATGCATCACAGGTTTGGTCTCCTTTCTACGAAGTTCATAAGTCTAGGATAGAGGCAGTTCAGCGTAATTTTATTCGATTTGCTTTAAAAGGTCTCTCCTGGGCAGATCCATACAACCTCCCACCTTACGAACACCGGATTCAACTTCTACAGATTCAAACTTTGTCACAAAGGCGTATTAACAATGATGTTATTTTTATTCACCAACTTTTAACGGGATCTTTGGACTCACCCGATCTTCTATCGTGTGTAGGTTTTAATTATCGCGGAGGGGCTCATCATCTTCGTAGATTAGAGTTATTGCATTGTCCCCAACACCGTACTAATTATGGCATGAATGAACCTCTTACCCGCATGTGCAAACTTTTCAAC
This sequence comes from Platycheirus albimanus, assembly GCA_916050605.2. Classification (NCBI taxonomy): domain Eukaryota; kingdom Metazoa; phylum Arthropoda; class Insecta; order Diptera; family Syrphidae; genus Platycheirus; species Platycheirus albimanus. Next base: position 76,175,613 of record OU696697.1, on the reverse strand, counting down.
TCTAATAAAAGTATTGTTGATTTTAATATTAGTAAATCCTCTCTAAAAAAAACATTTAAAACCAGTGCACCACGCTCATAGTTTATGTTTTGTATGTTCTCAATGTTTTTATATCTATTTTGTATAAATGTATTTGTTTATTTATTTTTTTTATCTTTGTGCTTGTGTTATGCTATTTGTATATTTTGCTTACTAACAACTAACACCTGCACTAAATGATGTAGCCAGTGAGCACATAATATGTGTTGGCTAATCTCTGATTGTAAGTTAATGCTTGATATAAGCTTCTTACTCTCGAGAACTGATAGTGTAAAAAAAAAAAAAATATTGATTGCTGATTTTAAGACGATTTAGCAAACAGAACTGGGCCTTTATTGGTATCAAAATAAAGCTCTTGAATTCTAAAATTGTTTAATGTAAAAAATACTTTAATCTGATTAATAATTTTCTTTAAATCTATTTATATTATTTCACTGACAGAAATCGATTTCAATTTATTTAAAAGTAATATCGGCGGATATGGCCTGCCTATCCCGAACTATTGAATAACATAAGACGATAAAGGAAATATCACCGAAACTGATTTGGGAACAACCCCCTAAATCAAGAAATCAAAGGAAATAAGACCCAAAAGATTTAGCTTAGCAACTAACATTTAATATCGCCCATGTCAATAATGGCAACATCGCCCAAAAAAATGGGGCCACCCCGCGACGAGATGGAACAATTTATCTGCGTTTCATTTAATTTTAAAGTAACCTACCTATTTTTTAGAACACCTTGGAAAACTCTTGAAAAAAATCGCTTTTACTAGAACTCCCTTTTTCGACTTAGACAATCAAAGGGATGGCAGTGGACTCGTCTGGAAACCAAACAACTCGCTTTGTAAACTGAACAAACTCTTTGACCGATACAATTTATCCTAACCAACTAGCAGCCTGTCTTGGTGTAATAAAGTCTGGCATCTGGTCACATTCACTGACTATCTTATCGACCGGCTTGCGATATATTTAGAGGTGATCAACGGGTTGGCAGAGGTGTCTTTTGAGAACTATACACATCGCCTAGATGGCTAATTTTAGTTCTTGAAGGGCATTTAAGACACCATGGTTACTAGTAAGCTGATCAACATCTATGACAATTCAAATGTGTATTAAACAACAGGAAATCTGCCTATCAGTCAGACATAATGGAGTTGGTTCACATGTCCACTAGTTCGTCGGATGGGTTGGCCTTCTTTATTTTACCAACCACAAACTAACAACACCCTTTTATAAAAAAAACTGGTAACGTAAGTCATTGTAAAAAATCGGAACTCCAGCGTTTATTTGGTAGTATGAGTTCCTAGACTGTTAACCCTCAATTTTACCTAGCTTTCTATTAATTTGGCAATAAGGGAACCTCAGGACGAAATTTCTGTAGCGCAAAAACATTTTGCATTTATCGAATAATTTAGATTTGTCACCCATTAAAAAAAAAAAATACATTAGTTATATGTTATACTAGCTGACCCGGCGAAGTACGTACCGCCTTTCTTTAATACATCTTCGAAAATACTGAATTTTGTGTGTTACTGTTTATAAACGTCTCAGCTACACACTGGTGTACAAAAGCGGGTTAGGGAAATCTAGCACTTCTAGTAAATTAAAATCAGTTGAATTGTCAAAAATTACATTTAATAACGCAATTGATGTAAATACCGAAAGTGATTAACCTGTCGAACAGAAAAGTACTGTTAATTTAACACTTCACGCCGTGTGGAGTTTAATGCGTCAAAAACTCAATATTGTCATGTGTCGAAAAAGCTTAACATTACCCGCATTGCCATTATACGTGAATGATTCTTGCATCGAAGAAGCCAAAATACTATCAGTACTCGGTAAGTGTATCAGTGACAACCTTTCTTGGAATAGACTACGTATACTTAAGAATGTCAAGAGTGCTGCAAACTGTTTTTGCTTCCTTTATAGGTGCAAGAATTTTTTCACCCCTTCTGATCTGGATACACTTCTTCTAAAAAAAATGCTTTTGAGGTAGCCAGCTGCGTTTTACCCTTTAAAGAATTCCCCGTAACACTCATCTTGTTTTGAATGCTCATCAGTTTCCATTTGAACCCAAGCATTGATATTCTGCAGGAATGGAAGGGACCTAGATTTCAAGCTTACCAAAAGGTATAGCATTTTTTTTAGTTGTTTTTAAATATTTTTTTTTTCTGTTTTAAGTATTTTTTTTTGTTTTTTTTTTTTTGTTTGGAATATTGCCCCCGTGGGGAATTATTTTTTATAGGCTAAAACGTTACATTACAATGGCTGACAACTTTTGAGATTTTCGACAAAATGCACTAAAAATGCATTTCTGTAAAATAACTAAACTTTATAAAATTTTGACCAAACTACACATAAACCTTTGTAGACATACTCAGATGACCCTAAAATGAGATTCATTATTAATTTTACATAATGCACTAAAAATGCATAACGAAATTTTCTTGGATTTTCTTATCCTGTGTCGATCCTTGGGTGAATACTTATTCATCAAGCCCTAAATCGTCAAAAATGAACCATCTGTTCTCGAGTTATAAACGAACACACGTACAACACTCTCTTTTATATAACAGAGAAGCACTTTTCATGACATAAATTGCTCTTCCTCGCAAGAGGCATTACCCCGGAAAAGAACTTAGGTGGAGTCGTCAGGGATCGAACCCAGAACTTTCGGTTTGGCAGACCGACTTTCTGATTTAAGTAATTTTTTTTTTTTTTTTTTTTTGAAAATTGCCCCCGTGGGAGAAGTAGACCCCTCTGTCGTACCGTTTTTTTGTTTATCTTAACCCCACTAAGTTGCTAAAGCTTTTTGGTGCACCTTATACCGGCCACCCTGTAGATATTCCTTCTTTTTTGATATTTTACCAGTATCAGAACCTAACGAAATTTTCAGAGATTTTCCTATCCTAGGTCAACAACACTTTGATTGTGCCCTAGTCACCCACCTTGCTAAAACATTTAATGTGCATTGCAATCAAGTATAGCTAGGTTACCAAATTTATTTTTTATAGGCTAAAACTTTACATTACAATGGCTAACAACTTTTGAGATATGAGACAAAATGTACTAAAAATGCATTTCTGTCAAATTACTTTACCAAATTTTGACCAAACTACACATAAACCTTTGTAGAAATCCTCAGAAGACCCTACAATAAGATTTATTATTAATTTGGCATAATGCACTAAAAATGCATAACGAAATTTTCCTCGATTTTCTTATCCTATGTCGATCCTTGGGTGAATACTTATTCATCAAGCCCTAAATCGTCAAAATTGAACCATCTGCTGTCGAGTTATAAGCGAACACACGTACGACACTCTCTTTTATATAATATAGATTTATATTTTACTTATTGAAATGAAGTATGACCACAGCGCTTAACGTGGGATGACCGACTGACCCTGACCTAATCCGAAACAATGGATGTGAAATCTTGATATATCGTCATTTTCATATGGAAGCTTTTTTTCGATCGATTAAAAACTCAATGTCAGAATTTTCTTTGATTTTATTTTTGAGCAGACAAAGAATGTAAGAATCGGTCATAGATTGGTAGTTCAAAGCAGTAAAATTTAACGAAACCCAACACTCCGTTGTTGTTAACTAACAAAGCAAACCTATCCAGTCATGATTTATACTAATGCCAGAATAGTTTTGTAATGAGCGTATCATTTTGTTATCATTTTGTCATGAACCTGAAATTTAAGGAAGCTGCAAACTCTCCCTTTAACAGCAACACAATCCGTGGTGGTTTTTTAAAGAGAAATAAATCTTCTTCCTTCCGTTACTTACTTTGAATTATTATTTGAACTTCTGACATTTTATATACTTGACATTTGAGATTGACATTTGACATTTGGATTTCCATAAGATTTTCTTAAAGTTCTCTATCTTTTTGCTCTTTTTTTCTATGCAAAACAATAATGAGGAATAATCATAATTATTCCCACCTTCGTTTATATTGTTTCTTTGTAATACATACCTACACTCATTCGCTGAATCCAAAAATCTTCATCCGCAAAATAGAAAGAACAAACAATCTTTTTTTGGGTTTTCTTTCAAAAGAAGATTAATTTTAAAAGGGGGAAATAAGAAACATCTTCATTTTTCTTTTTTCGTGAAATGTGGGATTGGATTTTTTTTTTATTAATATATTGTATCAAAAACACACAAACGTTTTGTATATTGAAAACAAAAAAGGATATATATAAATCTTAAGTGAATTAAAATTAATTGCTTGACCTGTTTCAAATTGATTCTTTTTTTTTTCTTTTGGTTATAGGCGAAGCACATCCAACATATAGAACAAACCAAAACAACCCACCTTCGAAAATTAAAACCAACCGACCAAAAGGGAGCCAAAACTTTTCAATTTCGCATTTCTTTTTTTTTGTAGCATGGCATGAAAATCTAGATATTCGAAAGCTTATATAAAATGATGGCAACATTGTGTACATACACCTCTTTATCCTTGTTATACCTCACCGAATCTGTTTTAGCCTATCATATGAAAAAACAACTCTCTCAAAAAATCCAACATGGTATAAACAATGTACAAAACCGTAAAGGAATTCCTAGAAATTTTTTTAGACAGGCACTTTACAAAAAATGGCTGCACAAAAATGGAAGACATGGAGTCACCCCTTTGCACACAAACATCGTTAGTCTTTCCAATAGTTTTTCCCATTTCAGTTTGGAAAATTTTGAACGGGGACGCTGAGCTAGTAGACAAAATAGAAAAAGCAAGGTTTGATAAAAAAAAAAAAAAAAAAAAAATTATTTCTATAAAACTCTACGAATCTTGATTTTGCAAAGGACATTTTAAGTTTTTGGCTCTACAGACACACAAACATTGTGTCATGAAAGGCAATGCTTTGATATTAGAACAGGAAAATTTGTCAGTTGACATTTAGATTGTCTGTTAGGTATACGGTTAGTATATGGTGTCCCTGTCCATACCTCGGAAAGGCATATACATAAGAAAACTATGTGACAGACATATGTACAATGAGGATTACGACTTTAAAAGAGAAATAGTTCCTTTCTTTATTCTTTATTCTACGTAAGTAGATGGGAAGAAGAATGAGAAAATTAAGGTGCTGCCAAATTAAAAGGTGGAAAAATGTTGTTTTTCGGATTTTTCTGGCATTTAGACAGTAGTTATGCTGCTCGTTGAATTTAATGCGATTTTTTTTTTTGAATGAATGTTTAAAGTACAAGACTGTCAGGCAAGGTAGAGAAGAATTTGTTGAAAACAAAACGATAATTTTAGAAATTCCATTTATTTGAAATGCATGTGAGAAGTTATTTTTCTTGGTCTTTAAAAGGTGCTAGATTTCGAATCCTTCTACTGTCAGTTTGGAAATCATGTAAATCAATATAGAAATCAACATTTTACTATGTTATGTATTCTATCACGCGGTGCGTCAGGTTAAATATTGCATAGGCTGCATTATTTAAATTGAGTTTTTTTTAGATATTTTCTTTAGAAACTATTAGTAAAGTCATTTGGTGCTCAAAATAAGGTTTACCCGGAAATCGATGAAGAAAAAACGAAAAAATGAAAAAAATAATATTTTTCACAATTTTGTTTAAAGTTTAGTGGACTGTATTGAAGTAAATTCAAAATTAAGTATAGTGACCTATAGTCCAAATGCGTTTCGCCCAGGTACAACAGTTGGGCTCATCAGTTAGATGCTGTTGTACCCTTCTAAGACGCAAAATTTTGGTCGATGGTTACCGACTCTTATTAAAATTACAGCATGAATATACTGTGAATTTTAACATTTTAGGGGAATTTGTTTAAATTCATGCACCTAAAATTAGTATAGCCAGACCACGGGCTATACTAATTTTAGGTGCATGAATTTAAACAAATTCCCCTAAAATGTTAAAATTCACAGTATATTCATGCTGTAATTTTAATAAGAGTCGGTAACCATCGACCAAAATTTTGCGTCTTAGAAGGGTACAACAGCATCTAACTGATGAGCCCAACTGTTGTACCTGGGCGAAACGCATTTGGACTATAGGTTTACCCGGAAAGTTCCCAGGGAGTTTTGTGGTTTTATAGATTTCAACATGCTCTTTCCTGTTAAAGAAAGACAGATTTAAATGCTAAATGCACCACTATCTTTTTCATTCAGGGTCAGTCGGTCATCACACGTTAAACGCTGTGGTCATACCTTATTTCAATTAAGGAAATATAAATATAACTAGTGTTTGTTTAAAGTGTCTAACATTCCGAATTTCAACTTTGCTACATTGTATTGCTTTCGCTCGCGCCACCATATTGTAAATATGGCGTCTTAAAAAAGTTCCTATTATTTATGTGCTACGCTGTTTTTTAATGCATATTTTAAGTGTACGAGTGCTGCAAAGTCGACTCAACATGTGTTTTGTTGAAAAAACTTATTTCCACCCCGAATTTTTGTTTATTTGAGTAGGCCTTATACAACAGAAGCGTTACAAAAATCATCCAATTCAGACATTTTCCAAACAAAGGAATTTCTTGTTGTAATGGCTATTTTTGTTTCTCAATATGAATATCCTAGATTTCCCTCTCAGCGGAGCTGTGCACAAGTGGGGGTCAGCTGGTCCATCATGCACGTCGAAGTCCGAAGCTTCAAATTTAAATTCGTTCATCGGCTCGAGGTAATCGTTCACATACTGCGTTTGTGCAGGAGGTCCCCTTACAACCTGCACAAATCATTAATCATTTAAGCCTTCTGCCTTCCTGTAGGCACAAGCTCCAGCAGCACATTTTTGCTGCACTAGCAGGAGATTTTCAGGAGCAGCGACTACAGCGCTATCGCCACAGCGTTAGAAACTATATTTGGGAAAGCATCATGGTCCAAAAGTTAACTTCTTCATGGTTAATTTAACCATGCTTGCTCATTTATTAAATGAACACAATAATTGCTTCCTACTTCTTCTTTTCTCAACCTAGTGAATGAATGATACACAAAAATACAAATTCATATTCACCAAATAAGTCGATGACAAGCGGGTTATTTCTTTCCTTAAGAAAGCGTTTGTTGAACAAAGAGGTTAGGCCGCAGCGAGAAGTAAAAGCAAAAGAGGGACAAAAAACAAATCTGTTCTATCCAGCGATGAATTTCGTAAGTCGGGATATTTCGTGTTAAAGTTTTTGCTTCATGAATTATGTAATGTATGTACTTAGCGAGTAAAACTAAGTATGTTGTATGGGAAGAAAAAGTTTATTTGTGTTGAGAGTGAGGAATATAAAAGGTAAGTCGATGGGAATCGATTTGTATGGAGCCAATGTCACCGAGTCAGGATCTCTTTCAGGAATCCGGCATCAATCATCAGTTCCTGCTTCTGTGTTGTGATTTTAAAGTAGAATAGTGAAACATATTTCTGCACTATTTGAGTGTCAATATTAATGCCTCTGGAAGAAGTATGTATGCCTGGCAGATGAATGCAGAGAAACGCTCTTTCCTCCTTCGAAACCAACCCTCTATTGACACTAAGAGACTACTCGATTAAACCAAGGTATTTTTTTTGTCATTCCCTCATTAGTCAGCATCTTCTGTGCTCTCAGCGAATTTGTCTAATCTTGCCCTCCCATCTCGTCTCACACAACTGTGATTTACCTATTACATTATGAACTGCTTTTTACTATACTTGGAGTTTCTTGTTACTGTAAAATATCTTTGGATGCCGGACTATTTCATATAAATGTGTATAGTTCAACCGCATGCTTCTAACAGAATGATTCCATTTAATAAATTAGTTTTAAAATTCTAACACACTCAATGTTATACTTTCGTCAATTACTACTGCCGATTTAAAACTTTCTGCAGCTAAAACATTATATTATAACAAACTTATTTTAGAGCTTTAACACAATATATGAGCGAGTAAAAGGAGTAATTTCATTTCCACTTGCTCATAAGTAGATTATTGTGTGCATTCTGAAAATCCCGTTTGAATAAGAATTTCAACTACTTCCCACTTCAAAAACTTAATTGTCTCTTCAGAATAAATAAATGCGGAATAGGAATATGCATAGAATATAATATATAACTTCGGCAAATACAAAATTTACAATATTCACGAACAAAAATAGAACATTTTTTTTTTTTATTATTATCAAACATTTATCCAATTTTTTCTTTTTTGTTTGAAAAAAGACGCTCATCTGACTCAATCATCTACTTAAAAAAAAAAAGAAGGAGCAAGTTCTCACCGGTTTTTGTTATGCTGTTGTGTCGATAATCTCTCCAAGTTTTCTTTTTTTTACTTTAAACTAAAGTACAACGAAAAGTACATAAATTATTCTTTAGGTCCTTTCAACGTTTAACATTGACATGACAGCTGCTGTCAACTTTGAGCTGAATGAATGGCATAATGCGCGTTCATTGCATACCAATCATAGTATAAGGACAATCGCGGGAGTGTTGTATATATATAAAAAAAAATCCTATAAGTTTATGAACTTTCCAATTTTTTTTTTTTTCTTTTCTTTTTTTATAAATACTCTTGAAAGCATTAAATCGACCATACCGACCAAAACCGTGCGTTTTGTTGTTCCTCCTTGTTAAAGTTGGCAGCTGATGGTTGTTCATTGGAGGGGGTTGAGAGTTGATTTGGTTTACGAAGGACTTTCCTACTTTTTCACACTCACATCCAGATGATTAAAAAGTTGTCAATACAACCGACGACCTTCAGTATAGTTGGGTTGGGGTGTGTATTTTGTGGGTATTTTCTTTTTTGTCAGAGAAGGAATACAAATTTACAACATGGCTAACACAGCAAAATATAATAAATATCCCAAACTGTCAACCGGAGAAATGTCTGCCGCTACAAAAAGCTTGGTAGTAAATTATCACAGATTGAAAAGACCACAACGTATTTTCGTGATATTTTCGAATAATATGTCAGTCTGGACGAGGGTGAGGGTGAGGGTTATTATATATATTTTATATTAGTATTAAATTATAGAGGGTTTGAAAATGAGATCCTTTAAAATGGCCATCAGGCAAAAACGAACAGCGTTCGTAATTTGTAGAGAGTACAATTTTTGTGGTAGATTCTTGCTTTGAGGGTTATTTTCGTTTGGTCATAGCACAGAAGTGAAATAATGAAGTTAGCGCAATGTTTAACCACAGAGAGGTCATAATAAATTATGGTCCAGATGTCGAATGGTTTGTGGACAGCATTTGGAAGAAGTTTAAATTGACTAACTGATTCATTGCAAAGATAAAGTTACTATTTGAAAGTTTGGTCGAAGTTTAATATGAATGAGGATATGAGAATATGAAACTTTTGTTGCTTGGTTGTGTTTTTTTTTTTTTGTATAAGCTCATCACGATGTTACCCACAAGTAGTTTGTAATGAATTTTACACAAAAGTTGTAGGTACTTCTGTATAATCAAACTCCACTCCGTTACTTGAAGACAAAAATACACTTTTTATGGTGTTGTAGAAGAACTTTGCAAATTTGCAGCGTTGCGGAGTATGAAGGGGTCAAAGAATCAATAGACATCGACGCCATTGAATGGTTCGTGAAACCGCTTATAGATCTTCACATCCCCCTTTCTCTATATCTACACTCGCTCCACTTTCAGCTAACCACATCTTCTCCGTTCAACTAATCTCCTACCCAAACCTGTCCTCTTCAATATTGCATGGTCTTGCAGAACAGGGGATTACTGGTTGTATTTGAACGAACCTACTTGTGAAATCGAAATGATACAAACAAAACGTGGAGACTAAGGGTGCATAAAACGAATCCTTCAGACTTCGCTATTGCGCCGATTTACAAATATGGACACTGAACACTGATCAAAGGGGAAGAAAATCTTACCCTAAGCCCAAGCACCGATCATCGAAAATAAGACATAGTGAGCGTTGATGCGTCCAACGATGACATGGATAGTATTCTCAGTGTCAACAATGACTTCTCCACCATAAGCTGCAGTCTCTGCTGGTGTAAAAACTCGTCCGGACTACGCAGGTTAGCAATCTGTAGGGCGTTAGTCAAAAGACTAGACAAGGAATGCGGGCAAATGTGGCGAATTCATCGAAACGGATCGAAACCGACTTCAAAAGACAAGTTTATAACATGCATGGAGCCACTTGCTCATACGGGTCCGTATGAACGGAGGAAGGAAAAAGCACTTCAAAAACGTTCGCTTATCAATTCTCGAATCTATGCCCAGAAGAGACCCTATTCTGAGTAGAAGAAATCAGAAACAACCGTGTAAAAGTAGTAATTTTAACTTAAAGATCAGATGTGCAGGTCCCTCATCTTCAATTACTTTCTTGTTATCCTTGTCCAAATTTCTGTTAATGGTATCTCTGCCTGTTAAGTCCAAACAGTTTGACTACAAGGGAGCAAAACGATTTCTTGATCAACTTCAATCTTCTCGGTTTTTTGTTTGATGAAGCAAGACGACAGTTTCTTGGTTATGACACTCGGCTCGAGCATTTCTCATTTTTTTCTGCTATTATTCCTAATTATAAATTAAAGATAACAGATTGGAATTTTCGACACATTGTATGCCTGACTGATTTTTATGGATGAAATTTTTTGGTAAGATCATAAGAACTTTCAATTTTCAGGACTCCACCGGTCCAGGAAGCCAAAGCAGAATCATGTGTAGCGCCACGAAATTGATTTTATTTAAAAATTACTTTTATCGTCTGATTGAGCTGGTTTGTTCATGAATTATTGGGTCTTATTTCCTATGCCTGATTTGAACTTATAAAATAATAGGTATTTTATCTAGAAAGGGTTTTGTGTAGTCTGTGCAAACATTATTGATCCTCAAAGATTCTGTTCCTAGCTTGAGTTTGGCTGAATAAAATATAACTTGTTCTGGCATATTTGGGAACAAGAAAGTATAGAAGTCTTAGATTGACAATAGTTTCCAATCTTTAATTGGGAAGGTTATCATGGATGGGGTATGTATATAAATCTTTCTCTGTACTTTATTTACTTACTGTATACCAGTATGAACCCAAAACCTTTAAAATGAAACATGCTGGGCGATAGTTCGAAGAAATGGAAAAGTAGAAAACAAAAAGAAAAAATTATTGCTTCTTAGAGTGATATTTACACCTCTTAATGAGCGGATCGAGTGTACTCGTATGTACCGTGATGGACACAGAATTAGAACACATTCTCTTTTGTTTATTGAATTGAATTGTCTTAAAGTAACCGAATTTTTGGTTTGGTTTACCACTTGAGATTTGGAGAAAATATATCCGTTACTTTGACTAGATTTTTTAAATAATAATGAGGTTAAAAGAGAATAGTCGTGAATTATCATTACTGAGGTTTGGTCACATAATTAGCACAGTGGAAGTAAAGTAGATTTATTTAAATATTTAATTATAAAAATTAGATCTCAAGGACAAAGAGTGTCAGATATAGCGCAAAATTCTTGCTCTAGAAAGATGGTTTACAATGCGAATTCACATTTTGAAGAATTTGGAACCGCAAAAAACGTTGCGAGAGCTCCCCGCGCAAGGAAAACCACCATAAGAGAAGATCAATTGATACGCAGATCCTCGACAGTAGACCCTTTTAAGACTTCAAAACAAATTAAATATGATGTTGAGTCCCAATATGGCATCTCTGTGTCTTTGAGAACAATAAGACGAAGGCTTAATGAAAGCCAACTAAGCGGCTGCATATCGCAAAAGAAACCTTTTGTTTCAAAAAAAAAAAATTGAAGTGCAGAATGGAATTCGCTAAAGAACATCTTCGAAAAACTATGAGCTTTTGGAAAAATGTGGTCTGGAGTGATGAGTCGAAGTTCTGTAGATTTGGGTCCGATGGGAAAAAATATGTGTGGCGTCATCCGAACCAACAGTACAACCCAAAGTACACCATCAAAACTATTAAACACGGAGGCGGAAATGTTATGGTGTGGGGAGTGCCAAATTGAAGGACGAAATCCTAAAAACCTGGACGAATTGTGGCAAAACATTAAAATTGCTTGGTATGGCACAACAATTGAACGCTGCAGAAAATTAGTCGAAAGTTTACCAAGACGATGTCAAGCCGTGATAGCAAATAAAGAATTTCCGACCAAATATTAACTTTACCGTCAAAATTTATAGTTAAAATTGCATTTGTCTTGCTGTGCGCTAATTATATGACCAAAGTGAATATAAGGCAATTTTTAATCATTATTATTTTATTGTTGTTTTTTTTTTTACAGAAATGGCTGATTTTCAATAAACTATACATTCTCAAAAGACAAAAAAAGTTATTTTTTCAAAAATTAAATAAATTAAAATTTAAGTATTTTTAGTCATACTATTTTTCTTACTTGAATTAAATGAGTTTCAGTTAAGTTAAAAACGTGCTATTTCAATGTCCACCACTTATATTATGAGCCCCCGTCCGCTAATGTAAAACTTTAAGAAACCAGTTCCAGAAAATCTGACAGAGCTTTGCTATACCAGAAAATGTTTATATCTAATCTTAAACTCTGTAAAAAAAATTTCCAGTAATCGCATTATATTCAAACTTATAGATTTCAATTTTCTGAAAGTTCAACATCCCCTCTTTGACACCTTACGTTGTTCAAGAGCAATCCCTCAGAGCTGTTCCTTCAAGTTTTTGAAAATAATTTAAAAATGATTCAAACAGCTACTTTTACATCTGACATAATCCTACATCAAGTACATTTTCTCATTCATCAAATTGTTTCAATTTTTTATAAATCTGTTCCCTAACTAAGCTTTTTTCAATAACATTTTGTATTTTCAGATTCTTAAAGTCACCGCGGTTTGGCATTAACCGAAAGCAATTGAATTGAAAAAAAAAAAACTTAAATCCATCTAACCTTTAATAAATCCTTATATTATTATTACCCCAAGATTTCTTATAAACCTCTGCATATACACATATATAGAATATACATAAAGTAAGAACCTCAAACATCCTTAATTATTTCTCTTGAAAAAAAAATAATATGAATATAATTCCCCCACAAAACTGCTTCTTCACTCTTGTCCTCAATATTTCAAGTGACTTAGGTAGATTTCCTTTCAGTTTTCTTTTGTTGTAACCCTTATCATGAAAAAGCAAAAATGAGCAACGTTTGCCTAATCCATCTTAAATATTTATAACTCAAGGACAACCTTTGTCAATGAATAATTAAGACTGAAGAAAAGCTTTACTTATCAAAAAAAAAAAAAAGAGGAAAAAATCAATAATTTTCTCATTTGTGTTGATACCAAGTTCGATTTTGTTGTTATACTAAAAATACATATTTATTATACCCTAACGATCGACTTTCTTTTTCGTATCTTTATTTGAATGATATTTATAACTATATATCCTCACACAAGATGAATCAACATAAATTAGACAAATCAAATTAAAATTTCAACTACCACTTCATGATTTTTATACTATACGAGTTATAAGGTATGACCAACATTGTTTGGCATAATATTATTCAGGTATATAAACAAAAATGTTTAAGATTTGTGTCATTTTAAATTTCGTCGAAATAGATGACTGCCAATAGAGAACAAGGATTAAACATCGGTTCTATGACGAAAGCAAAGGTATTGAGTTTTAGAAATGTTTTAATTTGAATGGAAACACTTTGTTATGACCGATGGCAACTACTTCCACATCTTTAGCTAAAACTCCGATACAAACACATTGGAAACTTGTTTCCTTGTAATGTGTCCTTTTTCGTCTTCTTTCTCTTTTTTGTCTGGAACATAAAATATTCATTGCTTTCCCGAAATTAATCGAAGCCATCAAAACAACCACAAACATATGAAAGTCTGGATACATCACGTTATTCTGATTTTTTTTTTTGTATACATGCTCCAATATATTTATCTTCTGCTGAACTAAATATCTGTAGACGAATGTTGAAGAAGGATACTAATAAATATGTAGACGATAGAATACATGCGTGAGGATAAGAAGAAATATTGAATTTTGGTCTTTTTTTTTTTACTTGGAGAACTGTGAACCTTTTATTTTTATCTCTATAAAAAAATGAAAGAATTTTTATGATCAAAAGCTTTTTCTAGTTTTATTTTATCCGTATATGGTGTGATTGTTGTATGAGTGCGACATTTATTGGTTTTTCTCTTAAGTCCTTTTTTTCTAAATTAAGAGCATTTCTAGTGTAAGACAATTTTTCGTTGAAATTTGATGCCATAAAGCTTTGCATAGAAAATGAAGACAAAATTGCTTTATGAGCTTTAAGTAACAATAACGGTCGGTTTGTGAGATTTATTTCTGTTATAACTATTATCTTTAAGTTATTTTCAGTGGCACCTTTTTAAAAACTTTAAATATTAATCGATACAAAGTGTTCTCTTATATATAAATTTTTGTATATGCCAAGAAAAATAAAACAAATTGGGGAATCCGTTGTATTTAAAAAAAAATTGGAAAATGAAAATACATATATATCGAGAACGTTGGTAATGAAGCAAACATATTTCATTTATTTGTCTCACAGGGTGTTTAAATGTATGCATTTAATATCGTTCCCGTCGCAAAAGTATTATAAAAATAAAGTACAAAATTTAGTTTTCATTTTAATTTAAAATGGCTAAATGCAAATTGTATAACTGTTTTAAAATTTATTTTGAGCGCACAATATAAAACGAAAAATTGCAATAATTTTGGATATTGTAAACATTTACTTAAATCAAAAAATATAACATTGAAAATAAAGTAAAATTACTTCTTGTGGCGATACTAAGTAAGTTGCTTTTTAGTTCATAAAAATTTAAAAAAATGCATTTGTAGATAAGCCAATCAGGCAATAGCCCAAACATGACATTTTATTCAAACTATCTCTACAACAGAGTTTAAGAATGTCTATACTTTGATGCAACGGGGTATTGGTTAATTTATCCTGTAAGTAGAAGTAAAATTAAATACAATACTCGAGATTAGATATGAAAAACGCTTAGTAAGACGATTTGAGCGTATACGAATGAGAGAATTCTTTTTTCATTTTTTTCTAACAAAATATATCATCTTACAAGTTTTTACTATAAAACCGGTATAGTAAGTTCAAATAAGTTCATGCTCAAAAGTATCTCCTTTTTTAAAAACTTTTTCGAAAACAATATCGTTAATTGAATATTCGAATCAAATTGGAGAACATCTATTACACAATTCTGACAATTAGAGGGATTTAACTATCGTTATAAAAAGTTTAAAAACAAAGGCTTTTTATAGCTTTCCTATAGAATATCTGAGGAAACTTTAATAGTTTTAGATTTGAATTCTTTTATTTCCAACATTTGGATCGAATAACTCTAATATAAACATACACATTTAAAAAACTTGACTTTGCAGCATCAGCATTACCTGGTGATCAGCGTCAAAAGAATGGTTTCGAAGTCACTGCCAATTAAAAATGGATTTTCACTCTTAAAATCTTTATTTATAAATTTATAAACAAAAATTTTAGTTGCAATGTCAAACAAAACTACATATATATTTACCATCCTTATTTAAGAATTATTGAATTACGTGAAGAATAGCATTAAGACAGTCATCCCTCAGTTTCTAAGATTTTTCATCCTAAATCCTCTTCAATGCAGGTCATAAAAACACTTATTATTTCGCTTGCTTTCTACATGTTGAACGAAAAAAAAAATACTAAAAACGGATCGCATTCCCTGTCGATCTAAAACAAGGCTATTAATGTGAGCCTTAACATCGTTAGTATTCATGGAATGCTATAATCTCTCTCTTTCTTTTTGAATGAAATTCTTTTAACTCCCATTAGACTCAAATAAAAAAAAAAAAAAAAAAAAACCAACAACATCCTCATATCGCATGGTCAAAATAATTAAATCAGCCGACTTACAACCGCAAACAAAACAAAAATCCTTAAGCGAAGAAAAAAAAATAATAAAAAAAAAACTCCTCCTTGCACGATTTCAATTAATTTGCCTTGCACCCCCATCAGAAAACATACAGATATACACCTTTCACTGGGGGGTACAGACTTTTTCTATATATGATGACTATGTCGACGACGAGTACGAAAAAGGACGACTTTTCGACAAACTCTTTTAACCTTCTTACGCTTTAACTTCAACATATCATGCTTCACTTCGACTCGGTACGCAAAAATAAAAACAACAACTACATACAAGAAAACATATCTCCCTATGAACTATGAACAACTTCCACTACCTCCAGAGTATATCAGCCCCCAACGTCTAAAAATCCGCACTTCACAAATTGTGTACCAAAGCACCAGTAGCAGTGTTCACTGTTCAGCTCCCAGGACGACCGACCGACGACGAGGAGGTAACGCGCGCCGCAACTTAATTTATTATAATTTAAGTCAAGGTAACTCACTCCTTGCTTTTGTGTGTAGTGATACACAACTTGCCAGCTACAACTAGAGCACAACTATGTATGTATGTATGTATCTATATACCCTTAAATCTAGGACATGTGGAAACCGTTGTTTATATACTTTTTCCTCAGGTGTTTGGAGGATGTTCTACATCACATAGTATCCAAGTATAGTTTTCAAAAATATTGTGTCTGAGGAGTAGTAACCAGGGTCCTTATTTCGTTGCTCAGAAGTCGGTCTTTGGAACTAATTTTTCTGATTGCCATAGGGGGCGCTGGTGTTGCGGTGTGGGGGTGCTTGGTTAATATTTACGTGTTGCGATTTTATATGCGAAGCAAGAGATGTAGAAACTTTATCGAAATAATTATTATCGATTACAACTATGCTTGGTGATTGAAACAAATAGTTTCGTGTTAATTGTAGGCATATACTTGAGAGTGCAGCCTTTGGAAACGTTTGGAAGTAATTAGTGTGAGTTCAGCCGATTAAATCATTAACTAGGGCAGGGGAAACAGTGCTTGGAATGGGTTATGTTTCGCAGGTACATTTCTACTGCTGGTAGGTTTGAATTTGTGATTTGTTAGTTTTGTTATTAGTCTGGGTGTGTGGATTCAAATGTTAAAAAAGAAATAAATAATAATTAACGAAATGACCATGTTATTGGTAAATCAAACTAAGTTAATTTCACAAGGGCAGTTTCCGGTGTTATTGGAAATTTAGGACAACACGCGTATGAATTTTTTTTTTTTTTCTGTGGAAAAGTGATCTGGTTTTTACTGGGACGTATACATTTTAAAAAGAATCGACACCATGATATGTCGATATGTCTCGGCTCTTTTTTCATAGCTGTTCAAAGACAATTTGTTGAATGAAAATATACCTTTTTGAACGAATCGTGCTATGAAGAAATGCGGGACAACATGGCAACATGAAAATTAGGTGTCTCCATAATACATTAGTAAAAGGAAACGGAATTGACTGTATCTAAACTGGCTTTTTTTAAGCGTTTATCCAGCTTATCCATAGTATAATTTTGTTAAGGCTCAGAGCATTAAGGTTTTCGTCGTTTCTTATCTCACACTAAATGAAATTTCGTAGGTCCCTTTCAAAGAATTTCAACTCACACTCTGGTGTACCCCAGGGAAGTCACATGGGCCCTCTTTGCTCTATAAAACAACGTTATATAATTGTATGTCCGTCCATAACTTGAGTACGCTTCACAACTTTGGACTAGGTTCTAAGAAATTCACAGAACCTGATTCAGGGTTGTACAACATAAAATTACTAGCTTTGTACTAAAAAGACTTCCCTCGTTTGATCTATATAATCTGCAATGAAATGAACATAGTATTCGGATTTTACGAATTCAGTCCCTTTCACATAGGCGGATCAACAATGACCTTATCTTTATTCATCAAGTTATCGCAATTCATATCGACGTACCTAATTTGCTTTCCACAGAAGGTTTTAACCATAATTTAGGAAGAATAGAAATGTTCAACAGCACAGAACCAATAAAAGTTGCCTTGTAAAACTTACACGCATGAGTAAGCTTTTAACATTAATTCTTGTATTATTGATTTAAATGATAGTAAAATTTATCATGGAAATGATCTGCCAACATTTCTATCAGGCCTTCGTTTCCCATTATCTGCGGTACATTCAAAAGATTTATTTATTTAATTTACGTCTATAAGTTGTATGACTCTCTTAGACTAAGTACAAATTTCTTAAAAGCTATTATACAAATAATGCTATGATAAAAAAAGATTAAACTTTAAATAATATTTTCGAAAACAACAGATTTGAAAACAATTCTATTTTGATCAAGATCGAAAACATTTGCATATTTATTAAAATTAATACAAATATTAGTAATTGGCTCATTTTGGCCATAATTTGTTGCATGTTGAGGAATAAGCAAAAAGTTATTAATTCTAGGTCTTAAAAAAGACGAGACCATACGAGATACGACACAACAGTATTCCAAAATTGGACGAACTAAAGCTACGAATAGGGATTTTAATGTATAAGGATTACGAAAAACATGGGAGTTCCTAAATATATATCCAGACAAAGTATTAGCTCCTGATATAGCATAATCAATATGTATGTTAAAAGAGCGATGTGAATCAAAAATGACTCCTAAATCCTTTTTGCTTATAACTCTTTGCAATATGACATTTGACATACTCAAACGATATAGGCATCTTGGACCTAGAAAAGACATAATTGAGCATTTATTGACGTTCAAACTTAAGGAGTTATTAAAACACCATTCATTGAGGTTATCAATATCTTTTTGTAATTTGTAAGCGAACATCAGACAATTTGAGAAATTTATAACTGTGGGCATATCATTAATGAAAAGAAGAAACAACAAAGGTCCAAGGTGACTGCCTTGTGGAACGCCAGAGTAGTTCCTAATTTCAAAAAATAATCTCGACCCAATCTTTACAAAGTGTGAGCGATTGCATAAATAATTACTTATCCATTTAAGGAGTATTGAGTGAAATGTGAAATCCCAAGAAAGACAGTTTCTTTAATAAAATTTGATGGCTATAACCCTATCGAAAGCCTTTAAAAAAATTTGTGAAAACAACATCGGTTTGACATTTATTGTTTTCCATGTTTTTCGAACAAAAATTTACAAAAGAGTTAAATTAGTCGCGGTAGATCGCCCGTATACAAAACCATGTTGGTAAAACGATATATGGTTTTTCACCGCTTCGTACATCTTTTTTTCAAAATAGATTCGAAAACCTTATAGGAATCAGTTGCAACTTAGCAATGGGTCTATAATTTTCAACAACTTGCTTTGATCCAGATTTAAAGATCTGTTGGCTTTGAATCATGCAAAGAGAATGCTGTTAGATAGGCCACACACTGAGTGGAATTGGATCGTGAATTTTTCCACACTATGACTTTCAATGATTTTTGACTTGGATCAAAGCACTATCTCTTTTTTCCAAATTCGAACGGAGTTCCTTGAAATCTTTCAATATCGAAGGTTGTACCAAGAAATGTTTAATGTTGTGAGTTAACTGATGTCATGTGATATACCATGAAATGGAGACATGCCGGGTTTGGACGTCTATTAAATCGTGACAAACGATGAATCATGAATCTATTCACTGAACTCACAACCTCAATAGGAGCGGAAAAATAAATTGCTTTGAAAATTGGTTCATACACATGCAAAAGTATATGTTTTAATGGAGAATATTTTGAAAAACAATAAGCCATTTTCGAGAATGAATATATATTTTCTGCCTTTCTATTTCAACACCGATCAAAGCACATTTTGAATCCTTCAATTAAAATTTGATGTCCGTAATTGCTCTTTAAATTATTCAACCATTCGAAACAGATTTTTTTATAAATTAATCTTCACAGTCTCTTGAACTATGATAAGAGGTTGGCCTTGTAAACTTAACTTATTTTAGACAATTTTCAAATAACAATAAAGTAAGGTGTTGAAAATCTAAATTTTTCTTGTTTAAAAAAAAACTTTGTGGTTTTCACTTAATGTAATCTATTTTAAAAATAATACAAAAATTTCAGAAATACTTTATACACCATATTTTAAGTCTGCATTCTAAATTAAGTATGCAAGAATTTGTAAATAAACTACAAAATAACCAACACAAGGAATTCAAAAGTTTACTTATTGAAAATATTATAAAACTCAACTTTAAAACAAGCAAAGAAGATGTTAATATTTTAACTCAATTTAAAAAAAAAATCTAACTTTAATGATGAAGAAAATTGTTTAAAAAATTAAAAATAAAGTTTGAACGCCAACTTGAAGCCTTACTCGTTTTAAGCCATTTGTGTGATATTTTTTTTATGCCAAAAGCCATTTGCAGGCATGTGAGGTAATTTTTTTTATATTAGCTGCTGTTGGTGATAAATTTAATTATAGTAAAAAAAATACAAAAAAATAAAATATATTTGTAAATGACAATTGAATAAAGTGAAGTGACATCAATATAACGGTGATTTATTTTATTTATTTATCGTGCACCTCCATCATTTTAGAAATTTCTCAACGCACAGTAGCCTACACTTCTACACTTCCAGCTCCATTAATATAAAAACTTTTTTAATAAAATCTATTATTTTGTTTGATTTACGACACTTAAGTTCAGAACTTCTCGTTTGCTCTTCTTGGCAATTTTGCAATTTACATTTGAAAAGGCCGAAAAAAAAAAATATAAAATCGTTTCAATCTTATGTGCCGTGAGATATTTACGTATGTGTGTTGGTGTGTCTGTTTATCATTAAGGATGAATTGAAAATAATAAAGTTATCGATGATGGTTGCCTTGGCGGTGTGTGTCGTGTCTCGTGTGTGTGGTATACATACGTATACTTATATTATATGTTTTAAATGAGTAAACATTCATAAAAATGCAAATTTTGAATATTGCTATAAAAATAAAATTATACACAAATGTATATAAATTATTACATTTCATATTTCATATAAATATCAGACTCGAGGAAATTAAACGTATTCTTTTTGTAACCTTCAAAACATAAGGATATGCAAACAGAGAGTTTAAAATGTAATCTTAAATAAAATCGGAGTTTTTGAAGTAGACATTGTAATAATTTTAAGGTATAGCTATATGTTTTATGACTGTGCTGATAGAATCGAAGAAAATTTTAATAAGAAAAGACAAATGATAACATTTTTGGGAGAGAATCTTCTCATTTAATATGTCTTTTGTAACTTTGGGATAAATTAATCTAAAAATAGTAACTTCTTTCGTAGATTATAAAGTCAATATGTTTTTATATTGGGTCATCCTTATAATGGTAAGGATTTTCTTTAAGGGATGGATTTCATTGCCAATGCATAAAAATGGGGTTAAACTGTCATGTCGTTCGAAGGGGTATTTATATTAGAGACTTTTTTTTTATTAAGATTTAAGAATCATTCAGGTTATTCGCACTATTTCCTGATACTCTTAAAATTATAACAAAATAGTTGCATATTCTCCAATCCAGGGTTTTAAGATAATAAGAAAGGTTTGAAGTTCATTACAAATACAAAAATAAGGTTTCTTTTTTGTTTTAATTTTTTTTTTGTGATTTTAAGACTTGTATTGAGTTAAAAACTGTTAAAAAAATGCTGATCAAGTACAGTCAAAAATATATTTGCTTTCATTTCACTGCCGTAGGTGGAGCATACCGAATGCTATGATTTATTCGACGAAGAAATTTTTTCTTTCTGATTATATAAAGCTTATCCATTTTTGTATACTATGTTTAATATCCAGGAAAAATATTCATTGCTTGCTTCAAACAGAAGTGCTCTTTCCAAAGCATTTTCATTACGTTGCTTAGAATTTCAAGACCTAGCCTTCGTACTTATTTTTATTCTTTATATATATTTGCCTTAAGCTGTTGCATGGTTTTTGGTTTATTTCCATACACCACACCGTTAAGGTAGTCCTAAAGAAAAAATCTTGATCCGTCAAATCGGGCGAATGTTATGTTAAAAAAACCTCAATTCTATTTGAGCGTGACAAATTAACCTCGAAACAGTAATATGGACGAGTCACCGAGCTCCATCTCGTTTTGACAAAAAATTTGGTTTGTTCTCTTAAGTCAAGCCTCAAAAAAAAATTTCAATCATTGTTTGTTATTGAATTCCATTAACTGCAATCTTTGGTCTTCGTTCTCGGAAAAAAATATGGTCTAATGATTCTTTCTGAGGTTATTCCACACTATAATGTGCATCTTAAAGGTTGCATTTGCTTTGGATTTTTAATGCCCCCAATTCTGCGATTTGAGTTATTCACGACGCTATTGTGGATTGTGGTGCAAATAGAACCAATCGCTTAATAAAAGTGTGTGAATAAACATGTATCTTGTAGGTGCATATAATCGAATATCGACTTTCAAAATAAAATTGAAGAACGTAAGTTTTTTGTTCTTCGCAGAGTCTAATAAATTGATTCCTTGACCTATTATACAAAGAAATAAATTAATGAAGATCAAAACTCAAAACCGAAGAAGATTTCCATATCAGAGAACAACGGGTCTACAGTAAAAATACCTTGCCGCAGATCGTGAGAAGATAGCAGATTCGTTGGTGCCCTATGGCCCATAGTATGCCCTAAATTGGGAATCAAAAAAAAAAAATTCATCAAACAAAGATGGTTTCAAATAAGTTTGAAAAAAAAAACAGCCAAAGCTCCTGTTTGTTTTGTTCATCTTCTAAACAGGTGTGTTAACTCCTCTCAAAAAAAAAACATCTGTAACTGAAAAAGTTTTTATATTTGTTTGACTTCGAAAAAGGATTTGTTTTATATAACTGCTCGGAAATATTATTGTTTAAAAACCGATTTATATGTTTTTTTTTGTTGGTGAAGATCCGACAAAAATTTAGTCAGTTTTTTGTTTTCTTACAAAATGTGTGCCAACCCTTACTTTAACGATAGAGGTTTTTTCCTAGACAATCAGTATTTTCAGATTTAAAGGATATTAAATTTTGTTTTGCCACCTGTCCATGAATCCTGATGCTCTATGAGGCTTCCTCGATTATAGAAAAATAAAATGCACGACTGGGTCGCACGAACTTGCTCTTATGATAAGCAATTGCGTAGTGGCTGCATATATGGATATTAAAAAAAATTAAATAATTTCGAAAATTCTTTTATTTTTTAAATTAGTTTAGGAGTTTTCTCGGAAAAACTAAGTATGCAATAAAATTTCAAAGCTATACGTCAATTTAGGAAAAAAAAATATTGAAAATCGTTGGACCAGTTTTTTTTTAAAAAGGTTATTTTTGAAAAACTTTTTCAAAAAAATATTTTGAAATTTATTTGAGTATGCAAATATATGGCAATCCGTAGTTTACATTTGAAAAATAATTTTTAAAAAAATCAATGTACCCGTTTCCAACATATTTCGAAAACCAAAAATTTTTTTGAAAAAATTATAAAAAATCAAAAAAAAAAGTTTTTGAAAATTTTGAAATGCCATATTAATAAAATTATAAATGACTTCCTGTGGTCAAAATGTTATTGAAATCGAATGTATAGTTTACGAAAAAATTTGATTTGAAAATACTGGTTCTATGAGAGGTACCGTTATTAGACAAATTTTGAAAAAAAACTTCAAACCAAAAGATAGATTTTCTTGCAAAAATAGCATTCTGAAAGTTTTATCAAAATCGTTAGAGCCGTTTTTGAGAAAATCAATTTTTGTCTTCAAGATTGTATGGCAGGTGCCGTTATTTTTGGACCTAGAGCAAAAATAAAAAATATGTTCCGAGGGACGGCCAAATAAATCCTAAATACCAAATTTGAAGCAAATCGGCCCACCCGTTCAGCCTCCAGAGGCGCGAACAGACATACAGACAGACAGACAGACAGACAGACAGACAGACGGACGGAATTCCCAGACCCACTTTTTTCGACTTCTCCATCATTGTAATGTTATGTGTGATTGTTATCTCAAATTTTTTTTTCTGCACGAATCCATAACTTGCCTTATAGTACCTATAATCGCAAGTAAAAAAGTATAATGTACATATGCGTATGTATTCACATACCCATTATATAGAGATGCACGATTGGCCAATTTTTGTAATGTGGAATTTGTTTTGTTAGCATCGACAACGCTAAGCTAGAGTGAAAAGTGACATTTATAGAACAGAAAAATTCTATGATAGAAATGACATTCATTTTTGAATAGACTACATGCGTTGAAATAAAAATAAAAAATAAAAAATGTTTTAAATTGATTGAAAAAAAAAAGATAGAAAAAAAAAAAACAAAAAACCAGGACACAATAAAAACTTCCCAACTACTTACTGCAGGCATTAGTTGATCAGTGCTTCGAACGCGAGTCACCTTATTTTTCGTTATGACTTTCTTAACGCATCTCTCCACTTGTTGGTTCCATTTCATGAATCCCACGTAGCACAGATAGATGCTAAACAATATCAGCGCCTCCCACCAATAAATTAAATTATCCCGAAAAAAATAAATTAAAATCAACAGACTTAAACTATAGAATGAGCAATCGCGAAACAGCGGCCACCACGTCAGCGTAAGGATCGTTTTCGAGAACAGCGCACACATACCGATCACGAATAGGATATTGAATACGGCCGAGCCGACAATTGTACCAATACCAACATCGTCGAACGACACGAACACACCAATAACGGATGTGAATAGTTCAGGCGCGCTTCCACCAGCGGCCATGAAAGTAGCACCGGCTACATCGTCGGTAATACCTAGTTTTTCGATGATCACATCCAAGGAAGGCACGAAAAACTCATCGCATACAATTGCTAATGCGACAAACATATATATAACACCAATTATATGACATATAACAGCACCGTTTTCTAACTGTTCCTTTGTAAATAGGTCCGGGGGAAATAGAGGGGTTTTTGTGACATTCGAGATTTCATGATCCGTTGCTGGAAAGAAAAATAAGAAAAAAGAGAAAGAGAATAAAAAAGGAAATTAGTGGTTTTGTATTTTTTGATTGAGAAAAGTTTTTTGTGTTTATTTTTTTTTTGGTTTAAATTAAAAAAAAAATAGAAAAAATTAGAACAAAGCTAAGGGGGAGAAGAGAAAAGACAGAGAGTGAGAGTAGGCTGTGCTTTTGAGAAGAAGAAAGTAGTGTATTGGAACAATTTTGAAAGTAGTATTAAGTTCTCTCCTAATGTTTTTACAAACAAACGTATAGATTTGTATCCCATTCAAGGTATTTTTTTTTGTCTTAAAAACATTATCCTAGTTTTTAAAGAAAAAAATTCTTATCAAGGTCGTACTTGAGAACAACTTTTCAATGTTAATGTTTCAGCTACCGTGAAAGTTGTATAATGTATGTATCTGACGCATTGACTACAACTGAATCGAGAACGTTTTCCTTACTTTTAATGAAACAGACAAAAAGGCTTGAAATCGTACCTGTCATAAGAACTTTTATTTCCTTCGGCTTTCTCAAAAACTGTGCTTAGTGCTTAAAACTATAATGCATCACTGAGATTTTGAAAACAAAAAATTTCGAAATTCTTAAATAAATACTTAAACTGATTTGAGCGAAAAAAAGTACGCCATTTTATTTCTTGGATGGATTTCAGTTTATGAAAATATAACTATCAATATCTGCGGAGGCGTTTTTTTGAAAACAGTTTTCATTTTTGGTCGAACGCAATTGCTTTGATGGTGCAATAGCACGATTATAACAAATTTTTCCAGCAATAATAAGTGCTTAATTTATGTTCCGCATTTTTAGCATATTGACAGTGTTAGAAGATACGGTAATTTTGCCAGTTATTTCGTTATACCATACGCATTGAATTGTAAGTCCTTTATAAACCGATGTCCCCTACTTGTACTTTAAGCTAAAATCTAAGAACTCTACTCCACAAAGCCAAATCTACTCAGCTGTGGCTGGACAATAAATGTTCTTAAGTGTTTCAGAGCAGATATAGTCCTCAGAAAGCAGCAATCTCAAAATACTAGTTTTTTTTTTTTTGATAGCTATTTGGCAGCTTGACACAGTCTTCTTCGAGCAGCAGTGAATATTTGTGGAGGCATAAGATGCGTGCTCCCATACACGATTGGCAGAGACGACTCAAGCAAGGATTGAGACAAGGAGATGTCTTGTTACCAATTCTATTTTTGCTGGCAATTAACGATGTGATGAGTGCCACGGTGGGTAAACTGAAAAACATTGTATCCAATGGAGTCTGTTTGACAAACTTCGCCACATAAACTATCTCGTGGCAAACAACACGGCTGGCTTAAGGATCAACGCAAATAAGACCAAAATAGTAACCACGGGCCAAATCACACAATAAGTTATTCTAAGGCAGTGACCCATAGAGGAGGTATCGCAGTTGAATTGCCTGGGCAGTTTCATAGCACTCGATGGCGGAACGGATGTTAACAGTAGAATAAATAACAAAGCCCAAGCTCCAGCAAAACATCGCTACACATCAAGTTGAAACTCTTCGAATCAAACGTGAAATCTGTGCTGTTACATGGAAATGCTCCGCAAAGATTTTGAGCAAGCTGTAAGCCTTGGTTAGCCATTGTATGCGGTACATTCTGAAGATCCGGTATTGCAAACCATATCGAACGATGAATGTGATGAATGAAGTGGCGTTAGATAGTCCATACTCTGAGGAAACCTATCGACAATCTCCTCAAGATAATAGACGCGTTGGAAGACCAAAAAGAACTTGGAGGTCATCTAAATTATTCTCAATGAATTCAATGGTTGCCACAGGTAATTGGGACAGATGGAAATATCTTGTCCTATGCTCCAGCAGGAGTTGAAGCGCTCCTTTGCTATGTAACAGTTCATATGACACAACTTTGTAGGTAAGTTAATTGGGTAGCCAGATTTGTATCAAAGAGCAAGGACTGTTCCGTAGCATAGTAGCAGGTTTGTGTGACTCAGTTGATAATAATTGTTTGTTTGATGATATCATACGATAAAACTCAATGTTTTCGAAGACGAGCAAGTACATGTACTGGCGCTAAATTGGGTAAGCTAGTTTTAACCGTATACAATGTTATAAATGTTGAGATAGATAACATAACCAGTTTTTCAAGCTGCTAAGAACAGTACTAGGGCTTAATGAAAACAACGTCACAGCAATATGGGATGGAAATGAAGCATCTTCTTTGTTTTATACAACTTCTGGTGTCAAACAAGGATGTTTTTTAGCCCACTTCTATTCCCGCTATTCTTGGATGACCTATCCCCTTTATTAAGCAGGAAGGTATACGTTTTGCTGTAACAGTAATAAAGCCATTATTGTATACGGACGATATTGTCATTTTTGCGGAGACTCCAAATATGATGCAAATGAAATGATTAATGAACTGCGTCTGTACTGCCGTGATTGGAATCTTGCAGTCAACACTAATAATTCTAAAATAATGATTTTTTGGAATGCCACGGGCGATATGCAGGGAAGAGAATTGGATGTGGAAAAGTATAGAGTTGGAGATAGTGATATAGAATACAAATATCTTGGAGCCATCATAACGCCTCATATATCGTTAAAAAAAAAAAACAGGTAACTCCGAGTGCTAAATATAAACTGGGGATTTCTTCAATATGAGGATGTAGAGAAACTGTTAAGATATTTTTTTTAAAAGTTCTTACGGCTTCCAGAAAATACCCCTACATTGATGCTGCATTTAGTAACTGGGCACTGGGGTATCCCCGCTCTGCATTTCTTCTCTCAAGATGCATCTCCTTCACGAGGCAAAAGTTATAGCTCTTCCAAATTATCATCTACCTAACATCATTGCATCTATTATCACGAAGATCTCAATTATTCAAAGAATGGTCGCGGCTTAGAGTTCAACACGACATCCAGTTGGTTAAGA
Source organism: Platycheirus albimanus (assembly GCA_916050605.2). Lineage (NCBI taxonomy): Eukaryota > Metazoa > Arthropoda > Insecta > Diptera > Syrphidae > Platycheirus > Platycheirus albimanus. The sequence goes on along the minus strand of OU696697.1, from coordinate 76,147,834 downwards.
AGAATACGAACACCTGCAAAGTAATCTTTCAAGAATTGTTGGGGAAATTCGAAGAAATCTCATTTTGTTAGTTTTATTGATACGGCCAATGGGAGTAATACCCGAAATATGTACAAGCTCCTGAGATACGACCTTCGACCAAATAACTATTTTAATGACCGATACAAAATAGAAACAATATCTTTTTGAAGCCGGCTAATTCACTGTGCACAATTCACCGTGCACAATTCACTGTGGGGACACTTCACTGTGCACAATTCACTGTGGTACACAATTCACTGTGGCGGGCAATTAACTGTTATGGACAATAAATTTACAGTGGTTGGCAACTGTGGTGGGGTTATTCACTGTGGCAAAAGTTGAATAAATTCCACCTCTATAGTGATGAGCGGACATTGAAATACATCAAATGGAAAATGATTTTGCTTATGTTGTGTTCGTTTTGTTTTCTGAATATGATCTTATGAAACTAATAAAAATTTTAAGTTTTCGACATGTGACAATTTTCGACCTGGTTTCAATTTGTTTCAATAACTGAAAAAATTATTACAATCGGAACCAAAATCTGTTAGATTTTTGTTCTCTGTTTATTGATTTGATGAAAAAACTTTGTAAAGAATAATACTAAACCATTTTAAAATTTAGGCATTGGGGACAGTTCACTGTGGTGGACAATTAACTGTGCCCAATGCATTTCATTGTGGTGGCGAATAGTACACCACAATGAAATGCACACAGTTAATTGTCCACCACAGTGAATTGTCCGCCACAGTGAATTGTGTCAACAGTGAATTGTGCACAGTGAATTGTCCCCACAGTGAATTGTGCAAAGTGTGCACAGTGAATTGTGCACAGTGAATTAGCCTACCCCCATATCTTTTATTTGCAAAACCAGAACAGAATTACTACAACTAAATTACAGACGATATGATATGAACCCAGTGAAAATAAAGAATGCAGCCTATGCAATCTTCATGAGACAGAAAATGTTCTACACTTTGTATGAACTTGCCCGATCTGCAAGAAAAACCACGGCAAAACTTTGGGAAAAACTATTTATCTGTTGATGAGGTTGCAGATGTCTTAAATGATCAAGATTGGAGTGTGTTAAGAGGCTATGTTAAAACATCCCTTACGTAAAAACAGCCCTTTGACTACAGAAACAAAATTTTGTATGAAGCTTTTTAAGAAAGAAGAACATTATATTAATGTAGCTTTATTTTTGTAATCATCTTAATGGAGTCTTAACTTTTCAATAACACACATTTTTATTTTTTTGATTAATCTATATAATTCCGTCATGTTTGAATAATACTCTTTTTTCTGGCTGACGGCAAAAAGCAATGCTATACTTGCGAATTTGTAAATATTATGTAATATTTTTGTTAATCTATATATATATAAATGAACTTCGTAGAAGGTTCGCACATTCCAAAAATTTAAGAAAATTGCGAAGAGAATTTTAAAAAAATTAAAAACAAAACTTTGCAGAACAAAAAAATCAATTATTTGAAATATTTATCAGTCAGAATTTGATATATAAGCGTTTTTTTTTTTTTTTTTTTTTTTTTTAAGTACAAAATATCGTTAAATACATAAACAAAGTATGTATGTATGTGTATGTCGATTATGTATTTTAAATTTGTGAATCCAATTCCAATTTGTATTCCAAAAGTTTTAACTTCAGAAGACTTTCCAAAAAAACATTTTTTGATAGGAGTTGATGGTAGATGGTGGAAGATAGTAGATGGTAGAAGACGGTACATTGTAGATGATGGTATATAGTGTAGAAGATGGTAGATGAAAGATGTTAGATGGTAGAAGGGAGAAAATGGTAGATGGTAGAAAATTGTAGATGGTAAGTAGATTGTAGATGGTATAGTTAGTAGAAGATTTTAGATGGTAGCAGATGGTAGAAGATAGTTGATAATAGAAGTTTATAGAAGGTAGATGGTAGAAGACGATAAACGATAGATGGTAAAAGATGGTAGGTGGTAAAAGGTGTTAAATAATATATGGTAGAATTTGGTTAGTAACTACCTCATTATCTCGAACTAAAAATCGGATCAGTAATATAATGTTACGAAACATAAACCAGCCACGTCTTTTCAATGGTACCCGACTTGTACTTGTAAATTAATGAACAACGTCAAAAGAAGCCACAATTTTAATAGGGAAGTATAAAGGCGAAGACGTTTTGATAATAAAACATAAGCGAGAGCCACAGTACGTTTGCAACGAACTGTTGGATACCCTATTCCCTATTTTTGTGTATGTGTATGCGTTTTCCTCCCGCAGCCAGCCGATGATCCGGTTTCATAAACAAAATTCTTCTTTACCAGACAGAAAAAGATCCAATAACATTAATTTTGTGTGGTGTGTATTCAATTAGTACTGGCACAATAAAAAAAAGGCGTGTGCCACGACCAAAGTTAAGACTTTTTATTGCAAAGGCAATAAGTATGAGCTCAGTGACATTCAATTTTATTCTTGCAGATCGATTTGAACAAAACAAGGCAAAACATTAATTTTTAAAAATTAGATTTTGAATGGACATAGCGATTATCGGTGATTTTAACAATTCTTGAACCACACTCTGCTACGTTACCAAGGAACTTAAATCTAAGTGTTCATCTTTTTACTTCAAAACTGCGACCGACAGTTAAAAAACATTAAAAAATTAATGCATTAAACGATTTTGACGAAAACGCCCCATAAAAGTGGACGTGTCTTAAAAATTTGAAGCAATAACTAAGCTTTGATCATTAGTCATTATTTAGGCATATGTGTAAAACTACAGATAAATCGAGCAGTTTTTAAGCGATCTTACCTGAACAAAGGCATTTTATCAAAATCACGCCTTTAAAAGTGGGCGTATTGAAAAAATGTAGAAAAATGTAGATATTTTTTTCATAAAACGAACGGAAGGGAAAAAAAGCTTAAATTGAATATTGGTAAATTTTTTTAAATTTTTAAAACAACGTTTTTCATTCTTTCATGAAAAGTGGGCGAAAGCCACGCCCAAATTAAATTTCTTTTCATACACAAACGTTTAAGTTTCTACTAAGAGACGCAAAATTTTGGCTTGCGGATTCATTATAAATACAGTTTATTTGCAAAAACAATTTTTTATAGTTTCTAGTGAAAAGTGGGCGTCAGCCACTCCCAAAATCAAATATTTTGATTTCACACACAAGATGTTTATGTGCAAGTAATACCCACAAAATTTAATGTTTTTCGCTTTAATATAACAATTGTTATTTTATAAAAACAATATTGATGGTTTCGTATGAAAAATGGGCGTCAGCCACGCCCAAACTGAAATATTTTTATTTAATTGGAAGAAGGTTTACCTAAAGCTTACGTGTGCAAAATTTTAGCGTTATGCTTTTATCGTAACTGTACAAAAAACATAATTTAATTTTACCGAATTGAGGTTGTTCATCAAAAATGGCGGTTGTGGGCGTGTTTGTGGGCGGATTTTACCGGTTCAAGAACTTAGCCTTACTCTTGAACCAAAGATTATATATACCAAATTTCAGCTTTCTAGCTCAAAAATTGCGATCTCTAGAGAGTATACATACGAACGGACGGACGGACGGACGGACATGGCTAAATCGACTAGGCTTTTGATTCTGAGTCAGAATATATATACTTTTCTATACCTAATGGTATTATTTCTCTATGTTACAAACTCCACACCAAATACAATGTACCCATTCTATGGAATAGGGTATACAAATTACAAACATATGCAATATCATAATATACGAGTACATCAAATTCATACATCAATACATAAATTCTACTATCAAACTCTGTTTCCAAAGCCACAAATATAATATTATAAAATCTATCCACAAATCCCACTTATCCATCAAATTTCAAGAAAAAAAAAAAAACATATCCTACAGGTTAAATAACATTTCAACAACAACAAAAATCACCAAAGTAGCCCAACAACTTAAAATATTTTGAACAAGACCAAAACAGCAGTTTATTATTCTTTCACAACCAAGAGAATAAATTACATTGTTCTGGATCACTATTGGGCCTATACCTGCCTGCTGTTCCTACATACTATTCTCTCGAAGGATGTGATGAGGTAATCAATATAGTTGCACAGTAATTTAAATTTTTGGCAATATGTATTTGAAAAAGGATTTACAACTGACAAGCGGCCTATCAGGACACAACTGCACATAATAATTATTATAGCCTGGTTTGATATACTAAAATGATTTTTAATTAATTAGAAAAGTTTTACATGATGGCACAGCACCAGAGTTGCTCTTCTCTCTGGTTCCTGAAATTCAATTGCATGTTGCATGCCATACTGTCGACGCGACGGTGACGGTGCGGGTGCTTGGAAACCAAATTTATGCTCCACATTATTAAGTAGAGGCATTTAGTTGCACACGATGCACAACAGCACAAGCAACGCAACGGTTGTTTTATGCATTTTAATTGTCACTCATTAGGTAGTAGGTACTTCATTGTTGTTGTGTTGGTGTTAGTGGTGGCAAGTATAGTGTTTCGAGTATGGTTATGGTGTTGCTACTGAATTAATGCTTTGCAACGTACCTATACCAATACAAAACAGCAAAAGGATTTGTTTTCAATCTAAATAGTTATATAGGAGTAGTTGTTGTGTATTTATGTATGTATACGGAGCATACACCGGATTTCAAATGTATAAATGTTAATATGTACTCCTTCTATACATGATGAAGTATTTGCTTATTCATTAAGATACAAATTTGTGTAACAATTAAACAGAGAAAAGCCAACGATGACAAAATGTTGGGGAGATAAATTGAAATTTAGATCCTGTTTGACAGATTGACATAGTTTTAGTTTTAATTCATAAGTGAGTATTTCCGTCTCCGATTACCACGTTGTGTTTTTCTATTTTGTTTAAATAATACATCAGATATGTATGTAGAAAATAATAAAGAATAGTTCGGCCTAAGCGATGTAATTCCATTTTCTTTTAATAAATATTAAGGTGAGTAAAATTATTTGCATTTTTGTCGATCTCTTAGATTTTAAGAATGTAATATATTATTTCAATATATATTATATTTTATATATATATAATATTTTCATCAATGTGGAGCGAGTCTCATTCAAATAACATTAAAGGTGTCGCTGTAGTAATACAATCTTGTTCAACCAATTGCCATTTTAGTAACAGATTTAAGATAAAACGAATTTGTAGCCTATCAAATTATATGCAGTATAGCTGCTTTAAGAATTTTTCCCGATCAATTTCTACCAGCGTAGCTACCTTTGATGCTTATGAGCAAGAGAAAGCAATACTTGATAATTCAAATGATAAAACTGGCCCCCAAGTGAGAAAACTCTTAATGAGCTTACTAACACCAAAGGTCTGGACTTTTCTTTTTAATTTAATTTATGCCTGTAAGACCCAATGTCTTTTGAATGTAAACTGCACGGCATTAGTTAGAAGGAATAGAACGATAGGAAAGATTTGTTGTTGGTACAATGGATTGAGAATTAGGTTATATTTATCTCACGAAAATCACACAGGAGGCGTCCAATTGAAGCTGGGGGAATATTGAAAAGTTGCTGCCCAGGCTGGGGCTCGAACCCACAACTCTAGGTTAGCAACCAAGCACCACATCCACTGTACCATTGCCACCCGCTTGGTTCATATAAAATCGCACAAATATCTCAGGTTAATGTCTGACGTGCAAAATAAACCTAATTAATAAATTCAATTTCAAGTATTTCAGCAGGAAGTCAAACAGAAAGAAAAGCTGACGATCGAATAGAACGATGAGCAGGCGTGAAGGATGGTTTTCTCAAAAGAAGAATAAAATATTAGCCTTAATAATTGTCTTTGCCACTTTTTTGTTAAACGAAGTAAAGTTCTTTGTTATTTGATTTTTTTCTTTTTTTGTAGAATATATTGCACAGTAATTATTGTTTAAACGATTCCTAGAATCAGCCAAGTAAGTAAAAGTTACAGTTTTCAATAAATAATAATAAATGCTTTTCAATAAATAGAAAACGTTGCTTCTCTCTCAAAGCGATATACCTATGTTACAAATTGAGTAAAATGGGGTTGCAATTTACGACTTTACCACTCATTTTTTCAAAAACATATTTTTGATTCAAAACAGAAAGATGGAAATCTACGACTCGCTTTTTGCATTTTACGATCGAGTAAATATAAAATTGATACAAATTTGGATAAATTTTCGATTCGCGATGGCAATGTTTTATTTCTCAGGATCGAATTATTGACCCAAAAAAGTGATAATTTGCTATTTTTGAGTGTCAATATCTTCATTTCGTTCAATTTTAAAATTGCGAACAAGGAGTCGTAATTTACAAAACCCCGAGCTAGGGTGAGAAACTGCATAAGATTTTCGTGATTTGCAGCTCATTTTTCTTGATCTGATCTAAAAATTCTTTCCGTGTATTCCTCTTTTTACCATGCTTTGTAACCTTATTTACATCTTTTATTCTTTCACTTTTCACTCCTATTTTTTTTTTTTTTAAATTTAGATAGATGACTTTCTGACCCCAATACTACCGAATCCCAAACTACTTGTCAAATATTGTTGATAAAGGTCTGGTCAGCTCAACATGGTCGTTGTTTGGAATCAACCCCTGAGCAAACTAAACCGCGTCTGTTAGAGACTATTGTCTATTCTATGTTTTATCCAAATGATCAAATGTGTTCTCGTCAACCTCACCGCCATGAATGGCACGTTTTCAAGACTACCTATCGAAGTTCCTTGCTAAGGCTAAACTAACAATCATTTTACTTTAATAAAAATTGAGCCTCAAACCACCAATGTATCTCACTAATTTTGCTGAGCGTTGACGAGGAATGGATGATATGTGACGTTTTGCTCTTTTTACATGCACTTGCTAAATCGTTTTATCCTGTTATATTGTTTTAAAGAAATGTAACCTTAAAAGTCCTATTCTAAAAATATGGAATAACTTTTCAGGGACACGTCATGTTCCTTATTAAATTATTTAATTCCCACCTATTTAAAATAAAACCCAAGAAAAAATTGTTCCACTCATTACATACCATGTTGAAAAATGAATTGCTTGGAATACTTCGCCAGGTTATAGGTAAAAGCATCCAGCTGCAAAAAAAAATCGCCCTAGCTCACAATTACAAGCATCTGCTACTGTAGATATTGCACCTGTTTTTTCCTCATCTCTCCAATAACCCTAAACAGGTGATATTAAATCGAAACCACATTATTATTATATGTATTCATAAAAACGAAAACTCCTTCTCCAATCTAAGACCACACCATAAAACTATAAAACTATCATCAACATCCCCATAGCAGCTATCAGCAACGTAGTCATCGGTCTTCTCTATCTTGGCAAGAGTACAGCGTGGTAGCGATTACAGTACCTACTACCTCCTCCACTCATCATTTGCAATTCCTAAGCTATCTATATCATACTGATACGAGCCGTTTGTATGCTAAGCTCCCTCTGGCGAATGACTTGTCAACTATTTCTATCCTCTTTTCATATTAAATTCCAGCTCTTCCATATCCTTCTTCAAGTCACCCCATTTTGACACGAAAGGAAAAAGAAATAATCTGCAAAATGTTATAAACACATTTTTTGCAACCAACACACTCTTCAAAGAGTGCGCGCCTCCTGCTTTCTGTCTATGTTCTAGGGCTCAACTCTCTAGGATGCATTGCGGTCTTTCGATTATGGAACACTAGGCGGTGTCACTTCACCAGTTCGTGGTTATTCAATATTCTTTCCACGTCGTCGTCGTCATCGTCGTAGTCGTCTGTTCGGTTTTTTCATGTAGCTAGTTTTATTTTTATATAATATACACACATTATGTATGTATATTTTCCGTTGCAAACAAAAGTGGATCATGTCAGGACGAAGAAGGAATAAAATGTAGAACATCATCCAACAGAAAGGATATTTTCATCGTACAAAAGATGAATATAATGTGGCATCGTTCTCCTGACAAATACAAAAAAAAAAGGAGCGCATCTGCAATGCAACAAAATTGGTCTGTGTGCTTAATTTTATATTATTTTTCTTTTAGGTCTCCGTTTTGAGCTAATTTTAAACACAAAAGCTGGGATATAGGTAAAAACATTGGAGTTGTGGTGGGTCTTTTTCGTCTTTTGACACACAAAATGGTTGCTTTGAATATTGATGAAAAAGATTTTTTTTTTTTTGATAGACTTTAAATTAAATTAAAAAAAATGCTTCTAAGGTGCATTGTTTTGTTTGGATATAAATAATGTAATTTTATATTGAAAACAAAGTTAAAGGAAAAAGGATCAACATCTCAATGACTCTCGACAATTGTTCAAGTGATCATGTTTATTTTAAAGAGACTCTTACTCCATGTCAATTTTACTTGAACTCTAGTTATCGATCGTATTCAACTGAACGCTGTAAAATAATATTTGTATATTAGAGAAATGCCTCGCAATATTTTATATTCTAAGACGATGGTGATAAAATCAGAGTTGGTGTTATGGATATAAAAAGAATATTTACAAAGGCCATTTAATTGGATATTATCGTTAGGTACTTAGAACAATAAATTGACATCAATGCCCTCCATCTCAAGAGGTATAAGATATCATCGAGAATATTTTACAGTTATGTTGTTTTTTATGTTGAAACATCATGAAGGATGAAAGGCAAGTTAAGACAGATGTTTATTTTAGTTTATATTGTTGACTAGCTGTCCCGGCACACGTTGTTCTGCCCTTCCTAGCAGATAGTGCGATGATAGATATAAACATTTTGAGCATTAAGCGATAAGTTTGACTTCTTAACTGTATTCATACAGTCAAATTAGTTTGTCTTAAATATGAGAACATGGATGATTTTTTTAAATTTAAATTTTATTTAAATTAATTAAGCCCAGAAAAGTACGCATACGCCCGAGTGTACTATAATGTTTTATCGTTGTTTTTAGGTTGAAAAATTGACAATTGCAATAAATCTTTTTACTTCAATGCGTTCATTAGTTTTCATTTTTCATACCAAGCCAACATACATTTACTGGGAGTGTGAGTCATTAATATTGAACGAATTGCATAAGAATTTAAAAAATAAAATGCATGACTGGGTCGCACGTACTTGATCTGTGGGTGCAATAGCACGTGATAAAACAGTTTAAGAGCAAAGAAGTTCAAAGTCTTTGCTTAAGAAGTGTTCATGTCCCGCATTTTGAGCATTTGATATATTACAGTGTTATCAGATAAGTAAATTTTACCGTTATTTCGATTTACTAAGACCTCCAATTAAATTAAGTCATTTATAAACAGATGTCTGTTATTTGTATTACTAGCCAAAACTTAAGAACCCAGTTATTAATGAAAATACCCACAAAATAAATCAAAATTATTAGCCATTTTTGAAAAATTTGGCAAAAACTAAAAAAAAATTGGCTAATACTGGAAAACTCGATACACGGGAGCTACTGTTAAACAATCTTTAATATTTAAACAGTTCATGCCATCTTTTTGGTGCTTTGAAAGATTATCACAGATTAGTTTATATTTTTACTTGCGATTATAGGTACTATAAGTCTATAAGGCAAGTAATGCATTCGTAAAAAAAAAATCTTACTATCATACATGACATTACGATGATTGAGAAGTCGAAAAATGTCGGTCCGACAATTCTATCGGCGGCTGGAACGATTTGCTTCCTACTTACTTATGATGGCGCCACTGGAGCGTGGTGCTCCTGGGCCTTGCTGAGAATGCCCCTCCAGCCGGCTCGATATCTAGCCTGCTGTCTCCAATTTCGCACTCCAAGTTGACGGATGTCTCCCTCTACCTGGTCGCTCCATCGAAGATGAGGTCTACCTTGGCTTCTGACTCCCTCGGGTTTGGCGTTGAAGACTTTACGAGCTTTACGATGTCCATTCGCTCTACATGGCCCAGCCATATTAGTCTTTGAATTCGAATTTTTCTGGCTAGGCTTATGTCGCTGTACAGTTCGTATAGTTCGTTGTTGTATCTTCTTCTCCAAATGTTGTTTTCGCGATTTACGCAGACAGAACCATAAATTGTACGCAAAACTTTTCTTTCGAAGACTCCAAGTGACTTTTCATCCGATTGGGAGAGGGTTCATGTTTTCCGCACCATATAGCAGGACCGCGATGATGAGTGTTCTATACAGTGTCACATAGGCTTTTCTCGATAGGGCTTTATTCCTCAATTCACCTCACTCACTCACCCCAAAGAAACATCGATTAGCAAAAGTTAGTCTGCGTTTGATTTCAGCGCTGATATTGTTGCCTGTGTTTATAGCAGTGGCCAGGTAGACAAATTAACTGACTACCTCGAAGTTATACCTATCAATGGTTACGTTCTGACCAAGTCGGTTTGCTTCAAACTTGGTAAATAGTATTATTATGACGTCCTACAGAGGGGTTTTTGGAATTAGCATTCTAGCTCTAAAACTAACGGTACACGGAAAGAATTCTTAGATCAGATCACGAAAAATAAGCTGCAAATCACGTCAAATGAATCCAGGTTTGTACCTTGGATTGGAAAATAATAAATCTATACTTTCTATTTGCAATATTAGAAAATTTGCGAAACGAAGATATTGATACTCTATAATCATATTTCAACATCTTTTAGTATCAATAATTCGATCGAGAGAAGCAAAACATTACCATTCGCAAATCGCAAATTGATCCCAATGAGTATCAATTCTATATTTACTCGGTTGTAAATTGCAAAAGCGAGTCGTAGATTTCAATCTTTTTGTTTTGAATAAAAAATCTGTTTTTGAAAAAACTACTGATAAAGTCGTAAATTGCAACCCCAATTTGCAATTTGTAACATTATATCGCTTTGGGAGGAAGCAACTTTTATTGAAATGCGTCTATTATTATTTATTGAAAAATGTAACTTTTACTTACTTGGTTGATTCTAGGAATCGAACTCGAGACCCTCTGCATACCAATCTAGCACACACCTACAAGGCCATGGTGATGTATCCAAGTCGGATATCAAAATTAATAATAAGAAGCAACCTTAATATGAGTTAGTTAGTTTTAGAGGTGTTTTGAATTAAGATTATGTTTTATTGGCGAGAAAAATATAGTCGTCTTATTTTGGACGTCTAACCTCTAATGTACAATTTTTTCTGATGATTTTTTCTGATCATTTAAATAAAGGTAAGAAATTGTATATGTGTAGTTGAAATTCAACCTTGTACTCCCTATGTACATAATAGAACTACAAAATAGGCATTATTGGAGACACAAGCGGGGCCAGGGCATAATGACTTATATTCTGAACGATTCCTGTATGTGCGTTGATATTCTGGTGGAATATCATTTCCCGCTGAATCCGAATGGCTTACAAAGATCCACTTTTAATATTAACCAGGTTTATTTTTCGAGGATTTTACATTTCCTCAAAAGAGACAGGACCAAAAAAAAAAGATAATTATTAGTTGGAGGCAGGGATCGAACTCCGGACCTTTGACGTAGCCGTCAGACACACTTGAGTTGATTTTAATACTCAGTGATTGTAAATCACGAAAAAATTTTAGCAAATCCAGATTGGTAAAAAGTATAAATGCAATTATTCCCTTGAAGTAGTAAATTGCGACAAAAAGGTTGTAATTTACTTTGAAGGGCACAAGCTTGAATTATAACTTTTGTAAATCTCAACTTAGGAATTGTTGTAATTTAAGATTAATTGAAAGTTAAATTGCCAATTTTTCTATCAGTTTCGAATCAAAGCGCCGTGATTTACAAAAAAAAACATGTTTTGTAAATTGCAACTGAATATTTCGTAATTGGTGATTTTTCAATTCTTTCCGTGTACCTGCCATACGATTTTTAGTGAAAAATTATTTTTTCTCAAAAACGGTTCCGACGATTTTGATAAAACTTTCTGAATATTGTTAACCGTGCAAACTTTATGTTTTGGTTAGAATAGATTTTTCAGCAAAAGTCTTTTATACGATACCGAAGCTCATTCATAGACGAAATAATATGAATTCTTAAATTTTCCAAAAAAAAGTTTTATTGAGTTTCAAAAAAAAAATTAAATTTTTTTATTTTGTTGTTTTTTTCGAAAATGGTTTAATCAATTTTATTTTTCTGATAAAAACTATAGCTCTAGAAGTTGGCATACTAAAAAAAAAAAATTGGAATATTTTCGAAAAGTTTTTCAAAAAAAAACTGTTTTTTCAAAAAACTGGTCGAACGGTTTTGAAAACTTAGGTTGTAGGTATATTATAAAAACTAACTGGGTAGTTTGAAAACGCTCATACAAAAGGAAACTGATTACTCAATAAAAACTGTTATGTTTTTTTTTAAATATTTAAAATTGTTAATGGAGACTGAACTACGAAAATAATATACATTTCTGGTTATGGTAGTGTTTTCAAAAAAACAACATGACATTCGGTCGTAAGTGAGCACTACTCGATTTTCACCAGGACAAACATAACAGTCACCAGATAATCAAACTGAAACTACATGGATTATGTTGCGATTGATAGAAGATACTCCACTTCCCAAATGTCCGTACATTTATTCAAAAAATAGCAGGTATATTACAAATGGTATTTAAGGTATTTAACTTTGAAATGGAATAAAACAAAGATGATTTTTTTTTTTAAATTGAAATGAAATTTACTTTATTTGAAAGATATTATCTTTAGGCATTATAATTAAAATATGATTTCTGGCATATGACTACCACAGCTGGCTCGGACGTAGTCTATCTGGAGGTCCAATTTTCGATGACTTTTTCCAACATTTGTGGCCGAATATCGTCAATAACGCAGCCCATGTTGTCCTGCAAGTGGGCAATCGTTTCGAGCTTATCGGCGTACACTACACTTCACATATCCACACATAAAACAGTCAAGCGGTGTTAAATCGCACAATCTTTGAGGCCAATTGACAGGGCCGAAACGCGAAATTATGCCCTCCCCGAACGTTTCTGTTAACAAATCAATTGTGGCACGAGCTGTAAGACATGTTGCGCCGTCTTAATGAAATTACAGCACATCATTGTTGTTCAATTGATGAACGAAAAAGTCAGTTATCATGGCTCCATAGCGGTCACCATTGACTGTAACGTTCTGGCCAGGATCGTTTTTAAAGAAATACAGACCAATTATTCCACCAACTCATAAAGCACACCATACAGTCAGTTTTTGTGGATGTGACGGTGTCTCAACATACACTTGAGGATCATCATCAGTCTACATACGGCAGTTTTGTCTATTAACGTATCCATTCAACCAAAAGTGAGCTTCATCGCTGTAAGAAATTTTCTTGTGAAATTCGAAAATCGTTTCACGAGTATAACCAGGGTTTTCAAAATAAATTTGCACAATTTGGAAGCGTTGTTCAGACGTCAATCTATCCATGTTGAAATACCAAACCATACTAAAAATAAATCAATCGACAGCTGACAAAATGACCGCCAGTTAAAATACTGTTGCCAACTTAAAGTTCTATACCTCTAAAAAAAAAACACCCTTTATATTCCGTTTGGTACAGGTACAGGTACAAGTCAGTAGAGATGGGGATGGTTGTACCGCCAAAAGAAGAAAAATGTATATATTTTTGTGTAAAGATATGTGCCATATAACATTATTTTTAAACATATAATGAATACTTCAAAAATGCTCCCGGCAACTCTCTAGCTCTAGCTGGATCTGAAACTTTTCAACCATAAGAGGGACGTAGGTTTCTGTATTTCATAATTGTCCATCGAATACCTTCTCGAAATCAACCATAATAATTAGGTAAAAGATTAATTTAATCTTTATTGGTAAGGCCGGCGGCGGCCATCTCTCATTAGATTGAGGACAAGCTATTAAGCAAGTGAAGTGTTAACAATCTTTGCCAAAACTTAAAGTTTATTTTCTTGGAGCTATACCGCTTTGCCTTTCTTTAAGATTTTGAACGCACCAACCATGACTAACTTTTTGAACTGCGAAGAAGACAGTTGCGGCTATTGGATAGTTATGTGCCGATGAAACTGTTGAACTTTTTTTTCACTGACTTTGAGTAGATATTATTGATGACACTTTGCGAACGGTATACCTGCTCTTCGGCACGATGATAACATTTTTGTTAAATTAAAAACGACGATAAATAGTTGCAAGAATTGAACAAAGTTTTAAGAAAAGCACATTCCATTTCAGATACCATTTGAAATGTATGAGTTAGGAAACTTTTGAATATTCTCAACATATACACAAACACAAAGTTTAATCAAAATCGTTGAAGACAAAACTAAGAAAATAAACTAAAGCTCAATAAACCCTTTGGTGAGAGATACTGTTAAAAGGTCACTCTTATAGAAAAACTTTTATTTCATATGCTTAGTGCTAGTGGTCAGAGAAAGGTATGTTGACAATTGACATACATTAAGTGAATTTCCATTTTACGGCTATTGGGGAAAAAGCCAATTATACCGTCACAGATAGACTGACGCGACGGATGGTGTCCTGAAAAGAAGTTTTCAATTAAGATTTCTTCCTTGATCTTCTCTTGATCTTGTATATGGACATTGTATATATAGATATTGCACACGCGATGATGGTGTCGTGGCAAGGCCTCATACACATGAAGTTTTTAAGAGACTTTAAGTGGAGTTCTGCTGAATTTGCAGACACAAAGAACAAACTATTCTTCGCATTTTTTTTAAAAAATCATTGTTTTCTGCTTTCGATACTTCAAAATCAATCGACAGCCAAATTAATTATGACCAAATTGAATACATCTGAAAAAGCTTTCATGTGAAAATTAACAACTTATCAATACAACATTTGAAATGTGGATATTTCCAAAAACAAAAGACTCTTTGGAAAATAATAATATATATTGCCTCTTTTTTATAAACTCAGCTTTAATTGGCTTCCTTCATCAAAATATAACAATAACCCCATTGCTTCAATAAAAATAAACAAAAGCCAATTTTCTTGTAAAATATTCAACATCAATAAACTCAAATACAATCTGGGTCAGCTGATAAGTAATTTACTAGTACAAACTTAACTCAGGGCTTTGCAAATGCGGACAGCCCAATAGCCAACCGCGACACGTGCTGCATGCCAACGCTGTCGTATTTTATAATATGCTTACTTATCCTTTCAATTGTGTTCAACGAACATGTAGATAGGGAGTAGCTAGTTATTGTTTGCATGCAAATACAACTACTAAAAAAAATGAATCAAATTACAACAACAACAACTTAGAAAAAAATTCTTCCAGTAATTCACTCAACCATTCTCGTAAACTTACTTCCACTAAGTTTAACAAGTAAAAAGACAGAAAAAATCCTTTGCAAAAAAAAGTCTTTAAACAAAAAAGTACTAGCAACTCTGACCGGAAAACAGCCCTTCGGTTCGACGAATAAAACGAATAAAAAACAATATAAGCTCCTTTCTTTTCCTTAGAACTTGTACTTTGTATGGTTCCTTTTTCGTCCACCAGACTTTCTTTCTAGGAACATGAATTTCCTGTCTTTGTTTCGTGATTTTTTTTTGTTTTCGGCATTCTTTTGTTGTCCCAACCACAGAATAAAAACTTGAATAATAAAATGCTAAAGGACTGCTGATTATTTTTAGTGCTGTCTGAAAGTTCCTTATGAGCATGTTATAGTTACAACATGCTTTAGTATCGTAGCTTATCTTAGTAACGAAGATGTGGGTTGTCCTTTTTCCTATTATCCTTAATAGTTTGTATAAAGTATTCGCCCGTATGGGCATTACTGAGTAGAAGCCTTTGAGGATAATAATCCTGATCAGGATATACACAAGAAAGAAAAACCAAACTACAATGCAGTTCGATATTTTATTGTCCGCCACCTTTGTCACAGTACTATATACAACACCCAATTAAAAATCAAAAAACAAGGATAAACACTTTAAGCGCTACATACAGTGCACACCGGGGATACAATGTTTTTTTTTTTTTTAAGATTTAAGATCGGCTATTTCATTTATCATGTGCGATACCCTGGGAATGAAGTGAGTTATACGAGTATTTCGATGGAAGAGCTTTTTGTGTTCTTCGGACAAAATGAATTGACTAAGAACAACAAAAAATTAAACAAACTACTTCCTCATCCTTTTTTGCAGTGAAATGGATTTTGTTTGCGTATATACAAAACGTCGTTTAATCATTTCGTTCTTGGTTTCTGTGTGCGATAGACTGGCTTATGTAATAGTGGTATGTGCAAGAAATTAAAACACAATAATCGCGCACTCCTTCAATCGAGTGAGAACAGATTTATTCGGTCATTAAGAAAACCCCACATCACACACATATCCACAGATTCGATCAAAAACATTCCGCGTCAAATAGAGATGTTTTTTTTATTTTTCATATAATTAATTTTTATTAGAAAAAGGCACAGATACTTTATAACGATTGGGCAAAAAATTGAGCTGGATATTGGAATTCATATTCGTGTTGTGCGGCTAAGGATATTGTAAAGGGTGTTTTTTTAGACGCGTGGTTTACAGTCTGGCAATAATTTTTTCGGAGTTGGTCGTTTTGACAGCTGTCACTTGATTTATGCTCAGTTTGATTTGCCATTTCATACTGAATAGACTTACTCCTAAGCAGCGTTTGCAAATTTATTACCAAAATACTAGTTCGGTTCGCGCAGGGCATCGCGCGCTGCGTCCAATATTCGATCGACATAATCGCCCAGGAATTTATTCGAGCCAGCCGCGGAGGCCGCTTGAGAAAAATCATTAAATTATATGCGTTTTATTTCTTGTTGAAAACCACACGTCAAAAAAAAAAAAAAAAAAAAAAAAAAAAAAAAAAATATAAAAGACAAAGATTATATTGCTAGAATATGACAAAAAAATGTGTCACTACATACATTGGAGTGGTGTTTATGTCACATACAGAAATGTTTCTATAATGATCTTTCAATATATCTCTTTTAAGATATCTGTTCTGAGTCATAAGAAAGGCTCAGATTCGCCTCATTACCCCGTGGTATATTTGCTGCTCATAAATAATTCAGCTATAACGACAAGAAAAATTAAACAGTCGCTAAGCTAAATCGATAGCGGCTTAGACTCCAGGACTGATATAATTTATAGAAGCTCAAGGTATTTCGTTTGGCACAGTGGGAAATTTCCCGGAATTCTATTTTCATTGTGGAAATGATCTACCAACATCTAAAGTAGGTGCTGGGAATAATATAGAGAGATGCAAGGATCGGGTTACCGCTTTATGCTCCAGGAGGACTTGAAATATTGCTGCCAACAGAAGCTTCGCGAAGAAGCTGATTGTATATAGGGCTCGGCCATAAGAATGTCCAAATCATAAATTTCTAAAATGCCAAAGTTTTGAGATATTTTTATGTGAAACCATGAATTATTGAATATGTCTTATCTTACTCTTTCTCAACTAATGCGATCTTTACAAAAAATTTATAAAATGTATTCCTAACCGATCTTGAGTACAAGTATTATTATTGAAAGTCCAATAAACAAAATGGGTGTTTATCACATCAGACATCACTTTCTTTTCACAGGGACCACCAATAACCATACAAATAAACCAACAATTTACAATGCAAACGTTACCAAAAGGCGTGAGAATGACTTAATGTTTTTATTCCAATTTCGTGACTTAGTAATAACCATGAAAATTCAAATAGAAAATCCAGCCTTATTTTATGAGGTGTAGGAATAATCCCAATGACCTAGACATTAATATTTTACCCAGCAAACAAAAAAAATACATTTTTTTCAAACATAAATGTCCTTTTTCAATTTCATACTAATGG
Source organism: Platycheirus albimanus (assembly GCA_916050605.2). Taxonomy (NCBI): domain Eukaryota; kingdom Metazoa; phylum Arthropoda; class Insecta; order Diptera; family Syrphidae; genus Platycheirus; species Platycheirus albimanus. The sequence continues at coordinate 76,130,024 of OU696697.1, read as the reverse complement.
CCTTACCACTCCTTAACCAGGCTCACAAAAACAAAAACAAAAAAACAAAAAAATTCCTACGGTGAACAAAAAAAAAAACAAAAATTATTAAAAACTCATTAAATAGCGTGTCAAACAACCAAAACAACCAAGCCAAACAACAAAAAACGGAATCGTGAAACAAATCACATCCTGTGTTATAAATTTTTGTACTATTCCCGTGCGGGATGGAAAATTAAAGAGTATAAGTATGTATTAGTGTTATCCTGCTGCGTGTTTAGTAATTTACCGAAGCAGTTTTCTGTGTTTGCAATTCAAAAGCAAACTCAACTAATCGCCATCACTTTTTGAAAATGGAAATAAAGTTGCCTCTTTTTTGTTTTGTTTTTTTTTTTCGAAAAAAAAAAAACAAATTGAGAGAAAGGCTCTTTTACACGGCAAAATATAAAAGTATAAAAGCTTTCCAGTGGAAAAAAAAGCTTTTTTTATTTACAATATTTCTATGACGCACTAACACGAGGTAAAAAAAAATTATAACAAATACATATCCTTGTGTTCGTCCTTTGGTTTCTGGTTTTCGTTTCACAAATTCAAGCAAGAGGCACCTAATGTGTAAAATTTATTGTGTCCTATGAAATCTTAGATATCTCAAACTCTTCCGAAGCGAAAAAGTCCTTCCTTAAGTAGGACGAACAAGGCAAGCAAGCAGGCACTGAACTTGGCAGGCTGGCAGTCTTGGCCCATTAATGCTCATTAGTTGCAGTCGCTCTATTCGCCCATAAATTTCTAGGCACCCAACCGACCCGTACCCGTTACCGCACCCGCACAGCACATACTCTTGCCGAAACGTTCGTACATACATATATTTCGCATTCGCTTAGTTTTCTCCTTCGATGGTTTCCTTGAAGAGAAGGACATTTAATGGAAGGGCGGGCGTGTGGAATGGTTGTAAAAGAGGGGTGCTACAACACGACACAAGATGCAAAGTAAAAGTATGGGTGATTTAAAATTTTACTCAACTTTTCTCTATGCGAAACAACTTTACACAATCGGGTGAGTTTTTTTTTTTTAAGACTTTTTTTTGTTTTTGTGTTTTCGTTTTTATTTTTAATTGTCATAGTAAAGTTTCAAATGAGGTCACATTTGTAGGCATTTAAGTGTTGTAAAGATGAAAGGTTGCAAAATTTGTAGCTAAAGGCATGACTTTTGTTTGGGAGCAACTTCAAAGAGTGTGAAACATTTTTTTTAAGCAATTAAACTGCCAAGTGTAATTTGGATGATGTGTTGGTGTATAAGATTATAAGTGGCTCTGAAGGACATTGAGGTATCGGTCCTTAAAGAAGCGTCTCAAACAAATTTGTTTTTTTTTTTTTTACAGATGAATCTTTGTGTAGCGAATACTTTTGAAATATTGGTTTAGTTATTTGAATAATATTTGATTTGTTATGGCATGTGGTATATTTTGTAAAGATTTAATGATATACGTCTATGTATATATATAGGGAAATAGTTACCGTTTGTTTATTCAAAAGTAATAGTAATAAACTAATTCGCTCACAACTATCTGAAACACAGTAGGTAGTATTAATTAATCACTTAAATATGAAGATGACAGCGGGATTAGCAAAGCTATACCTACTCTCCACATCTAGATCCAATCAACCATCAAGGGAAGAATTCAGTGCAGATGGGTCAGGAGGTACTACCATTGGCCATGAAGAAACACTGAATCCCGAAAGAGGAAAACAATAATGATACAAACAATTAATGAAAAAACAAATCACTTAAAAACAAAATTAAAAGCACGAATGGTTTGCACGAACTTGATCTTTATGTTTTTTTTTTTTTTTTTTAATTTTTTTTAAATATTTTTGAAAAATCTTTAAGTTAATTTAATTAATTTAAGAGTTTTCTTAGAAAAACAAAGTATGCAATAAAATTTAATAACCAAAAGCCCACCTAAAAGATAATGAAAATACATTCGACCAGTTTAAAAAAAAAAATTGTTTTTGAAGAACATTTTAAATTAAATCAAAAAATCTAAAGTTTACATTTGAGTAATTAAAAAAACTAAATACTTTTTATTAAATGCCAAAATTTAGAAACCAAAGTATGTATGTAGGTATTTGAAAATTTTGAAACGCGATTTATTTAAATTGTAAAATAAGTTCTTTGTTCAAAATTGTATTGAGTAGGCTTGTGTGGCTTACGAGAAAATCTGTAATGAAAAGCAAGTTTTATAGTTTTTATAGGTATAGTTATAAGACAAATTCCGAAAACCCATTATAACCAAAAGATAAATTGTTCCGACAGAACAGCACTCAGAGTTACATTTAAATCGTTATAGATGTTTTCGAGAAAACTAAAGTTCTTCTTTATGATTGGCAGGTAAGGTGCCATTATTAATAGGCCTAGAGTGTAATAAAAAATACATTCTTAGGGACTACTTTATTACTAAACACCAATTTTAAAGAAAATCAGTCCTTCCCCTTAGGCTGCACGGGTGTAAATTATGACAGACAGATAGAATTTTCAGACCCACTTTTATCATGTTTGATTTTATCTCAATTTTTTTTTACGAATTTTTTTTCCTTTAAAGTTCCTATAACAGCAAATAAAAATTCTCACTATAGCCTTAGATAATACTCTTGAAGGAAACAAGAATCCATCTAAGACTAGCCAAGGGCCAACAAATCTGTGTGGCTCATAAACATCAAGCAGGGTTCGTACTGTACTCCTATGGGAGTAGATCTACTTCGTTTTTGAGGAAAAAAGAATATCTACTTCCCTACTTCGCTTTTTCAAGAACTACTTCTACTTTTTACGTGCGATTATAGGTACTATAAGGCAAGTTATGCATTTGTAAAAATTAAATTCTTTAGACAATCAAACATAACATTACGATGATAGAGAAGCCGAAAAAAGTGGGCCCTACAATTCTGTCTGTCTGTCTGTTTGTCTGTCCGTATCGGCACCTACAGCCTAAATGGCTGGACCGATTCGCTTCAAACTTGGTACATAGTATTATTATGACGTCCTACAAATGGATTTTTGGAATTAGCATTCTAGCTCTAAAACTAACGGTACCTGCCATACCATTTTTAGCCGTTTTTTGTTCAAAAAACGGCTCCTACGATTTTGATAAAACTTCCTGATTTGTGTTTTTCTGTGTAAACTTTATGTTTTGGTTGGAACAGATTTTTCAGGAAAAGTCTTATAACGGTACTTCCCATAGGACCGATTTTTTAGATCAGATTTTCTTGTAAACCACTTGACGGATTTCGATGAAATTTTTAATGTAGGATCCTTTTTATGAACAAAATAACTTGCATTCTTAAAAAAGTTTTTTTGAGATTTAAAAAAAAAGTTAAATTTTTTTTTAATTTTTGGTTTTTTCAAAAACGGTTTGATCAATTTTTTTTTTTTAATTTTAATTTCCTGATAAAAACTACAAAGTGCTAAGAGTTGGCACACTCAAAAAAAATTTAAAAACAGAAAAAAAAAACAAAAAGCTTACTTAATTTTTTCCTAAAAACGCTTTATAGCTAGTGATTTTAAAGTGATTAATAAAATTTCATATGATTTTTTCCCTGCTTCTTGTTTTCAAGATACCCAGCCCCAAGACCACTGTCACACATCAGAGCAAGTTTGTGTGACCCAGTCGTGCACTTTATTTCTTATTGAAAAAATACTCCACCAATTAATATTTAGACAGCACTGATCATACGTACGCTACCCACTATTTTAATAAGAGACAGCACTGCTGCAGTCAAAAAACTCTGAATATTCAGAAATTGTGTTTTGAACGATTTCATTTTCTTCCTTGTTGATCAAAGTGATTTGCCTAAATTGAGTTTGATAAAAAAAACAAATTCAGAAACCATTTAAATGTCAAGACTATTAAACATTTAATGTTTTCACAATCACTTTTAAATAATAGTAGAGACATTTATGACTCACTTTTCGAGCTAATAAAATTTGTAAAACAGTAGATACAAATTTCGGCAATTTATTCATTTCAAAAATAAGCAATTATAAACTTAAGTTATGTTTTTTTTAAAGGCTGAATAATAAAAATGTAATAATTTATTTATTTTTTGTTAATAATTAATATTTTTTTAATAAATTAAGAAAAATTTTTTTTGAAAGTATGAATTTTTTTTATTTTCAAATTTACTTCTGAAATTTTGGTTTTACTTTGCTTTCTTTTTTAAAATGTGCTTCTGAAATTTTAATACGAAGTCCGAACCCTCACATCAAGCTATCAAAAGTAGAAAATAATAGCAATTTAATGAAAAATACAAAATCGTGTATGGCATTATTTCAAAGTATTTTCTTCTGCCTTTTGAAAAACAAAATGCATGAATTCTAAAATCTTTGAGTTTAAAAGTTCAAATCGATTTAATAAACAAATTAGAACTAACCCACCAATACCACCAAAAACTGATAAAAGTCAATTGAGGTGTATTCAAACTCAAAAAAAAAATGTATGTCCCACTCTATATGGAATCAAACAAAGGATAAACTATAAGTTTCTAAGCAATTCAAATTCAAAGTAGCCTTAAAAAAAAAAGCAATACTTAAAGTTTTCAAAACTTCTTCCTTAACTTATATGCAATGCTTTTCGCCAAAAGAATGAACATTGCTAAACTTTTCTATTGGAAAATAAAATTAATATTGAAAATCATTGAACATAGCTCTATAGTCATCGTAAATTGTAAAATTACATCACCCTTTTTGCACTTTCGAAAACTACCGTTTCCAACCTCTTCGACTTTGTTGTCCTCCCTCACTACCGTTCATAAACGGTAAAGTTCAAGCCATTAGACTTCAAGCTAAGACCCTTTTAAAAACAAACCGAGGAAGAAGTTACTATTCTTCCATGCAAAGGGATGTGGTGACAAACAAAGCGGAAGAATGAACAACAAGAGGGGGACGCGTAACGTAGTACCAATTAGAACAACAACAATTTTCTATTAATTCAAGTTGCATGGTTATAAGGAATACTCGTATCGGTATTTGTATACTACTTGGAAAGAGCGAGTCCTTGTTGAGAGTGTTTATGAGATGATTATGTGTGTGCAAGGATGATGTGTATCCAAGGAACCGGAAATCACATGAATTTTGTTGTCATAGTTGAAGCTGATGGGATATGACATAGTAACTGAACCATGTGATGGCAAGGATAACATCACTATGATTTCGGTCGGTTCAAAGTCAGCAAGGATGAAGTTTTATATTTTATATTATAATATATATATATTTTAATCATTCTTTATAATAATAAAGAACGCATACATACAAACATAAATATAAAATCTTAATTATACATTTTCTGTAAGATTTAATAGACAAAACTAATTGCTCCTACTGCTACTGCCTGCCTGCCATCTTGTCTGCTTACTTGCTTGTCTGTTTCTATCTGCAAGGACACTGCTCTTCAAAAATAATTACAACGGAAAAGAGTTTGTCATGATGACAGTTCATTTTGTGACACATTTTGTGAAAAGAGGGAATACCAACAAAGGACATTGTAGGAGAGAACGAAATAGGGAGAAGATGATTAATTTTTAATTTGGCATTGAATTCGATTGCTGGTAATTGATCTGTAATCAGGGTAACGTATAATTATTTACGTTTAATAAATACATATAGTTCATCACATTTATTTTAATTTAAAAATTAAAAATAAATGTCCTCGTCCTATCAGAAGTAATATAGTTTTTTTATGAAATTCAATTTACAAAATAAAAAAAAAACTTTGCAGAAATATCTCCAAATGGGTCCGAGGCCTTACACTCTTAATAATTCCTGTAGGAAAGGTAGGGAGAAGGACATTCAATTTACCACTGAATCCGAATGGCTAACAGAAATGCTCTATTTTCGTTACAACACATAAATTACTCTTGGACGATCTGTCCCTTAATCGCAAGAGGTCACTTAATCGATCCCGGAACCTTCGGCATGGCAGTCCAAAACACTAACCACTACCCCGCAGTGTACTACTCCTACAAACAAAATGAGAATCATAAAACTCTTAAAATGGGTTACTGGGTCATATGTGTTCATGGGGTGCTGATATCAATAGCACATATAAGTACTAGCTTGTGTTGCTTTTTTTGGAAGGAGTGCTTAATTAATAAAATGAAAATATACGAAATATGTATACGACGCACGCACTTGCATAGTTGCTAAGAAAGTATAAGATAAGATCACTACCAAACTTCACAGGATCACCCACCGCACCGGTCTCATCTGAAGATTGCCTGAAAATTTCATTGAAATCGGTGGAGCTGTTTTGGAGTCCGTAGGGAACATAAGTACGCACACACATAGGATACATTTTATGGTTTTACACATTTTTATTTGTATATGTTTATAGATATTAATGTTTTCAACAGAAAGCTGATAATGTTGTTCATAAAAGTCAAGCCTTACTTGACATTGTGAGTTTGAGCAGAACATACTTGGCATACTTGGTGGTCGTTTGTGTACAAATTATTGCGAAACACTCAATACCATATCTTTTTTCTCTTACAAGCACTAAAACGTTTAATGGGAATACCTTCAAGGTTAACTGCCTGAGCACAATGGTGTAGCTGCAGCAGTAGTACGTAGCACTGTCAAAGTTAATGTCAAAAAAGTAGCGCACTAAGCTGCATGCAAATAACTCAAACAAAAATCGTGTCTGCCATTTCGTTTGTTGATTTTGAAGAAACTATCGCCGAACTTGCATGAACATACACGGTGGGCCAAAAGAAATCACCCTATTGGAAGGTGCTCTCATTTTTGCAAATGGCCGCCAATGTCAAATCTGTTTTGACATTTGTGGGCTAGACAGATGCAGAATACAAGTGAACAAGCCATGGAGCGATACATGAACCGATATTCTGAAGGCGGCCTTCCCGGGTCGCCTCATGATGAAAAATGCCTTAAAACGAGCAATCAATTGTGAGGGCCCCATTTGGCCGATATCATCTTCTCGATTTGACCAATACAATTCTAAAGGTTCAAAAAAATATAATCAAAAAACAGAATCGAAGTTTTTCATTTAGAAAAAAAAGAGAGCCAAACAACATCGGATGGATGACTTCTTTCGGACCACCCTGTACAAGTAAGTCGTTCTTTATAGGAGTTACTGAAAAAAATGGTTGTCTATAAAGTCGGTTAACGGACGATAATTTTACGTGATAACCAGTTGACAAAACAGTTCACGTGTAGGTAGTGTGCTGCCACTGTCTCTTTTCTACTGGGACGCATCGACTGATAGAGTGGAAGAGAGATAGTTGCGTCACAAACCGAACGCTTGGGTCGATCGTGCCTCTCTATCGCTTATTCCGCGTCCTCGCTTGCACGCTCGACTCAGGCGGAACGTGACAATGTGTCTTGTTTTTCCTTGTTTTGTACGTGCAGCCGGTGTTCTTCGATTTATAAGACGTTATCATGTCAAAAAAACATAGATGGCGCTGTTTATAATTTTGAAGGTTGATATCAACCGAGTTGTAATCGGTTGAAAACGGCGGTTAAACGAAGTAGTATACCGTTCTATATGTCTACACCAAACCGATGCTACCACGTATCGATGCATAACATCTCTAGAATTTCAAGTTGTGAGAGTATTATGTTTCGCTATGATCATGAACAAGTCACAAGGTCAGATACAAAAAGCCGCAGCGACGCGACGACCGGTTTCGATATCCGGACGAACTTTATTTTTTAGTTAATAGTTTGTTGGGGTTACTAATTTAGGTAATTTGTTAATAAAGTAGAACATCAAATTTTGACATTATACATATAAAGAAATTCCTTAGTTTTACTTCTTTAATTTTGCACAAAAATTAACAATGTTTATCTAAAAGTTCCAAGCCCATTTTATTGGTATTTAATTATCAGTGGTCTGCACAAGTTCTTAGATACTTGATTCTTAAATCCACGCGTAAGAAGTAGTGAGCAAAAGCTAGAGAATTAATAAATAACGACAGACTGCAGTGCCACCTTTGAGTCTCATATTGCTTTTATTGCATCTCATTGCTCTGTAGGACGTCATAATAATACTGTGTACCAAGTTTGAAGTCTAGACGTTTAGGCTGTATACGTAACTATACAGAGAGACATACAAACAGACAGACAGACAGAATTATCGGACCCATTTTTTCGGGTTCTCTTTCATTTTTTTACGAATGCATAACTTGCCTTATAGTATATACATATACCTATAATCTCAAGTAAAAGTGAGGTTCAGTGCTGAACCACTATTGTACAACTAACTGGCCTTAAGTGTCGGAATGCTTGATTGACTTTGATTTTGATGTTGATTTAGTTTTAAATCACGTACATTCAAATAAATTTCTAAATTTCATAGCCATACATTTTTTAAGTCGATTTTAGACGGTTTTCTTACCCAAGAATATTTCTAAGGCCAGTGCCGGTGATCGGCTAAAAATTTAAATTCAATCAATTTGATGGTTTCGGAGTACGAGTACAAAGCATTTTTCAATATTCTTTTTTAACTATTATCCGTTCATAAAAATTAACAATACACACTATGTATATGATTTAATTTATACATAGGTAATGGATATGTAGTGAACATACATTATTGTAAAAGTGATCACTGAGGCGAATGACAATTTTGTATTTGTTCATTTGCATAATTGACTTCTAAAATCGAATATATTTACAAAAAGGAAGGTAATTTCTACTGTGTTTATAGACAATTAGCTATTCATATTTGTTTAAAAATGCATACAGTAGAAGATAGCCTTCAATAAAGCAAACTGCATTTACTCACCTAAAATTTCACATATTTCACATCGCACTGTTTTGAGTATGACACATTATGGCGAACATATGTTTTTAAAAACGATAATCATCTTTAAATCGATACAAATTCTTGAAGAAATGTCAAACAAAACAATTTTTAGGTACAATAATTTTGTTTGCTGTGAACTGTGTATTGTTTCGATTCTACAAAGAAATTTCTACTTAAAACAATACAAATAAACAATAATTTTCTACCCACTTTAATGCAAACTAACTGGGAATTTGAAGAAAAAACTATTTTCTAACGAACATTTTTGTTAGGACTCCACTTCGAAATTTATAATTGCGGCACTATTTTTCAAAAAAATAATAAAAAAAAACATTAAATTTTGTTTGTGAATAGTAGTGTTTTATTATTAAAGTTGATCCAAAAAATATAACGTTGCTTTCTACAGTGATTTAAAGAAAATTTCCATCATTGTAGAAAAATTATAACTATTTAAAAGTTTTTCGATTCTTTTGAAAATGATTTAAAAAAAACTTTAATCAAACTGATTTATTCTATTTCATGTTCTTAGAAGAAAACAAATACAATAAACGAGATTGACCTTTAATTTAATTAAAATGGACGCACAAACTAAAATAGAAATATTCACTTTGGAGCTTAAGCCATTGTATAAGCAATATTTTCATTCATAAAGAACAAATTCTGTTACTCCATTCCATACATGAAAATCTATTCACACTGACATTTAGTTTTCATTTATCTTGTCTAATTTTGTTGATTTGATATCATATAGTTTTAAATTAGTTCAGATTTAGATTAAGTTATTGCTTTATTTGAGTAATCATCAAGGTTGACTGGCTTCTACGAAATTTCTAGTGAAATGTTCAAACATGAGTAGAATGCCCATTAAAAAAGTGTATGTTTTAAAACAGAAATTACAAAATCAAAAAATCGTTGCCATAATGTTTATAAGTTTTTTCGACTTACTTCTGCCGTTAAGGTAGCCTTTTCCATTTTTAATGGAATATAAGAAAAATGTCGCATTTTTACAATTTTCATTGAATCTAGACATTTTTATGTCATTCAAAATCATCAACATAATGAAATATAACATAAACTTTACTTTTTTTTGACTTTCCAGTAATTTTCAATATTTTTGCGAAAATATACAATAATCGTATTGTTATTTATGTTTAAATATTTTTACTTACTCATGCGACATAATGTTGCCTGAGGAGAAAAGACTTTAAAAAACTGATAGGAACACTTCGACTACACCCTGAAGTATAGAAACACGTTTTTTGCAGTTTTCTCTAAGCTGAATTTAATTTCCAAAGGTATTCTTGACCGGTTTAAAAGCATGTTCCATTGGGAAATTCGAATCTTGAGAAAATCAATTTGAAGGAAAAAAATTGAAAATGATATTTAAAAGCTCAATTTATAAAGTTAATTTGACACTAGAAGGAATTCCATTACGATGTTTTAAAAATGTTTAAATGTTTTTTTCAGCAAACCCAAAATATGTATTATAACTCTTTTATATTTACAAAAGAGTTTACAATTTCGTTTGAAATTAAGGCAAAGCGAAATTCGAAATGAGAAATATCCCGGCTACAAACAAACTTGTAAAATATAATTATGTTACAGAAATTTCCTACGGTAAAAGTTTGTTATTTAAGAAGATTAAGAGTAGTTCCGATTAGTTTTTAACCGAGATTGCGGCTAACAAAAGCTTATGTTTTCCACTTTTTTAAATGTTTTTGTTTAAAAAAGTTAAAAGAGTGGTACCCAAGAGATGGAACAAGAAGAGCAGAAGACATATGCAAGGAAGAAAGAATATTATGGAGGATTGCTTATACTCTTAACATTATTTTATGATGAAAGTTTGCATTCGAGTTATTATAATACAAACAAAATTAGATTATATTGTATTGATATGAATTGAATCTCTTAATTAGAATTCAAATTACATAGTTTTAAGAAGAATCAATCATAATCAAAGACTAGAATCGCCCAGTGGCCAAAATTCAGCCATTAAAATGCCCAAAACTGTGGGAAAAAATTTCACAGCTAATTTATACGAAAAAAATAGTGAAAATTGCAAAACAAAATATTCCCAGCACACCTACTCAGTAATACCTTTCCAACGATATATATATCATCTCAATCGGTTGGGTAACCACCTCGCAATTGGTACCACAAAAATACCAGAGACAAGTTAAAATCCATCCGTCTGTCTGCCTGGTTGCACACCTCTACAACCTAAAAGCATAAGCTAAAATGCTTTATTGTTTCTTAGTATTTATTTGGTAGTCTAACTGAGGGTACTTTGTGTGTTCACTGTTGGTTCAAAAACAATGTTAAGAGTTATGTTTCTTTCAATAAGATTTTAAACAGAGAAAGTCTTTTGTAACCAAAAAAACATTAAATAGTTTTTTTTTATATTTTGGAAACGGGAAAATTTTTGAACGGTTTTGATTTATTTTTTATTTCACGTGGATTATAACACGTTTTTATTTTTTCTTAAGCCAATTAAAAAATTAAAGTATTTTCCACCGATTTTTCGAAATAATAATAATAATAAGGGTGCCTTTCTTTGTCAAAATACATAGCTCCAAGCGACTAAATAGCATAATTTCATTACTTAGTATTTCTTGGTTTTTCCGAATAACAAGAAATCGCATTTTATTAGTTTATCGGAAACGCAATATTGATATTTGTTTTTTGCTGAATTTTTTTCCCGCTGACTGGACTGGTTTTCGAATAAAAAAGGAGGAACAAAATGCGTACCATCTTTGAAGATACAAACTTGTTACCATTGAAGCAATTTTGGTGGTGAATGGATAAGTGAACATTTATCAAGCTAACTCAATTTCTATTTTCCAGCCTGTCAAAAATCTGTCGGTATCCTTAAGGCTCGTCCAAATTATGCCGAATGATGCCGATCGGCCTGTGCCGATCGGCCAAGACGAATAAGTATGGACGTGCCGAAAGCCGTCCCGAACCGAACTGAACTCGAACCGAATCAAATGGATACTCGTTCGGCATGGCCGACCGGCATGGCCGACCGGCATAGGCCGATCGGCATCATTCGGCATAATATAGACGCGCCTTTAGGATGGTCACATTTATTTATATTTAGTGGCAGATAATATGAAATAAATGTCGTTGAATAGTAAGCAAATTGCAGTGTTGCCCGCTCACTGTGTTTAAGGAAAACTAACTAAGCTTCGAAATGGTTTTGAGTTAATCCAGGTTCTTTTGCTGGAGAAGAAATATAATTTTTCTAAATGGCAATCAACTTTGAGAAACAAAATCTCAAAACCTATCAAGGACTCTGTTCATGGAGAAGACTATACATATCTGGTGTTTAAGAAAAAACTTATAGCCTCCACAAAGATTCAAAATATCAAACCAAACACTACTTCAAAAACACTATAAAATGTCTTAAATTATATAAATATTTCAGTGTGAATATTTTGGTACTGTCAGTCAAACTCACCATTATTTTGAGGAATAGCCGCATTCGTGTATTGTAATAAATTTTCATCATCATCGAAGTTTTCGTCCGATTGTGATGAAGGATATAAAAATTCCGTTTCCGATGATGATGATCCAATGCCGCCGCCACCACCGCCAGCTGATAATGGTGGTGATGGGGTTAATACAGCCGATGATGATGATGATGATGAATGTTCTCTGCCATTATTGCCACCATCATGATTATTGTTATTTAAATTTAAATTATTATTGTGATTTGTGTGTTTTTGGGAATTTTGAAATGGTTTAGCTGCATTAACTAAATTTAATGGAAGTATTGATGTGGCAACACATAAACCAATTAGAAATATATAATTTTTAATATTATTCTTATTATTTAATTTATATTTAAGTTTTAAATTATTATTATTAATATTGGCTGCTAGTCGACGTTTGTTACTATTAATATTATTTTCTGTATTTATTATTATATTTACATAACGATAAAATTTCGATAATGATGTGATAACTAATAACAACAACATCAACGATAACGTGGTGAAATTTTTTAGCATATCATTTAATTTTATAAACGCATTTTTTGTATTATATATTATTTGTAGTTGCTGTTGTTCTTTTTGGTGTTGGATTTGTTGGTTATTCTGAATATTATTACGCAGCGAAGATTTTCTATAATTATTATCTAAGTCTATTATTGTGAATGCGGTATTGTTGTTGTTGTTGTTATAATTTTTGCTTCTCGTTATTATATCTGCTGGTGTGTTTGTTAATGTTGTTGTAATAGTTGTCAGGGAATGATCTGATATATTAGTTTGTTGACTCCTTAGCCTGCCTCTTCGTCGACGACGGGTGTGATTGTTTTTAACACCTGCCTCAGAGGTGGCTTCTATAATATATGGCTGCTCTTCAAAATCCACTAAACGTTTTTGTTTTTGTTGAGTTTCTGTCGTTGTTATTTGAAGGATATTGTTGGTGTTATTTTTGTCAATTGTTGAGGATAGAAAAGTTGCATCTACAACTTCAGTTGCTAAAGGAGGCAACATTTTCCACAACAATGACGTTAAATTAGATCTTCTAGTAGAATCTACAACATCATTGTCGGCTAGGTAGCTGGTGTTTTTCTTCTTGTTGTTGTCTTTGTTAATAGTTTTATTTTTTTCTTCATCTTTGAAATGTTCGCATTTACAAAAAGCATTATTTTTGTTAATATTTATTTGTTGATGATTATCGGTATTCCATTTAATATTTATTTTAAGTTGTTCTGGCAACATTGGACCCATAATATGCTCGCTACTAGATCGTTGTTGTTAATTTTTTTTTTGTTTTTTTTTTTACATTTTTGAAGTAAAAGAAAACAAATTCACAGGAATAGAATTTTTAAGACAGTTTGAAAAAGTATTTTCTTAAAGATTAATTATAAAGATAGAAGAAAATAAATATAGGAAGAAGAACTTTTAAAAACACTTTAAAAAATTTATTTTTTTTTTATTAGATCTAAGCACTATGATTTATTTTACACTTTTTTTTGTAAAATATGAAAATATTCGATTTTTGAACAGAAAACAAAAAGTTTAAGGAGAAAAGAAATAATATTGCTCTTTTTGATCTTTAGTGTTGAATTATGATTTTGGCAGAGCGAAAATAGGAAATATAGTAATTTATACTATTTTTATCTTCTCTTGACACTTTTTATCATTTTTTCTTAATTTTTGTTTTACTTTATTATTTTTGATTAATAAATAACTCCATCGTTGGAGAGGATTTGAGATTGATTCCACTTTACTAGGGATCCATAACAGTTTTTTCTTTTTTTTTTTTTTTACTTTATTATTATTTTTACCGTTATGGGAGATAACGTTGTTAGTCCGCGAAACGCGAACAACTATTATACGTTAATTTTCATCGAGTATAGTAAGTTTCTATATCAGGTAAGAAGAATTACGCTATCTCTTTTGAAAAAGCGATGGAAATCGCCATTTTCCACTCTTTCGCTCAGATTTTCGCTGAGTTTAAACTTTTGGGCGCAATAGCTCTTTTTTACTGCTCGTGCGTAGTTTCCCGTTCGACTTGGTAGTTATTGTTCTCTTTGACAGGAAAAGCTTTTTCCCTAGCCATATAAAGAGGAGATTTTGTTGGAATATTAAAATATAGATGTTATCGTGTTTGTGTGTGTGTTTTTATTTTTCGCTGAGTTACTGTGTAGCACCTAAATAAGGTACGGAAATACTTTTTATGTGTGTATTTGTAAACATATACATTATTATTATTACGCTCGCTTTTTAGGTACCTTTCGTGTAAGAGAGGTATGTAGACGAAGAAAATCAAGAACAAACTATAACGAACGACGGGAGCGACAAAAAATACTCGTATGGGTTCTTTCGATTTTCCGGACTTTATTTAAGTGTGCGCCGTTTTTGCTCTAAATGGGTTTTTATTTTCCGAAATTTTGAGAGGATTTGTTTTTAAAACAAAACTTGAACTCTTCTTCTCACGACGACGATTGGATTGCGTAACAGACAAATATTGGCAAATACAAAATTGTTTGAGTTAGATATTAAAATTGTTTGTTCTCCTTTACTTTTGTTTTGCTTTTTAATGAAATAATTATGTAACCGTAAATTATTACAACCTTATTCTAGTCAAATATTATAATATGCTATATGAGTGTGTATGTAAGATTTTTTTTTGGTATTATATACAAAGTAACACTTTCTTCTTTTTAATTTAACACTTAGACTAAGTTTTGTTTATCAATTTTTTATATATTTATTAACATTCAAATAACACAAACACTTATTATAAGTTAAATAAATACGTTTTTCTTTTTTTTCACATCCTTTGCTTTTGTTATATATAGATTTTTTTTATGTTTAAACACACACCCTTCTTATGACTATGATTATATAAAAATATTCTTTTTTCGCCTTTCTTCTAGCAATGAAGGACCACAGAAAGTTTGGTTTTTCTAACTTAATTTATACCCGCATTTTTTATACAAAAAAAAATATTATTCTATTTCTAATGTTTTTTATAAGTAAAATATCCTTTTTATTAGATAATCAACACACACACACTGGGTTGTTTTATATTATTCCTTTTTTTTTTAGGGAGAGTGTTGTGTCGTATTGTCGGTCCTTTAATCAGAATGGACGCGCACAAACTGGTTGTATTGAGAAAAGTGACGGCATGTCCTTATTCCAACAAAGAGAGAGGACTGGTATCAGGAAAAGCTTTTCTTGTATTTGATTTACGAGTATATTTTGTAAAATTGGGGTGTTTCGTGCTTAAATGGAGGCAAAGCAAAGCAAAGAAGAAGAAGAAAAACTTTTTCGCGGAACCTAGTGAACGAGAAATTATTTTTCGCCGAGTTTTATCTTCATGTCCTTTTTGTCGTACTCGTAGGTAAATGTACACCGAAAGTAGGTAATTCCAAATTAGTCTTATACCGGTGCTAGCTCATTTCGCTCAGTTTTTCTTTTGTGAATGTGTTAAGTATTTCGCTCAGTTTTGAAAGGGGGTTTCTTTGTTTTTGTTCGAGGCATAATATACTCATAATAAGGAGAAAGAGTATAGGATTTTCGCGCATGGAACTAGACTAGGTCATAGAAGAATATAAAAGACGACCAAACATACGCGTGTATAGTAGCAATTGCAAAACTAGGCGCTGTTTTCGCCTTCCTCGTCCTTAATAGGCAAGGTACAGAGAAAGAATGAAAAATGAAAGAAATAAAACGATAAAAATGAATAAATGAAATAAAAAATTCGATTTGTAAATAGTAAATCAAAATTGTGTGTGAATGTTTGACGAATAAAGCTGTGAAACGAATAAAATGTTCAATGTTCCAGAGTAAAGAGCTTTGTTTATTTTTTAATTCAAATTTTTTTACTTATTGATTTGGGATAAGATGAAGTAAGATTGTAATAAGTACAATTGTTCGAATTGGAATTTGAATGTGCATACTATATAGTGATGTCCCTGAAGTTAGCAGAACAAAGTCAGCAGAACCAAAATTTTTTGATTGCATAATTAGACGCTTATTAAATGCTAATTTAATGCTGAAGAAAAAAATTTAATGCTCTTACGGTTTTCGAAAAAATTAATGTTCTGCTAACTTCACAAGAAGTTAGCAGAACAGTATCTCTAAAGTACACTAAATTAAAATTTAAAAATACGAAATTGGTCCTTGAATTAAATGCTAATTAAATGGTCTACAAAAACAAAACAAAAATTTAAAAAAAATTAGAAAAATTTTTTTTAATAACTTTTTTTCTTAATTTTTTTTTCAAACCCTGCTTCTAGTATTAAGTGTTCATTGAATACGAATTAAATGCTGCATTATCTCAACAAAATTTTGAAAACCTGAATTCAAAAAATGAAATTTTAAAAAATTCAATTTCAGTGTTCTGCTAACTTCATACACGATTTTGGCCACTTTTTTGAACTTTTTTTGGACAAAATCTGCTTCTAGAATTAAGTGCTCATTGAATTCGAATTAAATGCTGCATTATCTCAACAAAATTTTGAAAACCTGAATTCAAAAAAGATTTCGTCCAAAAAAAGTTCAAAAAAGTGGCCAAAATCGTGTATGAAGTTAGCAGAACACTGAAATTGAATTTTTTAAAATTTAATTTTTTTAATTCAGGTTTTCAAAATTTTGT
The DNA here is from genome assembly GCA_916050605.2 of Platycheirus albimanus. Classification (NCBI taxonomy): domain Eukaryota; kingdom Metazoa; phylum Arthropoda; class Insecta; order Diptera; family Syrphidae; genus Platycheirus; species Platycheirus albimanus. The sequence continues at coordinate 76,113,115 of OU696697.1, read as the reverse complement.
TGAGATAATGCAGCATTTAATTCGTATTCAAAGAGCACTTAATTCTAGAAGCAGATTTCGTCCAAAAAAAGTTCAAAAAAGTGGCCAAAATCGTGTATGAAGTTAGCAGAACACTGAAATTGAATTTTTTAAAATTTAATTTTTTGAATTCAGGTTTTCAAAATTTTGTTGAGATAATGCAGCATTTAATTCGTATTCAATGAGCACTTAATTCTAGAAGCAGATTTTGTCCAAAAAAAGTTCAAAAAAGTGGCCAAAATCGTGTATGAAGTTAGCAGAACACTGAAATTGAATTTTTTAAAATTTCATTTTTTGAATTCAGGTTTTCAAAATTTTGTTGAGATAATGCAGCATTTAATTCGTATTCAATGAGCACTTAATTCTAGAAGCAGATTTCGTCCAAAAAAAGTTCAAAAAAGTGGCCAAAATCGTGTATGAAGTTAGCAGAACACTGAAATTGAATTTTTTAAAATTTCATTTTTTGAATTCAGGTTTTCAAAATTTTGTTGAGATAATGCAGCATTTAATTCGTATTCAATGAGCACTTCATTCTAGAAGCAGATTTTGTCCAAAAAAAGTTCAAAAAAGTGGCCAAAATCGTGTATGAAGTTAGCAGAACACTGAAATTCAATTTTTTAAAATTTCATTTTTTGAATTCAGGTTTTCAAAATTTTGTTGAGATAATGCAAAAAAAAAAAAAAATTATTTTGTTAAAAAAAAATTTTTGAATTTTTTTTAATTTTTTTTGTTTGTTTTTGTAGAGCATTTAATTAGCATTTAATTCAAGGACCAATTTCGTATTTTTAAATTTTAATTTAGTGTACTTAAGAGATACTGTTCTGCTAACTTCTTGTGAAGTGACTGGCTGACTTTGTTCTGCTAACTTCAGGGACATTATATAGTGGGTACCTCTAAGCCTTACAAAATATTTCAAATGTTCAAATTATTTATACCTTCAAGGAAGAATAAAGAAAGCTGCTGGATGTGTTTATATTTTAAAATATGTAACTCACTTTAAGCGGATTTTTGACTTATTGCTATCTTATTCCATGGAGAAGTGTAAAATTTTTATTTTCAAAGTGTGCACTACCTTGAACTAGAAAGGGTACACACAAACACAAGATCAAAAAATCAACTGCATAGGCGAATATGTATCTCGAACTGCTCCTTCGACGATGCTTCTCAAAAAAAAAAATGCTGGGAAGAATACCATTTTGCAATGTACTTCAACTACCATCATTCGATTAATTTATGTTAAAAGTAAATTACTCAACAACAAATTCTAATTACTGTCCTAGACCTGATTAGCAAGACCAAGACAAATCAGGGCAGACAAGACAAATTTACAATAGAGGGCAAACATTTTACAACTCTTAGGGGCCAGTTATAGCGAAAGCGATACGAAAAACCAAACAGAAAATAACCAAATGGAAAATTTAGTATGTTATGGTTCGATTTAAAACAAAAATGCCACACTGATGGCATTTAACTCAGAGAATTTTGTTTGCTTATAAAATTCTTAATTGAACTAATACTTTTTGTTAAAAATGTATTTATTTATTTTTCTGTTATACTTGCTTTATAACAGAAAAATAAATAAATAAATATATTTTTAACAAAAAGTATTATTTCAATTAAAAATTTTATAAGCAAAAATATTCTCTGAGTTAAATGCCATCGGTCAGTGTAGCATTTGGGTTAAAAGTCGGATTATAATATACTTAATTAGCGATACGGTTAACCAAACCGAAAAAATTTTCAAATGGAAAACTTGGTATAATATAATCAGATTTAAAACACAAATGCTACACTGATCGATAACAACTAACTCAGAGAATTTATTTTGCAAATAAAAATTTGAATTGAACTTGTACTTTTTGTTAAAATCTTGTTTAATCATTTTTCTGTTGTTCGTATAAAAATAAAATAAAAAAATACATTTTTAACAAAAAGTATTTGTTCAATTAAAATTATTATGAACAAAAAACATTCTCTGCATTGATTGCCATAGATCAGTGTAGCATTTGTCTTAAAAATCGAATCAGATCATCCAAAATTTTCAATTTGAAAGTTTTTCGGTTTGGTTTTCCGTATCGCTATAACTGGCCCCTTAGACTGCTTTACTAAAACTTAATTCTTGGAAAATTAAAAAACTATTTTCAACTAGTTTGGATTCTACAACTGGACTTTAGAAAACGTCTTAAAACACTCGAGTTTCCTTCCAGAACGCTGACTTATACTTATGTACCGAAATTGGACCAAAGTGCTGCGTGTGAGCATACAACCCAGAATGGCTAGTCTTATAAAAGTTCCTTAAATATTTGATAACTGTATATGTAATATGGCATCAACGGTTTATGATTCTAGTTTATAAGCATGTATGCCAACGGCAGTAGCAGGAGTTTCATTCCCTGCGAGAGGGGTCGAATTTCCTTAATTTGATTTTCTTGTAATGTGTTTTGGAAAATTGGGAAGAAAATAAAAAAGTGTCTAGTACATATAACTGACAACATGTCCGAAACTAGACTTAAAGGCAATATGGTGGAACAATTCTAACGAAGAGACTTTGATGTGGGAATCACACTTACATATGTAAGCATAGTGTGAAGACTGAAGCCAGATCAGACGGGGACAAAATTTCTTGGAACGACCGGCCTTGGCAAGCTAGACATACATATAAGTGTGTCATACTAACACAAACCTAGAACGCAAAGCTGTTCACTTCCCCCGATCCAAGTGCCACGCATGGATATATAATAATAATATATATTTAAAAAGCATTTAGTAACACATGGTTGATAATTTCCTATTGGAAATCAAAGAAAGGATTCGGCGGTGCCAAACTCTATCAAAAACTTTAAAACACCAAGCACAACAATTCAACAAAAAATCATCAGATTTGGGAAAACTACCAACCACAACTTCACATTGCGTCAGATCCTGGAGAAAGTCCAAATTATTTAACATCGAATAAGTAGAACTGTGTTGTGCTATGATCAGCTTTAGAATTCCTCTTAAACTAATACGTATTATCAGGATGACGTTCGAGAATGCTCTATGTTCCTTCAAAAATTGGTAAGTATTCTTCAAAAACCTTGGACACCACCTTCAACATTGTGCTTGAACACTTAATACGCAACGTCAAATCAATGCTGGTACATCAATTACATACTTTGTTTTGCTGAGGACATTGGAAATATAAGAAGAACAAAGCGAGCAATAACCAGTGCCTTGCGGGAGACCCACAAAATATCCAGGCAAAAAAATCCAAAACCCTTAAATCTCCATGTTTTGAAAAATTTCCAAATTTAAAATCTTAAAGACCAACATTTTTATTTTCAAAACCCCCGAAACCGAAATCCCTAAAACCAAGATCCTCAAAAATGTAATTTCCAAACGCAGCCGTTGTCACTGCTATCTGGTGACATTTCTGTATGCGTACCTACTGTACATACGAGTATGTCATATGTACAGGGTGGGCCATCTAGAAGTTTATTTTTAAATCATAGATTATTTTGACACTGGAAGTTGTTTCCCGCTAAAAATCTTAACAGAATGTCAGTTTTATACCTGTCGGAACGAAATGAGTAGCTGTTCGCTTGAACAACGTTGGGAAATATGAAAAGGAGATGACCCATTTCTGGGCCCAGGGCGTACACCTATGAGACTAGTACCAAATGAAAGCTTGGATTCAGCTCTATCTATCTGCCAAATATTTTTGAATTTGGCCTTGGGGATTTCGAGATATTTGAGCTTGAAGTTGAACATAGGAAATGGGAAAAATCGGACTTTTTTGCAAATAATTACGTATTTTTCCGAAAATATCGCGCATAGGATAATGATTCGGGTATCAAATGAAAGGTAGTTAGAATATCTTTAATCCTATGTAAGAAACTATGTAAGTATCTTATATTTCGAAAAAATCAACCATAAACTTAAAAAAAAAAAACATTTTTGAATGACATTCGGCAGCCAATATCTCGAAAAAACCAGTGATGACCTATACTTTTTTTCAAACCACTGTAACTGTCAGTTAATAACCTTTAATTTGATGTATAATATAGTAACAAAGCATCATAAAAAGCTTGATTTTAACCACAAAAACACAAAAAAAAACATGGTAAAACTTGGTTCTGGGCAGACATGGGGTGTGCTTATATTCGTAATGGAGTGTACACATACAAATGTGGTATAAAGTGAAAGGTATTTTAATGATGGTTATGTGTGCAAAATATTGTATCGATATTTTAAGGTTAATCCGAGATTTTTGGATTTGAAGTTGATCTCCAAAAGCAAATACGAAAAATCTGACTTTTTTGCAAATAAATACGTTTATTTCGAAAAGTATAACACGTAAAATGATGGTTGAGGTATCATATGAAAGATCTTGAAAATATATTTCATTTCATGTGAAAATCGTTTTTTCAAAATACCTTGTATTAAGAATAGAACAAACTAGAACTTGTTTGAAAAACAACATTTTCCAAATGGATTATTTGGAAACATCAACTTAAATGAAAATGACCGTCCATCTATCGTCATTTGCGATGGAACATATGTGTACCTTCAGAAAAGTTCAAACTACGGTTTCCAGAAAAAATCATACAGCTTGCATAAGTATCAAAATCTGGTCAAGCCTTTTGTCATCACATGCTGTGATGGATATATCCTGTACGTTAAAGGGCCTTATGCTGCAACTGATGCTGATGCCAACATAATGAAACATCTTTTCAGAGATGAGCATGGAACATTCAGGCAATATTTTAGACAAAATGATGTATTTATCTTGGACAGAGGATTCAGAGACGCAATCCCAGATCTTGAATCTCAAGGATATAAGACTTACATGCCTGAATCTGTTGCTGAAGGTAACTTTCAATTAACAACAGAGCAAGCAAATAAATCCAGGTGTGTAACTATGGTCAGATGGGTCGTTGAAGTCGTGAACGGGCGGTTTAAAAGGGATTTTAAACTTTTTCGACAAGATTTTTTCAATCTTGCTGCTGGTCATTTGATGGACGACTTCAAAGTTGCAGCTGCACTTCTTAATAAGTTTCATCCTCCAATTGAAGACAGTACTGATGCGAACGTTCTGTTAGAACTGGCTTTACATCGTGTAAATGCTCCCAATTACTTAGGTGGCTTTGTAAGGGAAAATAATCTTAACAGAATCAGAACCATATTTTGCCGCATCGATGGAAATATCCCGAACTTAAGTAATTTCCCAAGACTTACTTTTCAAGATCTTCGTATGATATCATTGGGGGATTATCAATTTAACCAGGCTCGGTCTTACTGTGGCGAACATTTGAAAGATCACGGAACTTATACTGTTGAAGTCTGTTCAGATCAGATGCGGGTTCCCTCTTCTGCACACCCTAGTCTTATAGACAATAATAACTTTTTATTACGAGGACGAATAAAATCGAGACATGTGAGTAGAAAATTAATTACGATACAAGCGCAACACAAAATTCAAACGCAATAAAAGCTTACTATTGTAACTGTCTCGTTGGAATGAGAACTGTCGGTTGTTGCGCTGATGTAATGAGCATTTTATGGTATTTAGGCTATGCTAGACACCAGGAAACAATAAGCATAACACCGGCTTTATTTTTGGATGGCATTTTAATTGACGTTAACGAGGACTAGCTAATTTTTTTTAATTATTAAAATATATACTTATATATTTTGTTTTTGTATAAAAAAGAAAAAAAAAAAATAATAACAGAAAAAAATGCAATTACTGTGGAACATCTGTTTTGTTTTAATTTTTTTTAGAATATTTGTATAATGTGGGTGATATACTAAACGTATGATAGTTAAATTGCATATGAAATCAAAGGTAAGCGATTAAGGATTGCAATGGTGCAAAAAAGAAGTATAGGTTATCACTGGTTTCTTTAAGATATTGGCTGTCAAAGTCAATCGAAAATGTTGTTTTTCAAACAAGTTCTAGTTTGTTCTATTCTTAATACAAGGTATTTTGAAAAAACGATTTTCACATGAAATGAAAGATATTTTCAAGATCTTTCATATGATACCTCAACCATCATTTTACGTGTTATACTTTTCGAAATAAACGTATTTATTTGCAAAAAAGTCAGATTTTTCGTATTTGCTTTTGGAGATCAACTTCAAATCCAAAAATCTCGGATTAACCTTAAAATATCGATACAATATTTTGCACACATAACCATCATTAAAATACCTTTCACTTTATACCACATTTGTATGTGTACACTCCATTACGAATATGAGCACACCCCATGTCTGCCCAGAACCAAGTTTTACCATGTTTTTTTTTGTGTTTTTGTGGTTAAAATCAAGCTTTTTACGATGCTTTGTTACTATATTATACATCAAATTAAAGGTTATTAACTGACAGTTACAGTGGTTTGAAAAAAAGTATAGGTCATCACTGGTTTTTTCGAGATATTGGCTGCCGAATGTCATTTAAAAATGTTTTTTTTTTTTAAGTTTATGGTTGATTTTTTCGAAATATAAGATACTTTGAAAAAAGTTTCTTACATAGGATTAAAGATATTCTAACTACCTTTCATTTGATACCCGAATCATTATCCTATGCGCGATATTTTCGGAAAAATACGTAATTATTTGCAAAAAAGTCCGATTTTTCCCATTTCCTATGTTCAACTTCAAGCTCAAATATCTCGAAATTCCCAAAGCCAAATTCGAAAATATTTTACAAATACATAGAGCTAAATACAAGCTTTCATTTGGTACTAGTCTCATAGGTGTACGCCCTGGGCCCAGGCTCCATACAAAAATGGGTCATCTCCTTTATTTTCAAAGTGATTGCTGTGTAGCCCAAACAGCGGGTTTTTTGCGTTTTTTGGTCTTTGCTATGTTAATTGACCGAACCGGAGCTGCGTTTTGACCCCTTTTGACTTTTTTTTTTGTGGGAAACCGTGAAGGATTGATGTTATGCCAACAATCCAAAAACGATTCAAGCACTTTAGGCTAATGTCATTAAAGCAATTCACGAGCTACAGCCCGAAACCATGAACAAGGTCTTTGAAAATTGGGGTGGTAAAATGCGCTGCTGCGTAGCTAAGTTTAAAATTGAGTTAAGTTTATAATGGTCGAATATTTAAAAATGCAAATTATGAATTAAGTTTATAATGTTATGATATTCGTTATAAAAAAAAAAGAAAATAACGTCGCATTAATTATTTAACATATTTCGAGTATATTATAATTTTTAATATAATTTCTTAGATATACTCGAAATATGGCGATTACGACCTTATCTCCAATTGGAGATTTTGTTTTTGGGGATTTTGGTTTTAACAATTAAAAATTTGAAGATTTTGGTTCTAGGGATTTAAAAATTGGAGGTTAATGCTTTGGGGATTTTAATTTGGGGATTTTGTTTTGGAGATTATGATTATGGAACTCGGGTACATAACCCCAGTGCCTTTACTATAATGGAGTAAGATGTAAGCATCAGAATGAGGTGCCATGAACTAAGGCCATACGAATAAAGCCCATAATGGCGTTAATTCACATTTAAGTGTGTACTAGCACCATATCCAAGATATGGCTTTGATTCACTTTTAAATAAGAACTATAGCCATAAGTCCAATGTGAACTAATGCCATAAAATGTTTTGATCTCTGGGGTACAGTTAGTACAAGAAAACAACGGACGTTAGGAGGCAGACGAGGAGGCAGATGAGGAGGCAGACGGGGCAGGCGGCCTCCTCGTCTGCCTCCTCATCTGCCCCTCGTCGGGCTCCTCGTCTGCCTCCTTGTCCATCGCCTCGCCCACCTAACGTCCATTTTTCAAAATGAACTAACGCCATACGGCTTAAGTTCTCCTTTTAAGTTGAATTGAGGCCATATCCTGATTATGGCACCAGTTCGTACTTAGATGTGAATTTACGCCATTATGGCTTAAATTCGTATGGCCTTAGTTCATTTCACCTCAGAATGAAACCGATTATAGGTAAACCTTCATTAAGTCAGATGTGCAAAGGAATCCGTTCTCAGGTAACGAGTCCGCGGACATGATGCTTGAAAGAAGGATTAGATTTGAAGGAGTCGAACAAAATCTCACACATTTAAGAAATTATTTGAGAGTATAGGAACTCGGAGAAACAAGCAGCTCTTACCATGCTGTGGATTCAAACTAATGGCACATTTTTGATAGGTAAATAAGTCAATGATCAATACGCTGATCAAAGGACAAGTTTGAGCCAAAAGATTCTGGTGAACCGGGGGGGTGCGTTAAACTTTAATTGTAGATCTTCCAGTAACAATGACGCCGAATCTCCATCAGCCACAAATATATCATATTGAAAAGTTTGACTACCACAATGGACCGTGGGTTTTCTAACCGGCAGTGATGCCATAAATGGTTTAAAAATTTCTAAGTGCTAATCGACGGGCAGGGCACGAATGCCATAGGGATCTGCCATATGAGAGAAACAACTTGTTTTGAATGCAAAATTGAATCTGAATTTTATTGCCAAAATGTACGCCTTATATACTAATTTCATTCACCTACGGTGAATCTATAATTCTAATAATAACCTATTTTAATATTATTTCTATTTTTATTTTTGTTTGTACTTTGTACTTTATTTTGGGCTACTTAAAGTTACCTTACTTAACTTAGCTTACTCAGCAGTTTCGGTCGTAGTCTTCGTCATAGTGGCTTCGACTCATAGTGGCTTCGATTCATAGTAGCTTCGATTCATAGTAGCCTCGATTGATTGTTGCATCAAATTTCATCGAATGTTAGGTCGTCGTCATCGTCGCCATCGTGGCTTGGATTGATGCATTACGTTTCATTGTTATTGTTTTGGGTGAATGGTAGGTCGTTGTCATTGATGAGTTAAGTTTCATTGTTATTGTTGAGGTAGGTTTTGCGATGAGTATAGATACACTACAATACTATATCATATCACAGATCCCATTCCAACAAAAGGTATTCTACTTCTATATATTGGGAAAAATGCACACATCTAAGAGATTGGGAGTAATGTTTCTTCTCGAAGTTACTATTATAAAACAGAATAGTAGAATAAGCAGTTTTATTATTAAATATTGTAAGTAGGTTAAAATTATTGAAAAATGTTAATGTTAAGGAGTGGGGTTTGTAGTATAAATACAGCCCCAAAATATTCAATAAACAACCGTATTACTTAACCCAGCGAGGGAACTACAAGTTTTTCATTTCAAATTAAACTCTCCTCTCCAGCTTCAACTAAAAGGAAAACCAGCAAATTAAAACAAAAAAGGAACTCTCCGGAACTCCAGTTGCAGCTAAAAGGAAAACTTCAGACAAACAAGGTAACCTAAACAAAATATACTATTCTTTTCAGCATTTAAGTCAGCCGTTAGGCTAAAGAGTACCAGCTGCCAGGGCTTTAATAATCTGGAATTCCCCGCGTAGGTAGGCAACCAAGGCAAATGAAAGATCCACTTGTTCTTGTTCTTGTTCATACGTAGCCAACAGGTCGACACCACCATTCACACTACATAACATTGGCGCAGCCGGTAGGATTCGAACCTACGCTCCCAAAGGGAATCTGATTTCGTTATGTAGTGTGAATGGTGGTGTCGACCTGACGTCTACGAATGAACAAGAAACGAATACCCTTCCCAATGAAAATACAAATGATTAACTAACGGTAACAATGAAACAAAAATCAGTGGTATTGGTTTACGAAATTCTTCCTTTTTTTTTTTATTTAGGTTCTTTAGGTTCTTTGGGTTTCGCCGCTTTCTCGGCCTTTAGTTTCCTTGTGTGGCGGGCGGCGTATTCAGTCCTCTTAATTTCCTTTGCCTTCTCCAGGAAAGCCCTCTTTTGCGGCCCACTACTGACCCCAGCGAGGCGATACAATTCACCTAGGGCCTGGCGCACTCGTACTTGGTGTCCACTCCGGTGACGACTCGGGGTGAAGGCCCCAAATGGCTCTTTCGGGGTTTCGCTGGTCCGGGGAAGGGGTTGTTGTCCTACTGGACGGCTCCAACGAGTTGGTCGGGGACCTGCCTTTGGGTCTTTCCTTAATGCTTCGTGTAGGGACTGGTTGGCGCGGGCCCGGTACTCCTCCAATGTTATCCTCTGGGGGGTGGGGGTGGTTACAAGAGGTGTTTCTTCTTTGGCCGGAGGCGAAACCTTTGGAAGAGAGACGGGAATCTGGCTCATACTACGTATGAGCAAGATGGGTTTGAATTTGTTATTCGCCTTGGTTGCCTACCTACGCGGGGAATTCCAGATTATTAAAGCCCTGGCAGCTGTTACTCTTTAGTCTAACGGCTGACTTAATGCTGAAAAGAGTAGTATATTTTTGTTTAGGTTACCTTGTTCGACTGAAGTTTTCCTGGTAGCTGGGAGAGGAGAGTTCCTTTTTTTTTTATTAATTGGTTTTCCTTTTAGTTGAAACTGGAGAAGAGAGTTCCCCTTTTTTTTATCAACTGGTTTTCCTTTTAGCTGCAACTGGAGAGGAGAGTTCCCTTTTTTTTTTGAAATGAAAAACTTGTAGTTCCCTTGCTGGGTCAAGAAATACGGTTGTTTATTGAATATTTTGGGGCTGTATTTATACTACAAACCCCACTCCTTAACATTAACATTTTTCAATAATTTTAACCTACTTACAATATTTAATAATAAAACTGCTTATTCTACTATTCTGTTTTATAATAGTAACCTACTCAATAATATTTAATAATAATAACCTACTTACAATATTTAATAGTAAAACTGCTTATTCTACTATTCTGTTTTATAATAGTAACCTACTCAATAATATTTAATAATAATAACCTACTTACAATATTTAATAGTAAAACTGCAGCACTCGCACTTCAACTGCTACCGGGTTCATCAACGGTCATATTTTCTTCATTGTCATCAATTCTGGCAGTTTGTCAATTCTTCGTTCTTTTTGGGGTCTTTGGTTTTTTATCCAGTATCAGGGCAGCATTATTTTTAGTAAGTATGCATTGATACTGTCTTCGTCATGTAAGGCCGTGCCTCCAATTATTATTTTGTATTTGTATGTTTTGGTATGCAACAATGCACTGCCCACCTTTGGGTTGTGGCTTAGTGCATTCTTCGATGCATAATTTGTTGCATACCTTAAGGCACATTTTCCGTTGCCTATTACAGTACATGACAAGCTGCTGCAATTACTGTTTTCCAAAAACTAGTGGCTAATATCAAATTTAGATTCAAATTTTAATTCAAGAGGCACCAACAACCAGGCTTTTCCAGCTTTTGATCAATTTGTCAACCATATTAACGCCCTGCGCTACATACTCAAGCGTAAGTAGAAAAGATCACATTTCAAGAGAAAGTACCTACTCCTGTACAACAACGCAAGGTGTTTTTTTTTTTTTTGCATAATGGACATTTCTCCAATACCTTTTTGAAGTGAAACTTCTTTAGGCGCATGGGATTAAAATGTTTACTGATGAAGCGGAAATAAGCGCGACTTCCGTCCCAGAAGATGGAGAGAGCGATTGAGACCGATTGACAGAGAGTGAGAAAGGGCGAACGTAGCATGAAGCACATAGCCATGGAGCGAGAGTAGGGAGCAAGCGAGTGAGAAAGATCGACAGAGAGAGAGAGTGAGATAGTGCGAACCTCGCATCATGCACAGTGCCATGGGGAGTGAGAGCTGTAGGTTAGGTTAGGTTTGTTTTATAATAGCACAAATTGGTTCTGCATATCAACTGTAGCTGGTCGGCGGCTGATGGTTAAAAATAGTATGGTGGGTAGCAGGGACGGTATGCATGATGTTTGTCTTGGCAGACAAAAGTGTTTCGTATATCCACTGCATAGGCAGTCAGCCGGTTGATGGTTTTAAATAGATTGGTTGGTAGTAGGGATGTGACTTGGTGTGTGGTTAAATGAGCGCTGGAAGGTTGATATGAAAAATGTGATGTGTATAATATTAAATTTGTTCAGCGGGTAAGTGGCCTAAAGAAGCTGCACTGGTCGGTTGATGCGGTGCAAACAAAACTTCCTGACATATCTTCCTTTTTCCCTCCCTCTAAATCTCGGAAATCTAAGGCCTTAGATTTGTATAAATATAAACGAGACTTTCACTTCTGACATGTGCACTTTGTACGCAAGCCCTTTTTTAACAGGCGACATAATGATGTATGAAAGGGCTGAAATTTCTCAAAATTTTAATAATTGTACACTGTTTTATTTGATACTATTTGGTCCCACCAACAATAACCAGCTAAAAAATTGTATACAGAAATGAATTAAGTATGCGAATCACGGAACCATGGATACCAAAAGGACGACCTTTATAATTCAATAAGAAGTTACAAAAATTACAATTTGTGCAATCCTTGAAGGATAAAATATTAAAACCATATCTTTCGTTGATTTCAATTCTGGCCAAAGCCTTGAGACGCAAACAGTTTGGCACACAAAAAAAGGACGAAACACATTCCTTTACCATCAATGACAAAAAGCAAATAAAATACAATTCCATCCATCCATGGCCATAACACTCAAGCATTGCATTACAGCATATAGAAGGATATTTTTTATTTTTACGCTTGTGGAGAGAAAAAAGCCTTTTATTGCAATCGCCAAATAAATTTATGTAAAAAAAAAATTACAGAGTAGACGACTTTATTCAGTAAATGTTCCCTGCCCGCACACCATATTTTATTTTCTTGACTGCAACACAGATGTGAGTGAATTCAAAATGAAAAAAAAAAGTAAAAAGGACTTTTTACAATCCACAATCAAGCCACACTACTCTACTTGCAATTTACATTTACATTGTTCTCGCCTCCACCATGTGTAATACCCTTGAAACGGATCACGGTTACAAGTACACGGATTTACGTAACTATCACACATTCAACTTTTTAAGTTCATCACACATCCTTTCAAAACGAAAAAAAATAAAAAAAAAAAAACAATTCAAACTGCAAACCCTTTACCACGTGCTTCTGTGTTTTTATCGTGTCGTTGTCAACGTTCGTCCTTTTTACTAATACTGCATTTGAAACTGAAAAAAAGAATATCTATAGGCAGTAGGCACCCACAAATCCTCCTCCACAATGTATGTCCCTGAAATCTACTTTCATATATCCTTTTCGAACTTTGCAACAACAACAACAACAAAAAAACCTTTCCTTCGTCTTACCATGCACCCAGCAAAAAGAAAAAAAAACAACACAAACTACAGAAATCAAAAGAAAAGGATTGCCATGCTTCTCCAAACTTAAAAATCCCTCTAATTAAAGTGCACACAGATTGTTTATCTATTTTTCGTCGTCGTCCCAACCCTAGCTCACTCACTCTCTCCTTTTCACCTACTTAGAGGGCAACCTTAGAAAAACAATACAAAACAAATGAATGGCAATATACATAAAAGAAGGACGCATAGTAGAAATAAGGGACGATGGTAGATGGTTAGATGGGCACATGGACATGGACACGGACAGGATACTTTCCTCACATACTCATATATAGCATTCACTATTTTAAACAATTTGAGTATATTTGTAGCTTTCTCTCACAGGATAGGAGGTAATTGCAGAAATTGCTAGCATTGACAATACAAAAAGTCCTTTTGTGGGTATTTAAGCTTATAAAAGCTTCCTGTCTGTTTTTACCTTGCAATATAGATGTTATAGGGGTAAGGTAGGCGTTCGTTGAAAAAAAGTTATATCCCAATTTTAATAAAGTTTATATCTGTGAAGGCATCCACGCCACGGTGCCGGGGGATCTTTTATTTATAATTGATTTTATTAAAATCGGTGTGTTTTAACCGATAATGCTTTTCCAGCTTGTGATTGGTGGATCTTCATTGCCACACGAGACTTTCACAAAATCACCTGGGAATCTCCAGATGGTCGGACTAAAAATCAAATCGACCATTTCATTATACAGCAGATATGCCGGAAGTCATTTTGCTATGTTCGAAACGAAAGAAAAGCTGTAGCAGGCAGCCATCATCACTTGCTACTGCGTTTGCTTCGGTGAAGTACAACAGTTGCCCAACGTCGCTCGTCGTATATACATAGGAAGGAGATCAAAATTCAACACAAGCTTTCTAAATGATTCTACGTAGTCATTTCGCTACCAAACACGGCGTCAAAGCGTCACACTTACGAAGCATTGGCTTACCGGTAGAAGCTATGTGGGGTCAAATTAAGAACGTCTTCACGGAAGCCGGAACTGAAATTGGACCACGACAGATAAGAGCGGGAGATTCCTGGACATCCCAAGACGGTGCCGTGACATTTGGCTATGTGTCATATGGAAATATTTTGAAATATGGCAATATGACACTTTCAAAATGTGTCATATGGCCATATTTTAAAATATGGCTATCTGTCGCTTTGTCAAAGTGTCATTTGGACATATTTTTCTGCGACTTTTAGCCATATGGTCCAATGACACTTTTCTAAAAGCGCCAAATGGCCATACAAACTTACCCCATGTTTCTAAATTTGGAGAAGGCGTTCGATCAGGTAAAAATGAATGCATTTGGAGATCGCTTAATGCGAGAGGTATCCCTGAGGAAAAATTTTCGCAGTTATTATAGAATCCAACAACGCAAGGTGATTTGTTCTACACAATAGACAGCTTTGCTCCAAATTGTCTCAAGGACTGAGACAAGGAGATGTCTTGTCATCAATTCTTTTGTGGCACTCGATGGCGGAACGGATCTGTATGTTAACAATAGAATAAACAGAGCCCGTGTTGCATTAAGAATTCTTTCTCCTGTGTGGAACTCTAGTAAAACATCACTATCGAAATATTAAAATGCTCTGTTAATATCTCGAGCACACTGCTAGTCTTCGTTGTATGAGGTACATTCTGAAGATCCGGTGGCTGCAAACCATATCACACGTGGAACCGTGGACCAGGACCGCACATAAAAAATTATATTCAGACATCATGCAAGTGGCTTTGGATAGACCATAGATTGGAGAAACCTGACGGCAATATAGCGAAAAAATCTTTTGAATATAATAATCAGGATAACAGACGCGTCGAAATACCAAAAACAACTTGGAGGTCATAAGAGGCGAAAGAAGCTCAATTTCAAGGAATTCAGTAATGGACACAGCATAATCCAGTTGCAACGAACCGGGACAGGTGGAAAGATCTTGTGTCTGCCCTATGCTCCAGCAGGAGTTGAAGTGCTGCAGTACTTGCAGCCTTTAAACCTCGGTAAATCGAGGAGGGAACTACTATATAGCAATTTGTAAGTGAATACCCTAAAGTCTTACAGGCATATAGTTAAAATTATTATTATTATTAAAAAAACTGTTTTAACATATCCTGAATCATTTCACAAATTATATCCTTGAATTCTATGGTATTTCCAGGGCACCAGTCTTCTAAGACCTTCAACTGACCAAACCAAGCATTTAACAACTATATATTGCTTTAGTTACCATAAAATGTTAGATGTACGCTATCCAAACTAATAATTCAGTCGAAAAAGAACTGGAAGTGTATCCCAGTCTTGTTTGATAACACCCTCAGGGCGCAAAATTTCAGAAAATTTTTGCTGACTGGCCGTGTTGATATCTACACAACTCATGTAGCAAATCTCCTTCACCCTGCTATCAAGACGGCTGGTATAAACAGCAGTTTTATTAGAGCAAAAGCTCCCATAGCTCTAAATATAGCAGCATCTAAATTCTAAATAGAGCAGTATCTATGTCGGTTGAAATACAGATATTGATCCAGACAGATACCAAGGTACTTTACTACACTTCTACTCGCCAATAGTTGTCCAGGTCTAGTCAGCTTCAGATAAAGCCCCTCTTACAGGACGGCATCGAAGGCCTTTTCCAAATGGGACGCGTGCATTGTTTCTTAGCTTTGTTCCATTGAATATCAGAGACTAGCTTAGACGCAGCATGAATGGTGTCAGGCCTTAAACTTAAAACCGAACTGATAGGCCGGAATAATATTTGTTTCCTCTGCCCTCTTGGTCAAAGCTCTATTTAGAACTTTTTCGAATACCTTTTGATTTCACCGTTGCATTTAATATTGGCTCACGAAAGATGTGTCAACAAAAATTCAAAGTGCTGCTTACTCCGGGTATACAAAAGTTTTCTCAAAAATGCATTTACGATTTAGCAAAAACTTATAAATCTTAATCTTAATAAACCCAAAAAAATTAATTCAACGGCTTAATAGATTTTAACGCAACTGAATACCCAAATTTTAGAATAAATAATTTTTTTTTTTAAATTGATAAATTGGATTGAAATATTTTTGAAGTGAAACTTCTCTCATATCGGGGTGGTTTGAAACTCGACGAAACGGAAATGCGCCATGACACTTTAAAGCAAATAAATCAAACAAATTAATACATATATAGCAACAAATCTGAGAGACCGAGTGAGCAGGCGCGTTGGTACGGGTAAATTAGAATGTTTGTTAATATACATACGTGATTTGCATGCTGCCTAACAGGAGAAGCTTTAGAAAAAGATTCGAATGAGCTTAGTTCAAGAAGAATGCAATAATTCTCTAAAAAGAGTCCTGAGTTTTTGAAAGGTGTCCGTTTTTGATGATTTTTTTTTAATTGTGGCGTCCTGCAGTTCAGGGTTTTAAAAAGGAGTAAAAAGGGCTCAAGGGGACCCAAAGGCCCAGCTCTACAGAACTAAACCGATAAAGCAAGCGTGTCGGTACGTTTGTACAGATACGTAGTACAAGCATTTTATAGTCAAAAAATAAAGTTTGAAAGTAAGCAGAAAACTGGTGCTGGCTGGCTGTGTTTTTCATCTCATCCTCTCGTAGGTGATATTTCTCTGCATTTTCACTTCGACCGAGTGTGAATTACACACACATATTTTTTGTAACTAACACAGTTTGATTGTCTATGTCAGAGAAGTTCATTTTGGTTATATGTCCAGTCCAGAGAAACCCCTTTTCCAATTATATATTTCATTGTTTAAGACATAACGCACTCTTTGCCATCATCTCTTTTGTAATTAGATAGAGTGAGATTAGTGAAAGCAATGTTTCTAAGAATGCGGTTGGTGTTTGGTGTATAGTTCTCACCGCACTAGTTGTAAAAAATGTACACCAGGCTCCGGTTTGAGAATGGTTTCCTTCTCTACCACACCTCACCACACCGTATTACACTTTCGGTTTTGGCTTGGTGGAGATAGGTCAGTTTTGAAAGTGACTTTTAATGTTACCCGTTCAAGTAACGTTGTCTGACTATAAAATAACAGTAAAATATTTTCACATTAAATCTTTCGTAGGCAGTATTTTGAAAAGCCTTAAGAGTAAAAACGTACGGCCTGGTTATACACTTTAACTCTCTGTTTGTATGTTTGTTTTGTGCATTTTTATTCGAATTGGCATCTACAATGCACAGATTTGTAGTTTTTGCTGTGCACTTCCACGGAAATGATTTCCTCCCCAAAAAAAAGTTTTTGTAAAAAAATAATAAAAAAAATTGAAAAAATACTAATTCAGCCGAGAGAAGCAAGCTCCAAAAAATAGGACAACACTAGGTGTTCCAAATTTTTAATGTTAAGGACTCGCAATGGATACTTTATATATTTTGTGTTATATTTTGGTATGTCCGTGTGCAGGCCTTAACTATCACAAGGATAATACATATTATAGGTTGCACACTCGTAGAATGTGGGCTTTCTTTTTTCTGCTTGTCTTGTTATGTTCTTTAATTTTCTGCTCTTTGGCGTGAATGTGTAGGATTTTTTTTTTTTTTTTGCAAAATGAGAAACAGAGCGGCTTAATTGTACTTGTGGCAAATGGTGTAAGGTTTGCATTTGAAATAACACGTGTTTTATACGACTGTGTAGTTCAAATAGTATGAAGTGTTCGCAGGTGACAGTGGTGGGTGAAAGTTTGTGCCTGTTGTAACAGGGACGAAGAAAGTGTTGTTTGAATAAAAATTACATATATGTAGTTTAAATTTTTGTTTTCAAAATTTTGAGTTTGGAAGTTAATATATCGAAAACAGTTAACTAAAGTAACTTTATTTAAAAACACAATAAAAAAGAGGTTTCTGGCTTTACAAAAAGGTATGGCATGGCATTGTAGAAGTTATCGTAATTTTTTAATAATTTTTTTTTTTCAATTAAAGTCATGCTTTTAGAATAGGGAATAGATACTCTCTCATACGATTTTTTTCTTGTCCCAACACAACCAACTGGCTGTAGCTATTTGATGCACCTTGAACGACTCGCCCTGTATAATGCGAATCAGATGTTTCCGGCTTATAAGCAGCTGTT
Organism: Platycheirus albimanus; assembly: GCA_916050605.2. NCBI lineage: Eukaryota > Metazoa > Arthropoda > Insecta > Diptera > Syrphidae > Platycheirus > Platycheirus albimanus. Next base: position 76,094,870 of record OU696697.1, on the reverse strand, counting down.
TATCTTTACAAGAGGACAACAGCAAACTCCGTATTGAGGATTTGATTGTACTAGGCCACTGTGTGCTAGTTTTAAAACAGATTTAGGGCAGTTGAGACTAAGGTGGTAAGGTTTTAATTGAAGTGTTTGTTCGTTCCAGCTAAGTTTTTTTTTTATCAAATAACTAAGGTATTTAAATTGATTTCAATTAAGGATGAGCATTTGATTTCAAAACAGGCCGGACAATATAAATACATATATATGTATATACATATATACAAGTAGAAAAAAAAGTAGATATATCTAATGAAGCAAGGTGCATGGTACATAAATTAAAGGCAAATCTTCAGGGACTATTCCTTGTAAATTAAAGAAAATTTGCCGCTTATAATCAGATTTCGAACCTCAAACAAATAACGGAGTATCTTAAGATCATTATTTATTGATGTCGGAAAACATTTCAAAATAGTTTTTATTAGAATATGGAAGAGAAGTATATCATCCGCAAATGATGTTGCTTTTCTTTTGAATGGTTGAGCAAATAATGAAATAACGAACATAAAAAAATATAGGTCCCAGTACAGAACCTTGAGGAATTCCCATTTTGACTGCAGATAGTGAGTGTAGAATTGTCGCCGACCAACACATTTGCAAATAGTTTAGAAAAAGGCACTATGCAAAATTGAGATGGTTTATTCTCTTAAAATACAAATTTTTAGTATATATCTTACTAATATTATAAAGAAGAAAGATTTGTTTGTGCCGAATAGGCTCCGAAACTTTTGAATCGATTTAAAAAATGCTTCAACATTAAGAATATAACATTATCTCTGATAAACATAAACCATTAAGTATTTAAAAAAAAGAAAGGGAAACATCAATAATGTAACCCAATATGTGAAGAAATAAAAAAATTAAGTTATTTATTTGCTATCGATCACTGTATGATTTGTGTTTAAATCAATTCTTTGTGTTTTAAACCAAATACAGTACGTTCTTGATAAACGCAACTCTCGATTCACGCAACTCCTCGATTTTCGGAGAAAAGTTCAGATTGGAGCATTAATTGTGTTCATGGTATCCGAATCGGAAGATAAATAAAAATGTACATGACATAAGACAAACAAAAAATAATATCTTAATATCTTAATGAATTAACTTATTTTATAGGTGCTGTTTTTTTTCGATTTTCGCTTTGCATCTAGCTTTTAGCTTAAAAAAAATTACTCGGTAATTTCAACAACCTCGGTCATTGCAACCACCCTTGTTTTAATTAGTTGTGATAATCGAGAATGCACTGTACAAAGTAAAACATAAGCAAGAGCTAAAGTACGTTTGCAACAAACTGTTGAATACTCTATTCCCCATATTTTTGTATATGTATAATTTTTGTTTAATGATTAAAAAACCGGAAAAAAATATATTACTTTGTTCTCCACCGGAGAACAGAAATAAAATGACAAGCGGTTTTATTTTAAAAATTGTTTATTGAATCGAACACTCCGAACTTCAGATTCCTTACCTTGGGTAGGGGGAAATCTGAAGTTATGCTAAGACTGATCTACGACTGACTAAAGCGAACAAATTATTTTGAAACTCTTTTTATAATACATAATTGCTAACATGAGAAATCTGTATTGAATGAGAAGAAGCGTTGATGCGCAACTTGGGTGGCAAGAAGTGCTGAATGTACATTTACTGATTAAATTTAAAGTCCAGAGTGGGCTTATCTTTAAGTTGTGGAATTTGTTGGGGCACACAAGAGGGCTCTGATATAACATATATGCATATGCGTTCGCATCCCGCAGCCAGCCGCTGTTCCAGTTTCAGAAACAAAATTCTTTCTTAGCAGGCAGGGCAAAATTCAATAAAATAAATTTTGTTTGGCCGATGTATAATAACTGCTGGCACAAAAAAAAAGGCGTGAACCACGCCAGGGCAATCACTATGAGCTCATTAGTGACATTCAGTTTTAAGCTTGCAGATCGATTTGAACAAAACAAGGCAAAACTTAAATTTTTAAAAATTAGATTTTGAATGGAAGTAGCGATTATGGGTGATTTTAACAATTCTTCAACCACACTCTGCTACGTTACCAAGGAACTTAAATCTAAGTGTTCATCATTTTACTTCAAAACTGCAACCGATAGTTAAATAACATCAAAAAAATAATGCATATTACGACTTTTTACGGTAACGCCTCTTAAAAGTGGACGTGTCCTAAAAAATTGAAGCACTAACTGGGCTTTGATCATCAGTCAGTTCTTAGGCATGTGTTAAACTACAGTTGAATCAAGTAGTTTTTAAACGATCTTACCTGAACAAATGTATTTTATAAAATCCACGACCTTATAAGTGGGCGTATTGAAAAAAATTACAAAAGAAAATGTAGGTAGATATATTTTTCATATGACGAACGGAAGGGAAAAAGGTTTAAATTGAATATCGGAAGTACCTTAAATTTTTAAACTACGTTTTTCGTTCTTTCATGAAAATTGGGCGTAAGCCACACCCAAAATTGAAAAATTTCTTTTTATACGCAAAATTTTTAGTTTCTACTAAGAGACGCAAAACTTTGGCTTGCGGATTCATTATAAATACCGTTTATTTGCAAAACAATGTTTTATAGTTTCTAGTGAAAAGTAGGCGTCAGCCACGCCCAAAATATTTTTTGATTTCATACACAAGATGTTTGTGTGCACGTAATACCCACAAAATATAATGTTTTTCGCTTTAATATAACAATTGTTATTTATTTATTTATTTATTCATTGATGGTTTTGTATGAAAAATGGGCGTCAGCCACGCCCAAACTGAAATATTTTTATTTAATTGGAAGAAGCTAACGTGTGCAAAATTTAAGCGTTATGCTTTTATCGTAACTGTACAAAAAACATAATTTAATTTTACCAAATTGAGCGTATTTTACCGGTTCAAGAACTTAGCCTTACTCTTGAACCATAGATTATATATACTAAATTTCAGCTTTCTAGCTCAAAAATTGCGAACTCTAGAGAGTATACATATGGACGGACGGACAGGGCTAAATCGACTAGGCTTTTGATTCTGAGTCAAAATATATACTTTTCTATACCTACTTTCAATTCATCGCAAATTACAACAATTCCTAAGTTGAGATTTACAATTAAAAGTTAAAATTTAAGCTTGTGCTCTTCAAAGTAAATTACAACCTTTTTATCGCAATTTACTACTTCAAGGGAATAATTCCATTTATACTTTTTACCAATCTGGATTTGCTAAATTTTTTTCGTGATTTACAATCACTGAGTATTAAAATCAACTCAAGTGTGTCTGACGGCTACGTCGAAGGTCCGGAGTTCGATCCCTGCCTCCAACTAATAATTATCTTTTTTTTTTGGTACTGCCTCTTTTGAGGAAATGTAAAATCCTCGAAAAATAAATCTGGTTAATATTAAAAGTGGATCTTTGTAAGCCATTCGGCTTCAGCGGGAAATGATATTCCACCAGAATATCAACGCACATACAGGAATCGTTCAGAATATAAGTCATTATGCCCTGCCCCCGCTGTGTCTCCAATAATGCCTTTTTTGTAGTTCTATTATGTACATAGGGAGTACCTACAAGGTTGAATTTCAACTACACATTATATACAATTTCTTACCTTTATATAAATGATCATCAAAAAAAATTGTACATTAGAGGTTAGACGTCCAAAATAAGACGACTATATTTTTCTCGCCAATAAAATATAATCTTAATTCAAAACACCCCTAAAATGTAACTCATATTCAGGTTGCTTCTTATTATTAATTTTGATATCCGACTTGGATACATCACCATGGTCTAGTAGATGTGTGCTAGAGACATGTGTGCGTAAGACACGCCCAAAATTCAAAAATTTCTTTTCATACACAAACTTTTTAGTTTCTACTAAGAGACGCAAAATTTTGGCTTACAGATTCATTATAAATACCGTTTATCTACAAAAACAATTTTTTCTAAATTCTAGTGAAAAGTGGGTGTCAGCCACGCCAAAAATCAATTTTTTTGATTTCATACACAAGATGTATATGTGCAAGTAATACCCACAAAATTTAATGTTTTTCGCTTTAATATAACAATTGTTATTTTATAAAAACAATAATGATGGTTTTGTATGAAAAATGGGCGTCAGCCACGCCCAAACTGAAATTTTTTTATTTAGTTGGAAGAAGGTTAACCTAAAGCTTACGTGTGCAAAATTTAAGCGTTATGCTTTTATCGTAACTGTACAAAAAACATAATTTAATTTCACCAAATTGAGGTTGTTCAACAAAAATGGCTATTGTGGGCGTGTTTGTGGGCGGATTTTGCTGGTTCAAGAACTTAGCTTTACTCTTGAACCAAAGATTATATATACCAAATTTCAGCTTTCTAGCTCAAAAATTGCGATCTCTAGAGAGTATATATACGGACGGACGGACGGACGGACGGACGGACGGACATGGCTAAATTGACTAGGCTTTTGATTCTGAGTCAGAATATATATACTTTTCTACACCTAGCGGTATTATTTCTCTATGTTACAAACTCCACACCAAACACAATATACCCATTCTATGGAATAGGGTATAAAGATGCAAAAAGTTGTTTGAAGAGAGAAAACAAAAACTTGAAACAAATGCCAATAAAATATAGGACAATGTAATATTTAGAAAAATTTACAAAAAATATAACATTGCAAAGTTCGCTATAAAATAAAAAGATTATTCGTTTTACAATATTAAAATGATTTTGGTAGTTTATAAAACTATTGCTGCAAAACAATGTCTCGCAATTAACGGCCGTTTTCGGCATTACTCTACACCCCCAACCATTCATAATTATATTTTTTGTTCTTTCGTTCGAATATACGATGGTTCCTGCAGCCATGTTTTTCTTTTTTACTGTAAACCTCTTTTTGCCAAGATGACAAATATACAGATGTGGCATGTAGACCAGACCCTATAAATATTTTGCTCTGAAATGGTTTTTCTTTTATTTTGAACCCTTCAAATATTTTAGTGCAGTAGGTACATTAAATCTAAAGGCTCCTTGGTTCGTTGCTTACCGACACACAATTCGATAAGAAGAAGTTTGAAGGCATTAGCTTGGGTGCTCGCGGAGGCCACTTTTCGAATGTATACGTTCCAAGGAATATGGAACGATCGTAGCTCTGGCTGTATGAGTTGTTGCACGTTGTTCCTACCTTGAGAATTTAATGTATAAAGGTTTAATTTCTTGTAAAAGCTGCATGAAGCGGCCAACATAGGCTTTCATTAATCGATCTAAGATAGCTGTCAAATGGCCCACCCAGGACATTGTAACGAGTTTGTGCGATTCGAGGTGCTTTCAAAATTAATGCATATAAAAAGAGAGACACTTTGTTTAACTTGGCACAACTACACCACAGTCAAACTGTTTCACTGTTAGACGGGGCTTTGCGAAAAAAGGTTCAAAGCAAAATATATGTTGACTCTCTGAACAAGTTTTGAGTTGTTTGACTAGTTGCACTATTTCACTCTTTTGCACCAATCCCTTATTCGGTTTGAAATTCTTCGGAGCCGCACTTTAAACCATTATTTTTTATTTTTTTTCAAAAAAAAAAAAAAAATACGAATTCTTTTCGTCTTCACTGTACTTCACATAAAAATCTCCATGCTAGGCGTGAGTTTACTTTTTTATATGAAATTAAAGGACGAAGAACGCACTTAATCATCATGTGTAGGTTTATGTATAGTATGGATATGAATACATACATACATATGTACTTGTATACATCGTCCATTAAAAATCATAAAATAATATAAAACCCAAGACGAGAATGTTAAAAAAAAAAAACTTATGAAAGAACTAAACTATGGGAACAAAAAAAAAACACAAACTCAACACGAAAAAACATTTCCTTTTCGTGCGAAGCAAGGATATTTCATTAGCATTAGATTTTCTTATACTTTATTCCGTGTGTTATCCTTTGCAGCTTTGGTATTTCGACTTTTGTATGAATTTGGCATGAAAACGAAAAGTACAAAAAAAAAAAAATACTATATACACGAAACAAAAGTAGAATTAGATGGTGTGTGCAAGATATCGGCTAACCCGGACTAAATTCTCGAATTTGGGCCAAAAACTTTTCTTCGACGAAACAACGAAAGCGCGGTAAGCGGTGGAAAAGCATATCTTTTGTTATCGTCTGTGAGCTATAAGCTGTGTGCCCAAAAAGTTAGTTACGGTGGGGGGGGGGGGGGGGGGTATGAAATGGTTCATTAAATTGAAAAGAAAATGGGCACTGAAATTAATGTCGGTCATTCAAATTGTGGGATGTTGTTTAGCGATAAAGACACGGTGAAATTGTAAGGGCTATGGGTCCACATAAAAGGTCACATGTGAACAGTGAACGTCATCGTTGTCAAAGAGGGGTTTTAGTTTTTTTTTTTTGTTTTTTTTTTTTTTGTTTTTTTTTTACAACTTGGTTGGCATGATTTTGAGTTGGCTTAATGTGCTTAGGATAGACATCATGGATTGTTATGTGTGCTGTTCTGAATACAAATTCAAGTCGTGGAGGAATTTTTGTTATTGCTATTAGAGCTCATAATGAATAGCAGGACGAAATGAAGGTCTGAGTGCTGTACTAGCAAAAACTTAAATAAGAAGGCCAACATAAATGAGGAAGTGATTAAGACACAATGAGTCTGGTAAATCAAGTTTATATAAAAGTCAAAGAAGCATGCAAAGTTGTTTTGTGTCCTTGGGGAAGAGCTTCATCTTACAAAAATATTGAAGCTATGGTAGAAGCAGTTTTAAATAGAACAAATGCCAAGAAAGAATAAGACATGATATGGTGCTAGTCCTACGCAATTAAAGAATCAAGGACGATGTGATGATCTCTATGAAAACTGCTCTTGAAAATATATTATTTTTATAAAGATGATACTAAACGATAAAATATTTTAGAATAATTCTCATTATATCAATGTTTAATAAGATGGTGAGTTTAAATGGCAATCTAAGGACGACTTGTGTGATGTCTTCAAAAAAAAAAAATAATCTCACGTAACATTATCTTTTTATGAAATTGATTTTGGACCATTATTGTTTACCACAGAAAACAAGTCAGTATTTCTCATTTATGCTAAAACGAGTAGGTAGTCAGTATTTAGCGATGGCAGCTAAAGGAAAGCCTAACTTCACACTATCATCAGCTTGAGGAATCAATTAGCTAGTCGGCAAACAAAAATCCTTCACACTACAGTCTGCCCATTGAGACCATTTGAAAGCTTAGCCTTGGTCCTACTCTTCAAAAAAAAAAAAGTAAGTCGAAAACAGATCAGTTGTAAATGATATTATTTTTAAGGAGAAGTGCAAGTGGAAAGTTCCAGAACCCCTAGATAAAAGAATCCAGTCTAGAACAATGACAGCAAGGCGATCGCTTCTTTATTTTCAAATAATGCTTGGCTTCTTTTAAAACCACTTCTGAAAAACTGCTAGTTCGACTGAAAAAGATGTTCCATGAAATTATTATAAAAATATATAATGCCTCAGGTAAGCAAAGCCAAAAACCATATCAGAATTCACTAGCGATTCACTGGTGATCGTTAAACTGCAGTAGAAATGCAGTCAATGTGAATTATCTGGATAGCTAACTTTAAGCAGTTGCATGCTTAAAGATGATACCAGCCAAGATCATCCAGTTTCAGACCCGAACCCGATCAAATTGAAATCAAATAAGAACCGAATAACACTGAAAGACACTTAAGAACAAAGCAGCTTGAGCCGATGAGCTACAAGCGGAGGTTATTAAAGTCTCATTATCATTGTTTCATTGAAAAAAAGGCACCGCATACTCCGCACTATAAGATCACGTACAGCATTTTATGCGGCTTCAAACCTGGAAAGCTTTCCAACTTCTAGATCTTTAAATTTAACTCTACGTTATCAGGTATCAAAAGTTACCACAAATCGAAGGACTTGGACGCTAGCTGAAGGAACATGTAAGTATAGTGCTTTCTATCTTAAACTAACCTAACTAAACCTACCTAAAATTATGAATATTAAAAAAAAAAAAAACCTTAATCCTTAATAAAAATGAAACCCATATCCAAAGATAAAAAAAATGAAAAATATAATCACCTCCACCAAAGGAAAATTCGTTGGTACGAATTTAAACTTATATAAATCTTAAATTTACCTTTATTTATTTCATTTCGTTAAATACTAACGGTACATTCCTTAATCTTAAATCTTAAACTAAAGCAATTTACTTTTCTATTTCCCTCAGATACCGTACTACCAAATTCCAAGCGCTCGTCAGATGGTACATTATGTGTCTTGATTTAAATGTGTATATATGTACTTATTAAAATATTTTTATAAGTCCAAAGACAATACTCACCGAATAAAATTGACTCGTTAGCGTAATCTGAAAATGAAAATATTTTCAAAGATTTATTAAAAAATAAAGTTTGAATAAATAAGGAATGTAAAAAAATGTATATAAGTATATTTATGTGCAACTAGCTGTCCCGACCGACGTTGTTCTGCCCGTCCGTTACTTTGTCTAAAATATTCATACCATCCAATTAGTCTGTCTAAAATATGAGAACATTTATGGTTTTTAATTAAATATTAATTAAATTAATTAAATTCAGAAAAGTACGCATACGCCCGAGTGTACTATACTGTTTTGTTTTTAGGTTGAAAAATGGACAATGGAGACCAAATTTTCTTTTAGCTTGAACGCGTTCATTAGTTTACAGACAATTACTGGGAATGTGAGTCATTAATATTGAATGGTTTTCACATAAGAACTTAAAAAAATAAAATGCATGACTGGGTCACATGTACTTGATATGTGGGAATGTGGGTGCAATAGCACATGATAATACACAAACAAAGAAGTTCGAATTCTTTGTTTAAGAAGTGTTTATGTCCCGCATTTTGAGAATTTTGAAAGTGTTATCAGATACGTGCATTTTACCGTTATTTCGATATACTAAAACCTCCAATTAAATTAATGTAAATACCCACAAAATTAATCAAAATTGTTAAGGTTTTTTTTTTGAAAAATTTGGTAAAAACTAAAAGGTTTGGCTAACACTGGTAAGCCCCCGAGCTACCGTTAAAAAACCTTTAATTTGTAGGTATATTATAAAAACTAGCTAGTTAATTTGAAATCACTTATACAAAACAAAAAAAACTGAAAACTTAATCGGTTGTGCTGTTTAACTTATACTATTGTCATCCCGCCACCCTCTCCAAAGCACAGTATTCAAAGATCAATTTTCAATATAGCCACTGATTCTTATAGCATATATCCTGTTGTTCTAAAAAAAATAAAGTAATTTTGTTTCAAATCACGTAACTGATGCTTTGCTGCCAATGAGGCATTACCCTAAGTCTTTCATATTCATTTCAATTGCTTAAAAGAGAACGAAGAATTATTGCCGAGTTATTGCCTTAAGGAAACTGTTCGCGTCAAAAATAACACCAGATGTTTAGATTCTATACGTCGATACAACAAATAATTATCCCCGTAAGGTCATTTGCCTCAGGCTTAAGCCTTATAATTCCCATATTAAGACAGAAGCTTTTTGGTCATGCTACAACTCTTTCTTCTGATTATTTTTCAAAAGAGAGCGTAATAAATGATAGATTACAGGACCATATAAGCAAATATTAACTACTATCTCATGGGCTTAAAGAAACAATTGATAACTTTGAATAAAGTTATCAGTTTCGTTTTCTTCATTGATGACAAAGTTTCAACAGAAATCTGGTTACTGATTTTGCATCTGTTCCTCTATTACTTCATTTGTCTTCCAAAAATTTCAAAAGCTTGTGAATCGATTTTATTGAAAGCCGAGTCTCCAGGTTTCTCTTAAGGTGAAGAGGCAGCAATGTCTTCTCATTACAGCCGTAAAACGTTACTTATATTTTCGTTGTTAGTTTGACTTCGTTTTTGGAGGTAAAGAAGTTGAATTTCATAAAAGATTCACCGAAGATGTTCCTATTCCACATTTTTATATTTGAAATCTCCTTAAGATGTTTTTCTTAAATATTTTAATATCCTACTTGATAGTCTCATCTTCCTGCTCGTTAGGCTTTTTTCCTCTTTTTCTTGATTTCCAGGAACTACTGTCAGCTGTAATACTTTGAATCAATACGACTTCAAACCCTATAACTGAGCTTTCTTCGCAACATATCGCTTTTTTACTTGCGATTATAGGTACTATAAGGCAAGTTATGCATTCGTAAAAAAAAAATTTTTTTTTTTGACAATCAAACATAACATTACGATGATAGAGAAGCCTAAAAAAGTGGGTCCGACAATTCTGTCTGTCTGTCTGTCTGTCTGTCTGTCCGTCTGTCTGTATCGGCATCTACAGCCTAAACGGCTGGACCGATTTGCTTCAAACTTGATACATAGTATTATTATGACGTCCTACAGAGGGGTTTTTGGAATTAGCATTCTAGCTCCAAAACTAACGGTACCTGCCATATGATTTTTAATGAAAAACTCATTTATCTCGAAAACAGCTACTACGTTTTTGATAAAACTTTCTGAATAGTATTTTTTAAGCAAACTTTATGTTTTGGTTGGAACAGATTTTTCAGGAAAAGTCTTATAACGGTACCTCCCATAGGACTGGTATTTTTAAATCAGATTTTCTCGTAAACCACTTCACGAATTTTGATGAAAATTTTAATATAAAAGCTCTGTTATAAACGAAATAATATAAATTCTTCAATTTTCAAAAAAAAATTATGTTTGAGTTTTTTAAAAAAAAAAGTTAAATTTTTTTTTTGACTTTTGGTTTTTTCAAAAACGGTTTGATCAAAATTTTTAAAATTTTTGTTTTCTGATAAGAACTTTAAACCGCTAGATTTTGGCATACTCAAAATAAATGTGGAATATGTTTCCGAAAAGTTTAAAAAAAAAAACCGTTTTTTGAATTTATTTATTTATTTATTTAATACGTTAAAGGAATAACGTTAACTCTTATTACATATAATATATCTTAAAAACTAGTACCTATATAATATACAACTTCCATTACAATAATGTATTAAAGAAGGAAAAGAAAAAAAAAACATTAAATATCTAATGTACATTATGGATTATTTTGAATAAAAAATATTTTTCTTAAGTTGATTGATTTTACATTGTCATTGGTGGAATTAATTAAATTTGAATTTTGATTGTAAATATTTATTAAGAGATTTAAAGGACTATTAGCACCGTAGTTTGATCTACTATAAATGTTGGAAATTGGCAACTGCCTTCTCAAATTATACTGACTAGCTATGAAATTTAATCGACAAAGTATCAATGGGGCTGTTATGGATCCATTGATTATCCCGACAATAAAACAAAATTGTAGATATGCTCTGTGACTCGTTAGAGATGGAAGATTTATTAATTGAATACGTTGAGCGTAAGGTGGCAAGATAATTCTATTCGACCATGGTAGAAATCTTAAACAAAATGTCATAAATCTTCTTTGAACGGACTCCAATCTATTTATATGAACCGCATAATATGGCGCCCATACAACACAACCATACTCTAAGATGGATCTTACGAATGAGACATAAAGAGTTTTTAGAACATAGGGATCACGAAATTCTCGAGCAAGTCTTTTAATAAAACCGAGTGTCATGTTAGCTTTTTTAATAATGTAGTCAAAATGGTCAATAAAAGTTAATTTTGAGTCCAACACTATCCCAAGGTCAGTAAAGCAAGACAGATTACTAAGAGGTGACAAATCAATCGCATAATTATAGACAATCACATTTTTCTTGCGTGTAAAACACATTGTTTTACACTTGTCAATATTTAAAACTAAACCATTAATATTGCACCATTCCCAGAAACTTTGAAGGTCTTTTTGTAAGAGATCACAGTCTTCTACAGAGTTGATTGTACGAAAAAATTTTACATCATCGGCATATATAAGAGTCAAAGAATTTACTAGGACGGACGGAAGATCGTTAATAAATAGTACAAATAATAACGGGCCAAGGTGGCTACCCTGAGGTACACCGGAGTTAACAGTAAAACATTTAGAACGTTCACTTTTAAAAACAACACTATATAACCTATCTATAACAAATCTATCGTTGAGACCCATATATTGCAATTTTCTTAAAAGAATATGGTGGTTTAGCTTGTCAAATGCTTTGCTAAAGTCAGTAAAAATACAGTCAACTTGTTGTTTTTTTTCAAACGCGTCAATACAAAATGTAGTAAACTGTAACAAATTGGTTATAGTGGATCTCTTTTTAACAAAGCCATGTTGGTTGTCACATAAAACGGAGGAACAGTGAAAAGACAAGATATCACAAATAATAGATTCAAACATTTTGGGTATAGCAGATAGTTTAGCAATTGGTCTATAATTTAAAATCAAATTTTTTTTACCTTTCTTATGAGTAGGAATAAGGAATGCGTTTTTCCAAAGGGTCGGAAACTTACAGCTATTTATAGACTGATTGAAAAGTAAAAATAACGGATATGACATATATATTGCACATTTTTATAACATAAAAGCAGGAAAACCATCAGGACCAGGACTTAAGCAATTATCTAATTTTTTAATATACTCTAAGATAGTTTCCTCAGTAATAGTAAAGTTAATCGATCTAAGATGTAAAAACTCATCAACAGAGGGAATATTATTTGTATCGCAAGTAGATACTTCAACAGCACACTGAAAATATTCGGCAAACATATTTGCTATGTCCTCTGGGTTGTGACTCTCAGAATTTTGATAACACATATTATTTGGGTAGCCATCAGATTTTCTTTTACAATTGACATATTTCCAGAAGTTTCCGGGGTTAGATTTAAGATCATCTTCAGTTTTAGTGATAAAGTCCGAATAAAGAAAATTATAGTAATTAATAAACTCATCTCTTAGTTTAATGTAATCATTTTGAGCCTCGACGCTCCAGAATCGATTCAACTTCACCCAAGCCTTGTTTCTTTTATTTTTAAGAGTTTTAATATGTTGATCAAACCACGGTGGAGTGTTATTTAAAGGTCTTATTTTTCGTAACGGAATGGTTTCTAAGAAACAATCAAATAAAATTTTATAAAAACGAAAGACCATTTCATCAAAACTGATATTAAAAAATAAACTATTCCAGTTAATAACTTGCAATAAACGATAGAGTTCTGAGAAATTACATTTTTTAAAATTGAATTCATGCATATTCTTACAATGATAAGTTACATTAATAATATTTAGGTTTAATGAGACAGATAATGCAGGATGATGCCGATCTTCCTCAATGAGTTTTGCATCCGAAAGTATCACAGTTCCATCAGAATTATTAAGGTCAGAAAAGTATACAAGGTCTAAAATTTTACCAAATTGGTTTTTGACATTGCTTAATTGATTAAGACCAAATGAAATCATTCCATCGATAAAAAGAATTTCGTTATTGCTCAACGCATTAGCAGCATGATAAGATTCATGTTCCGATGATTTAGTCCATTCAAGATTTGGCAAATTAAAGTCACCAATAACAAAAAGTTCATCTGAAGGTTCAATTTTGTCATTTATAGATTCCAAGCAATCGATAAGTTTATTGTAGACATCACTTGTAGAAGAAGGCGGGATATAGCAAACAACTACATATAAATGACCAGACGGGGTTGATATTTTCACACATATTATTTCGAGGTTGGAGTCCAAAAAATCGTCGACGAGATTACAAAACAAATTATTACGAACGGCTAGTAATAATCCTCCTCCAACAGTAGCTATATTGGGGTCATTATGACGATCACGACGAAAAATTTGAAAATTGGAATCAAATAACTCTGTGTCAGCAAAAGATGAGTTCAGCCAAGTTTCTGTCAATATAAGGACATCATGCGGAATATTATTTACATTTTTATAGACCTTGTTGGTCTTTGTCCGGAGGCCGTTTACGTTCTGGTAGTAAATCAGAAGTTTTTGTAGCTGCTTTGGTTGAGGCTGCGCATTGTCAATCGTTTTTGAAAATGGTGAGAATTATAATTTGATTTTCTATTTTGATACTCATGCATGACAATTCCCTTAGGCCAGAATGAGCTTGAGTTTAGGAGGTAGAAGACTGAGTCTGGCAGTTTAATTTTGAACGATGAATATTTAGAATAATTGCGATGGAGTATTTTTTCAACGACTATAGAATCCAGTGTTCCAATTTTAGATTTAATATGACATTTCACATCAAGAGCGTTCGTAGATGGAGCAAGCTTCGAGATAAATAGAATTTTATGTCCTTCAACTATTTTTAAACCTGATTCAAAAGGTGATATGAAATTTCTTTCAGTTGTGGAGGCTGTATGAGGAAATGTGTTGACAGGAGAAGTAATCACATCTGTAGAATGCTGGTCAATCACTATCAAAGGAGGAGTTGTTGTTGAGGTAGTGTTTGAAGCAGCTAAGTAACACTGATTTGATGTAAAAAGTTCTTTAGAAGCATCAAGTTGTTCTTGGCGAGGAATATTTGTAGTGGATTCATTGTATGTAGTCGCTATTAAATCCGTGGCAGGTTTCTTTGTCAGATGGCTGGTTTCAGATATATCAATATCAATTTCGTCAATTTTTCGTTTCAGGGGTCCTGTATCACATGTAGTAGGACTGTTTGTTATTAAATGATCTTCATTTTGAACAATGTCTTGTAGCGATTGTTGATTGCAAGTAATATCTTCAATTTTCTTGTTTAGTTGAAGTAATTGGTTATGGAGATTTACAAGATTTTGCTTATTTTGCAGTACATCACGAACAATATTTGTATATGCAAAAGGGTCACACTCTTCACAAAAGAAATAAAAAGATTTCCTTTCTTTAAATAGTTTTATGGTGCTAAATGGAGCATTAATGCAAGCTACGTGCAATAATTTGCGACAGTTTCCATGACAAATGATTGCATCTATGAGATAATCCGCAATATTATCACAAACAGCGCAAGAAGACATAATAATTCGATCTCTTTTTTTTTTTTTTTTTTTGAAGATGAGGATATACGGTGATATTTAGTTTATTAAAAGATAATGATTTTTACTTGCCAAAAAAATAAAAATTTGGTTTTTAGTGTACCAGGCAAAGCTAGTTTCTCTTTAGCTAATTCACGAACCAAAGGGATATAGTAGTCGGTAATGTAGTTATAGGCAGCAAATAAATGATAGATGATGACAGCTGGTTGACAAATGTCAAAGACCATGACATGCAGGAAATACGAAGGTTTGTTGTTATTTATATTGGCCGATAAAATAATAAATCACAATTTTTGCTTGCGGCAAATATAGCTTTCTTTTGTAATACGTTGGCAGAAGATGAATGTAGCTAGCAGCTTGTACAGTTCAAACACACAAGCAGATGTAGGTAGCGAGTGTAGGTAGGATATTATTAAAAAGTTAACACTGGATCTGATAAGTATTTTACTAATAAACAAAGAAAGAATGAAAAAGCAAGGCAGTTCGCGGCACGACTATCCGGTTGAACAGTTGAATGACTACTACTTGAAAAAACGGCTCCAACGATTTTGAAAAAAAAATTCCTTAAAATTCAAAAAAATAAAAGAAATCTAATGGCTTACTTCATTTTCTCCAAAAAAACGATTTTACGTTGATTTTTAAATGATTAATAAAATTTCATATGATTTTTTTATTGCTTTTTTTCCAAAAATCTCAAGCCCCAAGGCCACTGTAACACATTAGAGCAAGTTCGTACGACCCAGTCGTGCACTTTATTTTATTGGCATTTTCACCCACCTTACTCCTTGAGGATCATTTTAATTTTTCCCTGTTCAAAGCCACATTTCGTTGTTAAATAAGGTTTGTGGCCAACGGATTTTTAAGAAGTAACGCAGACAATGGGTTGGATATCTTGTAGCAGAAGCCATCTGTTATGCTTTATTCGTCTTATCAGAGTTGATCATTATAACGCTTCTGCATTTTGTTAAAGCGAGTGGGACATTTGATTAAGGACTCCAAAGAAGTTAGCCATTAAACAGATGTCTTCAGCATAGTAAACTTGCGCAAAAGGTCCCATGGCAATCATAAGTAAGGACAAAATCGTATAAATAGCAGTTCGCATTACCTTCGGAAATAGGAACAAAATGGTGACAACACGCCAACTTGGGAAAGATTTGCTTCACCGAGAGGCAAAAAATTACAAAAAATTACCTAAACGGAAAATGTCTGATGGATTTGGTTAAGGATTTTGGGTTTCTTATCTTGAATATGATATCCAGGGGTGATAGAATCGGCAATTTTACGTTTATTTCTAGTCAAGGTTGCTCTGTAATCGATTACTGCTTAATTAAAGGGGATTGGCTCGAAATTGTGAAAGATTTTGAGGTTTTCCCTGCTAATTATTCAACGCATCTGCCCATTTGTGTGTCGTGTGAGTTCAAAACCCAGGAATGCAATATCTGTCGACAAAATGTGAATGGTAGCAACAGACTACGTTGGATGGAAACAAAATCTGATGTCTATAGAAGAAACCTAGCCCAGCATTCAATGAACCTCTCAAATCTGGATATGAACACAATTGATGAAGCAACAGATATAGTGCTAAGCACTATTAGAGATTCAGCAGTTACCTTCTCAAATAATAGAGGAAGCGTTTTTAAATCTAGTTGGTATGAGGAGAAGTCGAGAAAAATCTTTTAAGCTCTTGAAACTGTTTAGGAAAACAAATAATTTGGCCTTTAAATCCTTATATTTGCAGGCAAATAATGTGTTTAAGAACCTATGCAGCCACAAAAAACAACTTTTTTTATAAGTCAGCATTAGGTCGCTTCAACAAGTCGACCGTCATTTCTATTAGTGTCGATAGAATGACATCGTATTTCGAAAAACTTGTTTTGGCAGATCCAAATCAAACCTCTATAAGCTTTGCGCTACCCTTTATTCACATGAAGAGTAAGATGCTCCATTCTCCATGTTAGAACTGCTTGCTGCACTAAGAAAAATGAAAGAAAACAAGGCTTCGGGTTTAGATGGCATCCCAGCCGAGTTTTACAAAAATGCCAGCTCACAATTTCTAGAGCATATTTTAGTATTGCTTAACCAAATGTTTTGTAATGAAGCTATCCCAAATTGTTTTCGGTCCTCGTCCATCTCTGCAATTTTCAAAAAAGGTGACCCTGACCTTCCTGAAAACTACAGGGGAATTTATGTCCTTTGTTCTCTTCGGAAGTTATTTACCCAAATTCTATACTTATTAGTTGGGCTGAAAGAAATAATAAAATAAGTTGCTTCCAAGCAGGGTTTCGAGCTTATCTCTCCACAGTCGATCAAATCTTTACTCTCACGAGTGCTGCCAGGCGTTTTATAGAAAAGAAAAAAAATCTATACGCATTTTTCGTTGATTTTAAAGCTGCCTTCGACACCATCAACCGAAGCTCGCTTTTATTTAAACTTGCGGGTATAGGCTTATCGACCAAATTTATTAAAAATTATGAGCAACTTCTTTTGAATACCACTGCTTAAAAATGGTTCGAATACATCGAAACAATTTGGGTCAGACACGGGTGTCCCACAGGGTTGCATTTTGAGTCCCTTGATTTTCACTCTTTTCTTCAATGACATTGAAGATAATATACCTGGCGGTGTTCTCTACTTATCAAGGTGCTTCTGTATGAGGATGACCTTGTCATTTTAACTGATAGTCCCGTGACACTTCAACTCCAAATTAATAAGTTGAAAAAATATTGTGATCTGTGGGACCTTCAAATTAATGCTGCGAAATCCAAGATTATGGTTTTTAGACCCCAAAATCTCAATGCAAGGACTGACCGTTCTTGGAATCTGAATGGTTCTAACATTGAAGTAGTTAAGGATTTAAAATACCTAGGATTCACAATTACACACAATTTAAACTTTCGAGCTGACATAAAAGATAAGTTGACCGTAGCAAAAGCAGCTATTAACTGTATGTGGTCAAATTTTGTTAATAACAAAATTGTTGACCCGGCTTCAAAGTTCAAAGTGTTTGATGCAACCATTTCTCAATCGGGCGAGGGAGTCCGTTTCTACAACAGTATACAGTAAACTTAACTTCTGTTTGGAGGAAGGAAATAACTTTCGAAGCGAGGTCACTGTTAGTGAAATGAGTCTCATATTTAAGGCTCATACGGAGATGCTTGAGCTTAACTACAGACCTCACAAAAACGATATGAATCCTAACTGCACATTATGCAATCTTAATAAAATCGAAAACGTTTTTCACTTCCTAGCCTTATGTCCGATCTTACAAGAGATCCGGCGATTATGCTTCAATAAGAGATTTCTTTCATTAGAGGATTGTTTCGGACTTTTGAATGGAGAGGTTGGTTGGAAATTGCTTATCAGTTTTCTCTTTAAAGCTGTTGCTTATAGAAATATCTCTAATAAAATCAATCTAAAATAATTTTGTTTTAGCTAAACTAAAAGCCCGAGTTTCAGGTTATATTAAAATTCTTTAATAATTTCTCTTCCTTTTTATTTATTTTTTTTTTTTTTTTTTCTAGCTTAAAGATTAATATTTATTGAATTCAATAAAATATAAAATAAACTTAAATCAGGATTTATTCCAATTTATGTTAATAATTTTTGTTTTCGCTAAACTAAAAGCTCACATCATTTGTAATTTACAAACCCGCATAAAATAAATTGTTCTTTCTGGCATCTTTTATACTTTATATTTTGTCTGTTATCATATATTAAATTTTTTTTTGTTCTACCTTCTTAATTGTTATTTTATAAATTATTTTAATTAAATTCATCACCTCTCTCACTGTTAAATTTTAGATATCAACGGCAGACGGCTTAATAGCCATGCTTGTAAATTTTTTAAATGTTACATAGTTTGTATTTTTTGTATGAAGAAAAAATAAAGGTAAATAATAATAATAATAATAATAAATTACAAGTCGAGGTATTCTTTTGAGAATTCGACAGGATTTGATATCATAAGTGATGGGGTTAAATATTATTTCCTCTAAAAGAGTCTGGTTTATTTTGTGGGCTTAAACCTTTGTGTGGATCTTTAGACACTTTCTTCGTAGTTTCAAAAGCTTACGTCTATCTACCCTATTCTCTCCAGTCATCAAAACCACACGGAAGCAAGTGGGAAAATGATCCGTTTTTACTTGCGATTATAGGTACTATAAGGCAAGTTATGCATTCGTAAAAAAAAAAAAAAATTCTAACAATCAAACATGACATTACGATGATAGAGAAGTCGAAAAAAGTGGGTCCGACAATTCTGTCTGTCTGTCTGTCCGTATGTCTGTCTGTATAGTTACCTACAGCCTAAACGGCTGGACCGATTTGCTTCAAACTTGGTACATTATTATGACGTCCTACAGAGGGGTTTTTGGAATTAGCACCCTAGCTCCAAAACTAACGGTACCTGCCATACGATTTTTTGTGAAAAATTAAATTTTCTCAAAATCGGCTCCTACGATTTTGATAAAACTTTCTGAATGATGTTTTCTGTGCAAACTTTATGTTTTGGTTGGAATAGATGTTTCAGGAAAAGTCTTATAACGGTACCTCCCATAGGACCGGTTTTTTGAGATCCGATTTTCTCGTAAGCCACTTGACGAATTTCGATGAAATTTTTAATATAGAAGCCCTTTTATAAACGAAATAATATAAATTGTTAATTTTTCCAAAGTTTTTTTGAGTTTTTAAAAAAAGTTTCAAAATTTTGTTTAACTTTTGTTTTTTCCAAAAACGGTTTAATCTATATTTTTTTAATTTTATTTTTCTGATAAAAACTACAAAGTGCTAGAAGTTGGCATACTCAAAAAAAATTTGGAATATATTTTCGAAAAGTTTTTCAAAAAAAACTGTTTTGAAAAAACTGGTCCAACGATTTTGAAAAAAAATTTCCTTAAATTTTAAAAAAAAGCAAAAGAAATCTTATGGCTTACTTCATTTTCTCCAAAAAACGTTTAAGGTATTGATTTTAAAGTGATTTATAAAATTTCATATGATTTTTTCAAAGCTTTTTTCCCAAAATCTCAAGCACCCAAAACCATTTGAACACATTAGAGCAAGTTTGTACGACCCAGTCGTGCACTTTATTTTACTTGCGATTATAGGTACTATAAGGCAAGTTATGGATTCGTGCAAAAAAAAAAATTTGAGATAACAATCACACATGACATTACGATGATGGAGAAGTCAAAAAAAGTGGGTCTGGAAATTCCGTCCGTCTGTCTGTCTGTCTGTCTGTATGTCTGTTCGCGCCTCTAGAGCCTGAACGGATGGGCCGATTTGCTTCAAATTTGGTATCTAGGATTTATTTGGCCGTCCCTCGGAACAAATTTTTTATTTTTGCTCTAGGCCCAAAAATAACGGCACCTGCCATACAATCGTGAAGAAAAAATTGATTTTCTCGAAAACGGCTCTAACGATTTTGATTAAACTTTCAGAATGCTATCTTTTGGTTGGAAAAGATTTTTCAAAATGTGTCTAATAACGGTACCTCTCATAGAACCAGTATTTTCAAATCAAATTTTCTCGTAAATTATACAACCGATTTCAATAAAATTTTGGTCACAGGAAAACATTCATAATATTAATAATATGGCATTTCAAAATTTTCGAAAACTTTTTTTTTTTTTTGATTTTTTATAATTTTTTCAAAAAATTTTTTGATTTTCGAAATATGTTGAAAACGTGTATATTGATTTTCTTAAAATTATTTTTTCAAATGAAGACTACAGATTGCCATATATTTACATACTCAAAAAAATTTCAAAATATTTTTTGGAAAAGTTTTTCAAAAATAACCTTTTTAAAAAAAAACTGGTCGAACGATTTTCAATATTTTTTTTTTCCTAGATTAACGTATAGCTTTAAAATTTAAGTAAAATTAAACTAATTTAAAAAATCAAAGAATTTTCGAAATTATTAAAATTTTTTTAATAGCCATATATGCAGCCACTAAGCAATTGCTTAACATAAGAGCAAGTTCGTGCGACCCAGTCGTGCATTTATTTTAATAGAATTTGATTTTTAGAAACTTCCTCCTTCATTAAATCGCGTTCCTTGCAGAGTTATTGCATTAGCTTCGTAACTAGTGAGGGTTCTTAGATACTGTTTGGCTTGTTAAGCTTTATGAATTTGTTCGTTTACATGAAAAACTAATTGACCGTTTTCTGACTTTCGCTAAGTCGAGATTTCTTAGATGTTTTTCCCTTAAGACGAGTAAATTGATTGTTAATTATTATATAACATTTTTAAAGCAATTTTTTCAAGCTCGAATCAAAATATTCCATTAAAAACAGTGCAGGCCTAAAGCTTTAATACAATATATTGACAAAATCTGCCATGATGATTGAAGGCATGCAACTAAAAGAACCACTCACACAATATATGAACAAATCCCCACCCAAACTATTTTGAAGATTAAATATTAGAAACCTTCCTCACCCAATTGGTAACCAAATGCCTATCCAATTTGCCAAATCTCCATTATTGTATTTTGATCATTTGTTCCGTTTATCCTCCGATATGCAATTAATTCCATCCTTATACCGCGAACCTCTTCAAAAGAACCTCAACCACACACAGGATTATTATACACAAACAAAAATCACTGTGTATAGTAGTCATCTCTTGAGTGTTATAAATGACTTCATTCCAATCCACTAGAGTACAAGGATAAAAGAATTCCACTATAAATACGTTAGGAAGTATTGCAGAAATTCCTACCCATTCTCTGTATCATTCTACTGGATGTATCCCACACAATGAAATTCATCATAAAAAAAAAATTATATGTTGGTACTACCACTACCACAATCACCACCATTATACCACCACCGCCTCTACCACCCAATCTTATCCTTCTCCAAATCAAGTACCGAAAAGTCCTTGCCCTCCTCTCATTCAGAATATGTTAGGATAACCTAAAATAGAATTTCAGCCGACTGCACAATAAGAATATAATCGACACAGAAAGAAGAAACTCCTTAATTTCAAGCCTAAGGACTTCCAACTACCTTCCTGGTAAAGAACATCAAAAAATATAACTATAAAAGTACCTACGACTATGACAAACAAAAACAACAAAAGCAGGAAAAATCCATCCAGCAAGCACTGCCGGAAAAAAGGACAAAACTCTGACAAAAATGTTTGACACATAAAAACCCAATTTTGTATCTAGGATACACAAGTAAAACGCCGGCGCATTAGTAGAGTCCTTATATTGTGAATCTTAGAAGAAAAAAAAAATATATACAAAATGTATTACCAGGAGTGTCTTGTTTTTTAAGAGGATTTTCGAAGGATTTCCCTAGTTAAAGTTAAAGTAGATTAGCTTTTTGTTTTAAATTCTTTGAATCTGCATTTTAAGTGATAACGCGCTTTAAAAAAAAAAATTGATAACACAACAAACAGCAAAAGCTTTTAAAAAGAGAGCTGAATTGAAAAAGCTTTTAATCATTAACATTTACTCGTATGTACTTTTTCATAGTACATATCTCTCATTCCTAGCGGAAATAACGCCTAGGAGATGTTTCAGACTTCAGTAAAAAATTACCTGGCACAGACCATACACAGACCGCCAACTCGTACTCCTCTTGCCTGAAACACCCTCGAAATATTTTTTCCAGTCTGTGAATACGTGTACATCATCTCTCTGTGCGTTTTGTAATGGCAACTATACCTGCGTATGCCATTTATTTTTTAGGTGTGTTTGCTAAATGGGTTTTAAAAGCAAGGGAGAGCGTCACACTCTCAAAATAAATGGCATATCAGCTGATTTTTAGCTTGATGGCAAAAAGAGAGACCATATGGTGAGTTACTTACTTACTTACTTAAGGTGGCGCAGACAGTCCATTGTGGACCACGGCCTCAACCAACATTCCTCGCCAGCTAGGCCGGTCCCTAGCCAGTGGCCTCCAGTTGCGCACACCAAGTTGGTTGAGGTCGTTTACCACTTGATCGCGCCACCTTAGATGGGGTCTTCCAGAACTGCGTCGGCCCTCCGGGTTGGAATTGAAGACTCGTCGGGCAGGAGCGTTTTCGTCCATACGCTCCACATGACCCAGCCATCTAAGCCGCTGAATTTTCAGCTTCTTAACCAAGTCAATGTCGCTGTATAGCCCGTACAGTTCGTCATTGAATCTTCTCCTCCATACTCCATTGATACATACAGGACCGAATATCACCCGAAGAATCTTTCTCTCAAAGCACCCCAGCCTGTATTCATCCGATTGTGTCAGTGTCCACGCTTCTGCCCCATACAGCAGGACTGGGATGATAAGGGTCTTGTATAGTGTCTCCTTGGTCCTTTGAGAGAGGGCTTTACTACTAAGATGCCTTCTTAGCCCGAAGAAACAGCGATTGGCAAGAGTGATTCTTCGACTGATCTCTTCACTGATGTTGTTCTGAGAGGTTATAGTGGAACCCAAATAGACAAAGTCCTTGACAACCTCAAAGTTATATCTGTCCATTGTGACGTTTTGTCCGAGCCTACGGTGATGATCTACTTCACCCGAGGACAGCATATACTTTGTTTTATCTTCATTTACAGCCAGACCCATTCGAGCCGCTTCCACTTCAATACTTGCGAATGCTCCACTGACAGCGCGCTTCGTTCTTCCAATAATGTCAATATCATCAGCATAGCCAAGTAATTGAACGGATCTAAAAAAAATCGTACCGCTGGTGTTCACATGCGAGTTGCGTACGATTGCCTCAAGAATGATGTTGAAGAGGTTACATGAAAGCGCGTCACCCTGTCGTAAGCCTTTCTCGACATTAAATGAGTCGGTGGTGTTCTTACCAACCTTGACGGAGCAGCGCGAGTTCTCCATAGTCATCCTGCACAATCGAACGAGTTTAGCAGGGATGCCAAGAAGCGACATGGCTCTGTACAGCTCGTTCCTGTTTACGCTGTCATAGGCGACTTTAAAATCGATAAAGAGGTGGTGAGTATCGATTTGGAATTCTTGGGTCTTTTCCAAAATCTGCCGAAGTGTGAAAATTTGGTCGACGGTTGACTTACCGGGCCTGAAACCACACTGATAGGGGCCAATCAGTTCACATGCGAAAGGGTTCAGACGTTCACACAGAATGGCCGACAAGATTTTATAGGCGACATTTAGGAGACTTATACCTCTGTAGTTGGCGCAGTTTAGAGTATCTCCTTTCTTGTGGATAGGGCACACAATGCTGAGGTTCCATTCGTCAGGCATACTTTCATCCGACCAGATTGTACAGATGAGTTGGTGTATGCTCCTCACCAAGTCATCTCCCGCTGCTTTGAAGAGTTCAGCCGTAAGGCCATCAGCTCCAGCAGCCTTGTTGGACTTTAGTTTAGATATTGCTATCCGAACTTCTTCTTGGTCGGGAGGACGGAAATTTTGTTCATCATCATCCAAATCGAATGGATCATTCTGCCTGACAGCGATTAGTTGGTTGTCTTCGCCGTTTAACAGTCTGCAGAAGTGTTCTTTCCAAATTCTCAGCACCGACTGTGTATCTACAACGACATTCCCACCCTCGTCTCTACATGCTTCCGCTCGGGCTTTGTAACCCTTGGACGAATGCTTTACCCTTTGGTAGAACTTTCGAACATTGCTTCTGCCGTAGCACCCCTCAATAGATTCAACCATTCGTTTTTCCAGTTCTCTTTTTTTTCTTCTGAAAAGCCGATGTTCCTCTTTCCTCTTTTGCTGGTATACCGCACGGAAAGCGCTCTTGGCAGCTCTAGTTCTGGCATTCAGAACTGCATGATAGGCTTCGTCTTTGGCCAGGTGTGCGAGCCTGCACTCATCATCGAACCAGGAGTTTCGTTGTGGTCGCCTAATGAAACCCAAAACATCCGTGGCAGCGGTTTTGATGGCCATTTTGCAATGTTGCCACTGGGCCTCTGGGTTTGGTGCAGGCGCCGGGCTTGTCAAGAGATAAGAGGAGACATGATTGGCAAAGGTTGTGGCGGTCTCTTGCGATTGTAACTTCGCAACATCAAACTTTCTCACAGTGGATGTTCGATTCTGCGGTCTGGTGGAGATCCGCATTCGCACTTTAGCTACAACAAGGTAGTGGTCCGAGTCTATGTTGGCCCCTCGGAAAGTGCGGACATCCATGACATTGGAGGCATGTCTGCTATCAATCGCAATGTGATCAATTTGGTTGACGGTAATTTGATCAGGAGACCGCCAGGTCCCCTTGTGTATATTGAGGTGTGGGAAGTATGTGCTAGCTAAGATGACACTTCGCCCCGCAGCAAAGTCGATTAGCCTGTGTCCGTTACCGGAAGTGTTGTCGTGCAGGCTATGCTTTCCGACCGTCGAGCCAAAGTTACCCTCCTTTCCGATTTTGGCGTTGAAGTCACCAAGAATAAACTTAGTGTCGTACTTCGGGCATTCATCATACGTCTTCTCGAGAAGATCGTAGAATTCTTCTTTGGTCGTGTCATCTTTTTCCTCCGTGGGGGCGTGGACGCAGATCAGCGAGATGTTGCTGAATTTGGATTTAATGCGGATTGTGACAATGCGTTCGCTTATGCCACGAAACCCCAAGACTTCTTGCCTAAGCCTTCCTCTGATCACAAATCCGCATCCAAATAGCCGCTGGTTTCTTGTCCTGTAGCACTTGCCGTAGTAGATGTCACAGTTTTTCATCCTCCTTGTGCCTTCACCATCCCATCGCACTTCTTGGATGGCTGTGATGTCGGCTTTGACACCATCTAGGGCTTCCACTAATTGTTCGGCTGCACGTGGTCTGTTAAGGGTCCGGACATTCCACGTGCAGAACCGAAATTCGTTGTCCTTGTTTCGTTTGCTAGGGTCGTCATCAGTAGGGTCATCCATATCCGAGGCAATTGGTTGTTTCGGAACTATTAAATTTTTTACGTGGTAGGGAAGTTACCCCGACGCACAACCCCCAACCTGGGGGACCAGGCCCTATGCTGCTCTCCTTGGACAAAAGGAGCTGGAGAAAATCCAGAGTCAGTAACACACTACGGGGATGTGAGAGCTACCGTTGGTCCTATATGGGCTCATCCGCCACCTTCTCTATTTCACTACCCTGACTAATAGTAGTGAAAGGACCCAAAGACCTGAGCTCCGAATATGTCGAAGTAGCTCAATGGGGTGCCTACCATATTTGTCTGTAAGCGTCGCCGTTGGTTCACTTAATTGGAAGCTCATCCGCCGCTCGCTTGCTTTCTGAGGGGTTCGTACAGAATAAACTGCTACCCAACAAGAGAAACAGAGGAGTTTTATGGCAGGGCAATTATAGTGTTGCTATTTTTCTGTGATCAACACTCGCGCTTATAAGTTCAGCAAGTCAAGTCCGGGTGGACAAGACCAGTACCCGATGGCTACCACTTGGAGGTAAAATAAGCACAATTGATGCGTATGAGACAGTTGCAACGCTGGGCATCGCCATGTTGATAACAATCAGGGCCTACCCTATTCATACAGCACCCAGCCAGCATATGGTGAGTTGGCGGTCTGTATCTTCTTGGTCCGTGTTACCTGGCTTTTATTTAAGAAAAATGAAAAGAGTTCAATATAAATATGCAAACTCTTTGTCGGCCGAAAAGCGTTCGAAGCTTTTTGGCGAAAGATAACAATTAACTGTTTTTCTTTTCATTTTACTTACACAATGTCTTTAAGTTTACTTTTCTTGAAGTAAGGTGAAACATCTAATTTTTCTAAAAAAAAAAAAAAAAAAAAATCTTTTAAATACACTTAAATAGAGAAATTTGGTTTTTAAAAAGCTTAGCGATTGTCAAAATTTGCAAGTATTTAATTTTCGATTCACCACGTCGCATACTTTACTGAAAAAAATCAGAAAACAATGTTCAGACTTCGTTCTGAACTGAAAGCTTTTTGTTGTTTCTATACAAATTCCTTTATTTTATAGAAAGGTTCTTCGAGAGTTCTTAGAAATGACACCAGTGTTATAACGATCCCCTTGGAATTCTTTCGTTCGCAATTATTGGGTGAACATTTTGTTTTGGCGTCGAAGTTTTCCGTTGCTTAGAAGCGAAAGTAGTTACGTTTACGGGTTGTTTTTCTCTGATCGATGATAGCCAGAAGCTTTCGTTTGACAAGATTTAAGAAAAAAGCTTCGGTAACTAAAGTACCTACCGATTTGATTTTTATCACGCTTAATAAATCTCTTTTTTAACGAAGGTATTATTTGTTTTTACAAACAATGCAAATGAGTATGATTTGATACTGTTAAGCTAAGGAAGAGTGGTATCTTAGTAAAAAGTTTGTTATGCAAAAGCTCTATTGTTCAAGAACTGTAAGAATCTCTGACTTAAAATAAAAGCCAGATGCTCTTATACAATAATTGTTGTCTTCAATCTCAGCAAAGAGAAAT
Organism: Platycheirus albimanus; assembly: GCA_916050605.2. Taxonomy (NCBI): domain Eukaryota; kingdom Metazoa; phylum Arthropoda; class Insecta; order Diptera; family Syrphidae; genus Platycheirus; species Platycheirus albimanus. The sequence continues at coordinate 76,067,548 of OU696697.1, read as the reverse complement.
TACATTGATTTAAAAGCTTCTTGAAACAATATAACAAAAGAAATTTTTTTTAAAGAGTGGGTTTTTCCTTACAAATAAAGAGAAAGTCATTTTTATCCTCAAAGTCTTAAGACATGATATGATGATATGAAGGTCTGAAAGCTTGGACAAGCTAAAGTTAAAAACATATAGACCACCAACTTTTAAAAGTTTCTCTTTTTGCCATCAAGCTTGATGTGCATTTTATTTTGAGAATGCTTAAGCTCTCTCTTAAGCTTAAGAAATGCAAAGAGTTTCTGGGTTTTTAAGTTTGTACGGAAGAGAAGAAAAGTGAGAGCAATCAGAGTAACCGAAAGCTCTCCATAAAGCTGATAAAAGAAAAGACAAATAAATTGCATATAATTCACCATACACATGTGTATGTGCATTTTTGATTGGTGATGGACCGCGGCACTGATATCAATTTAATTGCCAGGAAAAGGATTAATCTTTATTGTTTATGAGCTTAAGGTTCTCTTTCTTATTTGACTGGAGAGGATGGCGATACGATACCTTACATAAAATAAAATCTCACACTGCCACTTAAATGGGGGTTTGGCTTTTGAAAAAGGATAGTGAATGGATATTTTTATAATTCTAGTGGTTTGAAGTTTGAACATTTGCGTAGAAGTGAATATGTATGTATGTACCAACTATAATGGACTTAAGTGGTTGTAAAGGGAAGAGAGAGAGAGAGTGTCCTTGGATAACATTGAAATTCAAATAAATAAAACAAAACTCTGTTTTCGAGAAAAGGTATTCAACGGAATGTCCAAAACAGATTCTAAAAACCTTTAATATGCGTATCTTTATATGTAAATATAGACCGATAAACGTACACGTGTATGTGTATATGCAAAACTGGTTTATGACATTAAGGATTAATTTTTGTCGGATAAAACCATTATGCTTTCATATTCATTAGTCATTGAGTGTATTTCGGTTTCTGTCTATAGAAAGGGATATCTTTACTATAATATCGCAGCTTAATTCATTCCTTTTTATTGTTTAGGATTTTTCGAATGGCAATAGCGATGGCGATGGCGATGGTGATGATGGTGTTTGCTGGGCCAAAATAATGGATAGAAGCCTTTTGTTGTATGTGCAGAGTTTTTTTTTTTGTTTTTTTTTTTTTTTTTTTGTTCTTCGTTCTGACGCTGACGTACTTTATGGTGTTCGTTATCAGAGAAGAGATGATGATGATAATATTTACGCTAAGGGTGTGATAAATTGCTTAAAGAGGACAGAAGTGCTTGGTATTATTTCGCATTAATGTTTTATATTGTACATTAAGGTCTTTAAGGTGATCTATAGGTACGAGTACAGGCAGGCGGGTATATCATTTCTCGAAGGAACACATTTTCATGGCGAGGATTTTGTGTGAATGATTAATAAATTCAAAGATATCATGTAGCAAATTGTTTGATGGGTTGTTTTTGGTAGGCTTTTGTTCTATTTTTGGAACACCAAATTTTCAGATGGTGGCTTTGAAGAGATAAATAAAATATTCGATATCGTTTGTGAACATTGATGGGATTTTAATATCGGAAGGGGGTTCGCAACAGGAATATAGATTTTGTTTTTAGTAAAGTGGCTGGTATTTTCATTTCTATAATATAAAAGCGAAATACCTATATGAGAATTTACGGATGGGGGCAGTTGGTGATTTTTTGTGGTAAATATTTTATCGGAGTACAATTATAAAATATTTAATTTAGTTTACCAAAACTATTTAAGACATTAAAAACTGTCTTTTGGTGTTGTTCTTTCCTAAATTAAAGATTTTTAGCCGAATGGAACTTGTCTGCATAGCTTTGACATGCAGTTTCTATTTGTATTTCTAGTGGTTGGTGGATTTAGGGGGTTATTAATACCCTCATCATGAATTAACACTGATTGAGTGTTTGGAAAAGTTGGAAAGGATATGATTGGAGATAAAGCGATTCATACTGGTTGTTACAGTAGGGAGTGTTAGCTCTGTTGTTGGACGAATTAACGGGACTCTTAAAAAACTCTGGGTTTCAAGTAGTTCTACACCAACCTAAACAGAACTTCTATTGGTTAAAATGCTTCTTGATTTAGGTGGCGTCAGGACCGACTGACACACTTGAACAGAATGGAACTATATAGTATACCTATATTTGATTGTGATACCACATGAATATGCGAGGAAGTATGTACCTCGCTAATGAAATCAATTGGAACTTTCAATAAAACGATGGAGTTAGAAGACAGTATTGATGTCTGTGTGCGTTAGAATGTTATTTGCATTTTTGGCTTAGCAGGGCATGAACAGAGAAGGTTAGTCCTCTACATAAGTCGTTTCAGAAAACGATAAGCTTTATAGCGTGTGTGCCAAAAATACCAGCAATTTTATAGGTCCTGATTTTGTATTTAATTTCAAAGTAAAAGTCTACCATCTAAGAGCTAGATATATTCCCTTGTCACAACATCGAGCTTGGCATTTACTTTTTAAAAATTATACCATGTACATGTTGGCCACAACTACGTCTGAGAAGGTCCATTCGGAAGGTCCAATATTGGGCGACTCTTTCCAGCATATAGCGACTTGTATCTCGCGAATAACACGAGCAATGTTGGGCCCCAAAGCGTCAATTGTAGCTGGATTATTCCTGAAGACCTGAGACTTTACATATCCCCAGAGAAAATAGTCCAAAGGCGTGATATCGCACGATATTTACCGTAGCAAAATGTGAAATTAAGTGCTCACCAAAATGATTTTTCAACAAGTTTATTGTTTCACGCGCTTTATGGCTCGTAGCGCCGTCTTCGAGAGCTTGAATGTTGAATTTACTTATTTCTCTCTCTAGCGGAGGAAGAATTGTCACAAATGTAAGGGGCATCGTAGGGAGAGGGTGAAAGTCTTGGCCCCTTTGTCAGCAAGTTCTCGACCTCACTCTCTCGTATCTGGCGGGAGGGTGTCCTCTAGGTGCTGTACTTGCGGTACACATAATATATATATATAACAAAAGTTTCAACATTGTTGACAAAATTTAATTACAAAACAAAAGAAAATGAAGGAAAAATTTTTAAATAAATTTTAAAAATAAGAAAATACAGTCGGGGCTCTATTACCCGATTTTTCTTTAAAAAAATAATTTATATTTTTAAATCTATTGACCTGCTGTTATGAATTTTTAATTTCCTGAATAATTATGTAATTAAATTTTGTTTGCTTTTTATGAGATAAAATTAAAAACCTGAAAACCAGTTAAACTTTTTTCTTATTTAAAACAAATTCTGTTAGCCGGGACTTTCGATTATCCTTAATAGGCTTCCATCCCGGATAATCGATTCTTGACTGTATAAAATAAAAAGTACAATTTAAGAAATACCTTACGATCCTTAAAGTCCAATTTAACGGCATTAATTAAAAAAAAAACGTACAAAAAGGACAACGCAAGAGCAATCAACGTTTTACAATTTAATTTCAAAAAGATAGCATCAGGCTGCTCATTTTGGGGTCGAATGTTGTTTAAGGTTCCTCCCATCCCAACATCACCGCAACCTATCCCGCGTCTATAGAAATCGCATTACTTGAGTAGTATGAATCGATACAAAAATTTGTTGAAAACAATCAACTTGCACCGCTGATTCGTGTGTTTGCTGTGCCGCATCCAAACTTCAATATCACAGAACCAAAACTGCATGCATCCTCCCAAAACTGATGATGGTGAAACCAAAACCGCTATTGATAACCTAGATCGTGTGCAGTATGGCATTGTGGATATATTCGTGTATATAAGTTCGAAAAGGTACCTCCTCTGCAATTCAAGGACTGTGCCAGTAAGTGTACGAGTACCTACTCATGCCGTTATAAACTAGCAGCGATTTTGCCGGTCTTTTTCCTCTGCTGAAATTGAGTCAAGTCTTCCTAAATGGGATACTTTATAGGGCGCGCACATCACCAGCATACACATTCCACCTAGTGTTGTTGGTGTAGCTGGAGGAAGGGAATAAGGAGCCCCAGAAAAATATTGAAACCCCATAATCATCATCATCAATGTTCCCTCTTGCCTCTGTGCGGAAGAGTCCTTTTTTTTTGTTGTGTTGTTGCAAATTGTGGTTTCATTTTGGTGTATAGAGACGACAGCGACAGCACGACAACAGAAATTTTGCCAACATCTAATTTTGATTCTAACTATGTATGTACGAGTATATACTCCTGAAAGGATGTCTTCTTTTTTGTTCGTGAAGCTCAAATAAAAGAAACCAATCGATTTCTGGGAACTAAGGGGACGAGCATGCGAGTAATGGATGATTGGCAAAGAAGGACTATGAGGCCACACGGGGATACGGGGGTTGTCTTATATTTTTGGAATTGAAATCTGATAGTTGAACGATGCGGAAAAATGTACCCTCGATGGTAGCGGTTGCACACAAATGCAGAAACAATGATTAATCAGGACAGAAGCAGGTTTACATGCCGATGCCGATCCTGATGACGTTGATGTGCACCACGTGAATAAGATTAGATGATGTTGTAAACAATATTAAAAAAAAAAAAAAAAAAAAAAAAAAGCGAATTGTGGTAGAAAGATGAAATGATTTTGATTCTTGATTTTTGGGGTGTCATCTGCAAACTGAGGATTCTCAGGCCAGAACCAGAGCTACCAAGAGTGCTTCATGTGTGATCTACTACCTAGAGTGGCAGCTTTATATAGCAGAGGCAATTTTCAAAAGTTCTATTAAAGGGTGAAGCATTCGCCAATAGGGTACAAGGTTCGAGTTGAAGACTGTGGAGACGAGCGTAGATATGTCGTAGTAGATGACAATTTTTCATAATGTTAAACGGCGAAGAAAACCACCTAACCGCTTTCAGGTAGAATGATACATTCGATTAAGACGATAATGAGCAAGAATTTTAGTCTACCCGACTGAGAAGAATTTCGGGTAGCGATGTAAAAGGTGGGCGAAAAGAAATCACTCCTCTAAGATGCTCTCATTTTTGCAAATGGCCGCCAATGTCAAATCTGCTTTGACATTTGTGGACTAGACACTTGATGCAGAATACAAGTGAACAAGTCATGGAGCGATACATGAACCGACATGAACCGATATTCTGAAGGCGGCGTTCCCGGGTCGCCTCATTTCTCGTTTTGCCGATTTGCACTGGCCCGCAAGATCGCCCGATTTAACCGTTTCAGACATTTTTTGTGGGTTTTTTTGAAGTCCCGTGTTTACGTGAACAAGAACGAGACTCTGGAAGCTCTTAAGGACAACATTCAACACGAGTGCGAGAATCTGTCGCCCGAAGTTCTCGCTGAAGTGATGAAAAATGCCATAAAACGAGCAATCAATTGTGACGGCGGCGGCGGCGCCCATTTGGCCGATATCATCTTATCGACTTGACCAATTAAATTCTAAAATTTCAAAAAAACATAATCAAAAACAGAATCGACGTTTTTCATTAAGGAAAAAAGAGAGCCAAACAACATCGGATAGATGACTTCTTTTGGCCCACCCTGTATATACAATACACAGTCACCTTATGCATAGGCAATATTTTAGGGCATAACTCTTTGGTATATTTAAAAAAAAGGCCTATTTCTAATTTTGATATAATTTTTGGGGGATTTTAGAAAAGGCTTACTTTGGTGTACCCAGACCCACGATAACGGTAATTGCGCTGTTAAAACTAATGATAGGAATTTCGTCTAACACAAAGCAGTTTCACCCTGGAATAAAATCTAGATTTCGATCCAAAATTTCGAAGTCGATTATGTCTCACTTACATTTTTAGGTTCAAATTCTACTAAGAAACGAAGGTTATGTTAGTAATCACTGCTGTAAATAGTTACTTGATTCGTATTCTCATCTCAAAAATTCAAATTAATTCAAAAACAAAAGCAAAAAAAACCAAGCTATTTAACAACGCAATCAACTTCGTTGGGAAAGAAAACCAATTGCAGCATTGTCAAGATGACAGGAAATCCTTGGGTTTTGACCTGATGAAATCAATGAACTGATTACATTTTAAATTTTTTAACAACTTCCTTAGGCGCAGAGGGGCAAATGAAAATAAATACAAACCCTTTATTTTTGCTTTGCATTCAGCTTTTTTTTTTTTTTCAAATAACTAGGTGAAGAGCAATACCCCAAGGTTACATCCTTTTAAGTTTTCCATCTTTCTTTCCATCGTGATTTGAAGATGAAAAATCTATAATCACTATAAAAATTTCTTCTTATACAGCCTTCTAAAAATGAAAAGAAAAAATCAAGTACCTACATATATAAAAATCTATAGCAAAAGAGATACACGTGATAAAATTAAAAATTGAAGGAAAAGCACAGGACGACGATTAAAATTGGAACACTCAATGGTCGCAGACAAGACTAACAAAGTAGGTATGATGCCTTTAAACAGAAATCTCCTTAAAGCATTCATCATGTATATTCAAACACCTCCACCACCACGATGGATTACCCTCCTAGGCTTTTTATGTTTTCCAGATGATAGAATACGGGCTACACTATTATTCCATACAATTTAAACAAAAAAAATGTAAAAAAACAAAAAAGTTCATCATAACGGTTTGTTTTTTTTTTTTTAAGAAGAAAAACGAAAAAATATCATGAAAACGCGCTAAAGAAACTATTCGTCCCGTTGGCTGAATACGTAGTTAGAGCTCCGAGAAAAAAGATTGATTGACAGACTTATCGTGGGGTAAAAAGCTGCACATTTTAAAAGGCCGCCCGCGAGGAGTGGATGAGTATATGGTTGATCACATGGATGTATAGATGTAGATGGATTGCGGCAAAGTTACCTACTTTCAACACGCACAGCGAATTATTTCACCAACCGCCAAACAATCTATTTGTCAAGGTTTTTGCCTCACTTTTTTTTCATTACGAGTATCAGTTCCATACTTGTGTAAATTACAATGACGCTAGACAACGAAAAAACAGGGAAACAAAAACATTAAGGAACACGACTGTGTCGTCTGTATTTGCTCCTTTGGGGCTTAAAATTAAAAAAAAAATACTTTTTGTAGTACGAAATATTGCCAACAATTTAAAATTCACTTCACCAAAAGTATTTCGGGCTTAACAAAGAAATGCCATCAAATATCTTTTTATCGTTATTTATTTTTTAAGGAAAAAATAAAATACTTACATATGTATGTATGTACATAATATTGAATAGCTTTTCCCATCAGTTTTTTTTAACAAATACATACTGGCCAGTTTTGGAAAACGGTCAAAGGTAGGTACCGTTTCATGACAAGTGTAAAGCAGGAAATACACGATACAATCATCGTACAGACTTGAGTCGTACCGATATCGTAAGCGATATCGGAAGGGAGCACATATACCATTCGATTTACTTGCGATTTTATGAAAGTAGAAGAACGACGACATCTGGTTTTCGCTAGAAAGCATTCGACCATGCGATATCGGTACAGCGGATTATTTCGTGTACATACACGATACAATCATCGCATTCGACCCAACTTTTGTACGATAATCGGTACGATGATTGTATCGTGTATTTCCTGCTCAAATTAATTCGACCCTTAAATTGGCGAACAAGCTGTCAAAACGGATACAAACAATACCGGATCCTCATCTCAATCTTGGATAACCAAAATGCCCGCATGTCATTCTATGTTTGACAGACTAATAAAAGTTTAATTTATTCCATTAAAAAGGAATTTTAAATAATATATAATCTATCGATAGTAATTTTAAACCTCCCTAGTCGGTGCAAAACTTAGGGTACGGATCTCCATGTTCTTAGGCGAACACCGACTACGCCGAGGAAATTCATTGCTGGACGTCTTCAATCGACCGAGTATCCCTAGAGTTTGCGAGAAATCCTTCGGCTGATCACATGAACCCGGATGACCAATGGCAGCTATGTCAACAAGTCATAAAAAGTGATGCGTCAGAGGTATTGGGCTTCTCACATTCTCCCCCCAGAAACCCCTGGTTCGACTCCGAATGTGCTCAGGCAAACAAAGCTAAAACGGAGGCATACAAGTCGTGGCTCCAGAGAGATACTAGAGCATCCAGAAATCTCTATGTTGAGCGAAGGAAAGATGAGAAACCCCTTAGTGTAGTCTTAGTCAGAACGTTACCATTGATAGGTATAACTTCGAGGTAGTCAATGAATTTGTCTACCTGGGCTTTGCTGTAAACACAGGCAACAACATCAGCGCTGAAATCAAACGCAGACTAACTCTTTGGGCTGAGTAAGCAATTGAGGAATAAAGCCCTATCAAGAAAAACCAAGGTGACACTGTATAGAACACTCATCATCCTGGTCCTGCTATATAGTGCGGAAGCATGGACTCCCTCCCAATCGGATGAAAAGTCACTTGGAGTCTTCGAGAGAAAAGTTGTGCGTACGATTTATGGTCCAGTCTGCGTAAATCGGGAAAACAACATTTGGAGAAGATACAACAACGAACTATACGAACTGTACAGTGACATAAGCCTAGCCAGAAAAATTCGAATCCAACGACTCAGATGGCTGGGCCATTTAGAGCGAATGGACATCGACGCTCCAGCTCGTAAAGTCTTCAACGCCAAAGCCTAGGGAGTCAGAAGCCAAGGTAGACCTTGTCTTCGATGGAGCGACCAAGTAGAGGGAGACCTCCGACAACTTGGAGTGCGAAATTGGAGACAGCAGACTAGAGATCGAGCCGGCTGGAGGGGCATTCTAAGCAAGGCCCAGGAGCACCACGCTCTAGTGGCGCCATCATAAGTAAGTAAGTAATTTTAAATTATTATAAACAGGAGATCCTTCTGCATTTCCTTCCGAGCAGATAGCGCGATGATAGATATACAAATTTTGAAAATTAAGCGATAAGTTTGTCTTCTTAATTATATTTATATCATCCAATTAATTTGTCTAAAATATTTATACCGTCCAATTAATTTTTCTAAAATATGAGGACATGGATGATTTTTAAAATTAAATTTTAATTAAATTTTAAACATAGAAAAGTGCACATACGCCCGAGTGTACAGTGTTTTATCGCTGTTCTTAAGTCAGGTATTATTATTAAATAATGCTTTATTTGATGAGTTGATCCATATGATGATGAGCTCATTTTTACTTGCAATTAAATATACTAGAATCGCCCAGTGGCCAATATTCGGCCATTAAAATGCCTAAAATTGCATAGCAAATTTATACGAAAAAAATGGTAAAAAAAACACACCAAGACACAATTACACAACAAAATATTTCCAGCACACCTACTCAGTAATACCTTTCCAACGATATATACAGGGTGTCCCGAAACTCAACGTCAAGCGGGCACCGGGTGAAAGGGTAGGTTATGTCCGTACTGGGAAAAGTAAGGAAAAAAATCTATCTCGCTTTGTTTAGTAAAAATAGTAATACAGTAAAATCTCGAAAACATGAACGGTTCTAAAACATGAACAATTCGGAAAGATGAACGCTTTTCCCGTGTGACAATCTACTATAGAGCAGTTTAAAAAAAAAATCTAAATAAGTTTTTACTTCTCATCAACGACTTTTGTATGAATTTATGTTGTTTTAATTTTTTTTTTAAATAAAATGATTTGTTAACAAATAGATGCAATATTTGTATGTATAGCTTTATGTTTTTCCTAAACTAATGCTCGATGCTTGGAAAGATGAACAATTCGAAAAGATGAACGGGGTCTGTTTTATATCTGTTCATCTTTTCGAGATTCTACTGTATTTATAAAAATTATAAAAATCGCTACACTAGACCACACTTTTAGGTACTGTGGTCACAAATTTTCATATTTTGCGGTGTTAATTTTTTTGTGTAATCCTTACTAACTATGCTATTATTCCCAATTAAAAATTCTCTATTACTAGATTATAATTATAACACAATTTTTAGATAATAATTAACACAACACTAATCGAATCCAGGGGGAAACAAAAGCAAACGATTATGCTAATAAAAAAGCCAACGATTATTAGAAATTGCGAACAAAAGTAAGAGCGTTCTGTACTGAAAGCAGATCGTGTAAACAGACATTTTAAGTCTGCTCCTTTTTGTGATTTTCACTTTAGAATGATCTGTATGCAGCTGCAATCCGTTAGTTTGTTCTGTTTTCAGGAATTTGATGGATATTGCCAGGAAGTTGCATCTTTTGTTGTTGTGTTGGCCAGTGTTTTTCTTAACAAGGGTAGAATTTTCCAATTTTTTAGTCCTAATTTATAATGCTCCACAGCGGTTTAAATTTTGATAATATTTTTTATGGGTGAATAATTAGCAAGTGTTGTACCATTTTGAAATCTTGGTAAAATGGGCCAACTTTTTAAATAACTTGCCGAGGGTAGTGCACTACATTTTTTTTAAAGTATGAAGTATCAAAGTTAAGTTTAAAAAAAAAATTTCACCATGACTCAGTCAAATTTTATTTTTCTTACGAAAACTACGATATTTATTTTTGGATTTTTAATTGGGAATAATAGCATAGTTACTAAGCATTACATAAAAAAATAAACACCGCAAAATATGAAAATTTGTGACCACAGTACCTAAAAGTGTGGTCTAGTGTAACGATTTTTATAATTTTTATAAATATTACTATTTTTACAAAGCGAGATGGATTTTTTTCCTTACTTTTCCCAGTACGGACATAACCTACCCTTTCACCCGGTGCCCGCTTGACGTTGAGTTTCGGGACACCCTGTATATTATCTCAATCGGTCGGGTAACCACCTCGCAATTGGTACCACAAAAAAACTGCTTGCCTATTTATATATAAGTAGATTATAAAGGAAATATATACTGGGTACCAAGAACTTGCTCGTATATTAGAAAACTGCTTAAGGCTACTTAGGTAATGTACCTACATATGTACATACCTATATTAAAAAAAAATCGAAAATCCTTTAATTTTTGTTATTGGTTAAACAGTTTTTTCGGAAAAACTAGGTATGCAACAAAATTTTTAAAACTGAATGTCCAAATATCGTTAGAACCGTTTTTGAGAAAATAAACATCTTCTTCAGGATTGTATGGGAGATACCTACCGTAATTTTTGGCCTACAACGAAAATTAAAAATACCTTCCGAGGGACGTCTAAATGAATTCTTATTTCTTAATACCAAATTTGAAGCAAATTGGACCACGCGTTCGAGCTGTAGAGATGTGAACAGACAGACCATAATCCATAACTTGGCTTATAGTTCCTATACTATAATAATAATCGTAAGAAAGGAAAATACTATATGAAAGCTAATTCTGTCCTTCTATCTATCTGTTCGCTCCTCTTTAGCACGAATCACAAACGTATGTTTGACTCGTTTACAAAGGAGAATGACCAAAAATATATGGGTGAAAACCCCAGAGTCGATAGAGATAAAAAATATATGGTTTAAAAGGGCATACATTGTAGATTTCAAATATGTAATTACTTTCTTTCCAAGTCATACCCAGGATTGGCCATGACAATTTTTCTTACTTGAATATCAATGCATTTGTTTGTCTTCATGTTAATAACAATTGGTTTGAGTACCTATTAAGATAAGACACATTTGCAATGCAAATAATCGACGCGGGCATTGTATATATAGACTATAGTACTACCACTTGAGGTGCGCCATCTATCGACGAAAAACTAAGCTCTAGAATACCATGGGAAGCAACAACAACAATTAAAATGGTGGAAATTGTTATTTATAATAATATAATCATATTATAAATGCAATATGAGAATACAATAAAAGTGTAAGTTTTATGAAAACGATGAAGTGTTGTCACAAAATAAAAGGAAATCATCATTCCACGCAGATAGCCTTAAGAAATTATAAATAACTAATTAGCTATGGACTAATTCCCGTGATCATAGCTATGTAAATTGGTTTATATTTGGACGGACGCATTCCACTTTTAATGTAATGTCTCAGGTAAGTTGAAGGAAAAACTAAAGACAGCAACAGGCCTCGGCGCAAGTCTATTGGTTTTAACCACCCTTACTGCGATTATTCCCAAATGCATTCGGTCATTGTACTCATCGGATAGGGTTCAACAATTTCTACCAAAGCAGTTTATTGCCAGCTCAGAACCTGAAGTAAATGCAAATACATCTTTTAGTCTTGTTGCGCCTGCTATCGCTATGTTTCCGGATCCATATTTTTAATATTTTCGAAAGAAGTTTCGTAAAAACCAATCTGATGTCGCGATTGAAAACTTGGTCGCACCCATCATCTTCTTCTATTCGCTTTTGCCTTTTTTTTATTTTTTAAAGGCTATGATACCCACAATAGTTAACAACAATATTTTCCTCACTCGCACCAATTTCCCCGCCAAGATTGTACACACTAGAATTAATAAGTTGAGATAACACTTGGAAGTATTACATAACATTATTTCGAGATAATAATTTTTTGTTTTTACTTGCTCTATAGGGCAAGTATTGGTTTCGTGCAGAAAAAAAAAATCGAGGTTTTAATCAAACATGACATTACGTTGATAGAGAAGCCCAAAAAAGTGGTTTTCGCCATACCGTCCGTCGGTCTGTCTGTGCGTCTGTGCGTCTGTGCGGATGTGCGGATGTGCGGATGTGCGGATGTGCGGATGTGCGCTTTTTCACGTCATGCTACAGCCTAAACGGCTTGACGGATTTTCTTCAAACTTGGTATATAGCAGTTTGAAGAAAAACGGTTGCTGAGGTTTTTTTTATTTTGTTTTAGCCCGGCTCAAACTGGTACCTTTCAAGTAACGGTTTTTTTCAATTTGGATTTTCTCGAAAACGGCTCTAACGATTTTGATTAAATTTATAATTTAGCTTACTTTAAGCATTTCTAACAAAACTGCGTTTTTTTTTTTGGCTCAAATGGTCGTAACGAAAATCAGGTTTTAACGGCTTTTTTTCAAATAGCCATAAGTTCACAACGGCTTGATTGAATTGACTCAAATTTCGTTTGACATAGTTTTTCATAGTGTTCTATAGGATGGTTTAGTAAATTTTTCACTGAAGCCTTTCTAAACGGTGGCTTCCATACAACGAGCCGTTGAGTTTAAGCCAACTTTTTTTGGTTTTTTCTACTTTTCTCGAAAATGGCTCTAACGATTTTGATTAAACTTTGTGTGTTATATTATTTTAGTGTTTTGAACAGAACTGCGTTTTTAGTTTTTGGCTAAAAATGCAAATAACGGAGATCTGCTATTAACGGCTTTTTTTCAAATGGCTATAAGTTGTCAACGGTTGCATCGAATTCACTCAAACTTTGTTTGGTATAGTTCCTTACAGCTTCCTATCAGATGGCATTGATTTTTTTTAATTTTCTCTTTTTTAAATGGTGGCTCCAATACAAAGAGCCACTAGATTTTGGCCATTTTTTTCATTTTTTCTAATTTACTCAAAAAAGGCTGCCCTGATTTTTATGAAACTTTTTATGTAACATACATAGAATACTTCAAACAAAACTGCATTTTTAGTTTTTTGCTATACATGATAATAGCGGAAATTGCTTTTAACAGTATTATTAATTTGGCCATAAGTGGACATTTGTATCATTTATAACACCCAAAAGAAAACGTCTTAATTTTAAATATTAAAGGTTTCTTAACGTTAGCTCCCGTATATCGAGTTTTCCAGTTTTAGCCAATTTGTTTTAGTTTTTACCAAATTTTTCAAAAATGAGTTGTTCTTATTGATCGAAAAGTTTGTTTTCATCGTACTATTGCACCAACAGAGCAAGTACGTGCGACTCAGTCGTGCATTTTATTTTTTTTTAATCACGTATTATATTTTTGGTCACACACTATATTAACAAGAGAAATCAAATAATTGTTTTTGAGACTACTGAAAAACAACGGACTGTAGACAAACAAAAATATGACTGTGAGAAATAAAAGAGATTATGTAAATTAAAACTTAAATCAATTTAAGATTTATTTATTACAAAACTTATATCACAATTTATATTATATTTTATGTGCTAAGCGTTTCGGGGATTAAATTCCCATCTTCTGGAACTAATTAACCAAAATTAATCAAGAATCTATTATACTTTCGCGCTATTTATGTTTTTTCTTATCCATAGATTCTTGATTAATTTATGTATGTACATATGTATGTATATATAAGCGTTAACAATGTATTTTAATTTAAAAACTTTAATAAAATATTAAGGAGGTTATTTAAGTATGATTTTAACTAATTTTAGGTAATTAGTAGTGCCAGAAGATGGAAATTTAGTTTTCGAAACGCTTAGCACGTAAAATATAATATAAGTTGTGATTAAGTTTTATAATAAATACAAAATAAATTGATTTAAATTTTAATTAACATACCCTTTTTTTTCTCACATTAACCACGCAACTTGGAGACTCCCACCACAAAATGAAAATAAAACTGCCTTACTACTTATAAACTATAACCTGTTGCCGGTTTACTTGTAAGCGTAAACTAACTCTTTAAGTAGTTTACACGAATATAGCACTGAACTCAAACAAAAATGGTTTATGCCATTTCGTTTGTTGTTGTTTTGCAGCGCAGCACGTTCATCAAGTTGGAATCGGGTCGACTTGTACTTCAGCTACTTTCTGCGCTGCAGCTGCAACTTCAAAATGTAAGTGTAACGGCGTGCGGTCTATTCATAAAAGCCCGCCATTATTAAATTTCGATAATAAAAGTTTTATTCATTCAATTTTAAAAATGCATCCTTAATTTTGAAAAAGATGAGCTGTGAAATAGTAATCTAAAAAACAAACATCGATCACTTTTCCATTGAGATTAATCGCCCCCTAGTGCAGCCCTTCTTTAAATAAAATGCACGTTTGGGTCGCACGAACTTGCTCTAATGAGTGACAGTGGTTTAGGGGCTTGAGATTTTGATAAAAATAAAAATTTCAAAATTCTTAAATAAATACTTAAACTAATTTGAGCTGGAAAAAAAGTACGCCATTTTATTTCTTGGAAAACTATGAATTTATGAGAAAAAATTTATAAAAATCTGTGGAGCGGTTTTTGAGAAAAAAAGTTTTTTTTGAAAAACTTTTTAGGTATTCAGCAAATACATTTATTTAAAATTTTTAGAAAAAAATTTAATAAGCCGTTTTCAAAATATTAATTTTTTAATTTTTTTTTTTTAAATAGCTTTTAAAAATACAAAAAAATATTTTTCAAAAATATTGGTATGCAATACATATTGCGCTACCTACAGCTATATGTGTGTTAAATTTCGAAAGAATCGGTTGAGTCGTTTTCGAGATAGTCGAAAGCAAAAAAAAACGGTCCTATGGAAAGTTCCGTTCTTAGCCATTTTTTAAAACTTTTTTTTCAGTCATATTATTGGTCGTACCTAAAAAGCAACACTGATTTTTTTAAATTGAAATCGTTAGAGCCGTTTTTGAGAAAAATAAGCTTTAACGTAACGGTTGTATGGCAGGTACCGTTATTTTTTGAGCTAAAAAAAAAATTTCAATTTCCCCTCTGTACAATACCTAAAAAAGTCTATATACCAAGTTTGAAGCAATTCGGCCCACCCGTTTGGGCTGTAGGTGTCTATACATACAGACAGACAGACAGACAGACAGACAGACAGACAGACAGACAGACATACAGACGGACAGAATTTTTAGACCATCTTTTTTCGTCTTCGCTATCATCGTAATGTCATGTTTGATTGTTATCTCAAAACTTTTTTTTTCGACGAATGCATAACTTGCCTTATAAATAGTACCTATAATCGCAAGTAAAAATGTTAAGTGTGTCGTCTCCATTAAAAAGCCTATTCAAATACGATTTCTGAATTTTTGTTTTTGTTTCCCCTTCATTTTCAGAAGATGTGGATGGAGAAATCCGACTCGGAACCACCCGAAAAAGAGAATGAATTACAATGAATACAATACAAAGGAGACCACGAAAATTGAAGCAGTGGAGGATGGAACGTAGGAAAGATTGGACTCTATATATATATCCTCTTTGCTCAAAACGCAATGAAACCACATGTGAAAAAAACTAGTTGTCAAAAAAACTCGCGTCATTAGCTTTGTTTGGTTGAGCCCTGAAGTCACCCTGGGGTCGCCCTGGGGTCGCCACGGCGCGTTTTTTGAATTACCTCAACTCGCCCCAATACAAAATTCTCTGTTTTTTTAAACCTGGGGTCGCCCTGAAGTCACCCTGAAGTCGATCTTGCTATTTAGCTGGGGCGAGTTGAGGTAACGAATCAGCTGTTGAAGTGACTTTTGCTGTCAAGCATTTCTTGTGTATTTTTCTTCTGTATTTGATCTTTCATGTATTTTTTTCGATAAAACTAAATGAAATGCAAGTGAATGCATTTATTTTGATGAAAGTAAATACAAATCGAACAAATAAAGCAAAATGGAAACTTTTGATTTTGTGTGTTGTGAAAAATATACAATCAGCAGCCGTCATGCGTTTTTTGAGAACCGAAAAACCCAGGTTTTTTTGACAACTCTTGGAGTTGTCAAGAAAACCCAGGGCGACCCTGGGTAAAGTTCAACAAACAAAGCTATTGTGAATTAGCGAACGGTTTTTCAGAACGAGAAAAAGTGACAGCGATAATCGCGACGCTCTCGTCTCGTCGTGACGCGAGGTTGTGAATCAGGCATTATTGATGAAGAGGTTTTAGAACCACTGATGTGACTTGCCGCATAGTATTCGCTTAAAACGTTTCGTTGTTAGGTCCATGCTGCCAAGCAAATATCTATTAAATTTGGCATGTAGATGGCGCATTCGCATTCAACATGTGGTGTTTCGTTCTTTTGACACCAACTTTCTTTCGTTGAGAAAGACAGAATGACGGACAACACAAAAGCGGAATCACGAAATGAAACACTTTGATTTAAATGTCAAAACTAATATATAATAAATGTTTATTTACAAGAAGAAAGAACTTATGGAAGAAAAACTGTTCGAAGCTGGATTGAAAATCTAATTACGTCGTAGTTCGGTGAGAACAAAAAACGTTATGATTATTTTTGAATTTATGTGTATCCAAGAAGAGGATTTGTTAAAGATGTTTTCTTGGTTGAAATTGCAGGGGCGCAACAATCGACACAGGGTCGCCACAGTCACTCCCCCCCCCCCGAGTGGATTTCAGCTGGAGGATGAAAAAGTCACGGTTCTTCTTGGATTTTGATAAGTCCGTTGTGGTGGATCCATTGTTGAAGTCCAGAGATGTGGTTAAATTTGTCGATTCGATGATGTAGATGAGTCGTTAGTGGAATCCTCATCTGTCTTGTTATAAAAGTAAGGTTTGAGTCGTTCAACAGATACTTGTTTTTCCAGAACATTCACATTAATCTTATAGATTCTATCTGAAAGTCGTTGGATCACTTTGTATGGATCTTGATAAGGAGGTTCTAAAGGAACTTTGACGTGATCACTGAGCAGCCAGACGTGTGAGCAAGTGGCCAAGTCCTTTAGGATGAAAATTCTGGCTTTGTTGTGGTGAGCTGTTGGAGTTGGACGCATGCCACGTATGTATTCACGGTGTTTCTCAATAAACATCTGTGAATCTACTGGTAGATCTGAAGACACGAAGAATTCTCCAGGGATTCGGAGACATGTTCCGTAGAGCATCTCTGCTGGCGTTGCTTGAATGTCTTCCTTGAACGATGTTCGAAGCCCAAGTAGCACTGTTGGTAGCACATCAACCCAAGGTTTTGGTGAGCACATGAGTGCTGCCTTTAGTGTTCTGTGCATGCGTTCGACTATGCCATTGGATTGTGGGTGGTATGGTGTCGTCCTCTGTTTTTTTGTTCCAACAAGATTGGTGAGTGCTTGAAACAGAGCAGACTCAAATTGAGTGCCTTGGTCTGCGGTTATTGTGACAGGTGAGCCATAATGTGATATCCAATGACTGAATAGATTTGTTGCTACGGTGTCGGCGGTCATGTCCTTAATGGGAACAGCAAAGGGCCATCTCGAAAAGCGGTCAATCATTGTTAGGCAGTATTGAAATCCTTGAACAAAAGGCAAAAAGATTATGTCGATGTGTAGGTCATTAAATCTTGCATCTGGAACTACAATGTGGTCTGGTTTGAGTTTCGTATGGCGATGAACTTTTGCTTTTTGACACTCAAAGCACTCGCGAGACCATTGTAAGGCATCTTTTCGTATCCCTGGCCAGATGAATTTTTCCCGGAGTAGGCGTGATGTTGTTCTTCCACTTGGGTGAGCGGTGTTGTGGATAGTGTCAAACGCTGTTCTTCTCAGTGATAGTGGAATGTAGGGACGTACTATGCCTGTAGCTATGTCACAATAAATGTTGATGCCTGGTGCTGCTTGAAGCTTTTGGAGATGAAGTGATGATGGGTTCTGGATTAAGTCCTGTAGGTGTTGATCATCGCGTTGTTCGTCTCGAATTTTGTCTATAGTAAAGATTGTAGGCATGCTGATAGTGTTGATGCGGAACAAAGCGTCTGCTTCAATGTTGTCTTCACCTTTTACGTAGACTTTGTCGGTCGTAAACTGTGAAATGTAGTCTAGTTGACGGATTCTGCGGTCAGGAGCTTTGTCATGTTTTTGTTTAAACGCGTATATCAATGGTTTGTGGTCGGTTTTGATAGTGAAGATGTGGCACTCCAACATGTGGTGAAAAAATAGTATTGCTGCAAAGATGGCTAGCAATTCGCGGTCATAGGTGCAATACTTCTGCTCACTGGGACTGAGTTTTCTGGAAAAGAAACCAAGCGGCTCCCAGGTGTTACCATTCTGCTGCTCAAGTCAAGGCAGAATTTGATGAAGGATATGCAAGAAGTATCACATTGGCTATTTTCTCTTTGCATTCCTCGAAGGCTTTTGTTGCTTCCTCGGTCCATTGAATTTTCGTTTTGTCGTTTTTTATAGACCGTTGGAGGTAAGCATTGAGCGGAAGTTGGGATTGTGCTGCATTGGGAATACATCGTCTGTAGTAATTAGTTACTCCTAGGAAACGTCTAAGTTCTTCGATGGTTTCCGGTTTGGTAAACTTAAGGATGGCATCTACTCTATCGCTTGCTGGTGCATATTCCTGAGCGATGATGATGAAGCTGAGGAAATTGATTTCTGGTTGGCCAAATACGCACTTTTTGATGTTTATGCTGAGAGAAAACAGTTTCAAACGTTCAAAGACTGTTCGCAGATGCTCGAGATGTTGTTTTTCGTCTTTTGACATGACGAGTATGTCGTCAATGTAGACAAAGACGAAATCGAGATCGCGGAAGATTGAGTCCATGAACCTTTGAAACGTTTGCGTGGCGTTTCTCAGTCCGAATGGCATCACAAGGTATTCATAGAGACCCCAGGGTGTTATGATTGCAGTCTTGTGAATGTCATCTGGATGCATCGGAACTTAATGGTAAGCTCGGTCCAAATCAAGCTTGGTGAAGATGCTGGTACCATGTAGACGCAGGAACAAATCTTGCACAAGTGGAGGTGCATACTTGTCAGCTTCTGTGTTAGTATTGAGCTGTCTATAGTCTCCGCAAAGTCACCAGTCGTTGTTTTTCTTTTTGGTCAGGTGAATCGGGCTTGCGTAGGGACTTCTAGAAGGTCTGATGATGCCTTCCTCCAGCATGTCAGAGCTAGCTTGTAGGCGCGTGAAGATACAGGTGGACCTTTCGTAATAATACGGTGTGCATATTGTATGTTGCTGAGGTTTGGACTGCATGACGGTTTAGTGATGTTTATGAATTCCTTTAGCAGCTTGGCATATTTATCAGGAAGAGATGCATCGATTGTCGAGATGTTGTACGTTCTCGTCTCAAGTGATTCACCTTTGTTGTTGTAGTCGGCAAAGTCTCTCGATGCTGGACGGCCATTATTGTACTGTTGCCGAGGGCATCCATGATGCGGTCGGCGGTCTCTGCTAGCGCGTTAAGATTCTTGAGGTTGTCCGAGATTACCAACAATGGGCGAATTTTCTCTGGTAAGCTCTCTGCCCAGAGTTGATGAAGAACTTCGTCGGTAACGGCATTTTTCGCCAACTCACGCATCTCACGAAAGAGGTGAGACGGTTTTTTGTCACCCAAGACGACTGTTGGCATCGAAATCAGCTTCGGCGATGGCAAACCAAATGTCTGGGCTTTCAGGCAAGAATTGTGGAAGGTGTAAATTCACTGCGTAGCGTATACATATTCCTGTTGAACACCGCTGTATTGTGGAAACAAGTTTCGCTGAAGATGTTGTAGTTCTTCGAGTTTTTGTCCTTTGTGTGTGTTGGCAATGCTGCCAATAACATCAACAACGTCATCTAGCAGTGAAATTGTAGAAGTCTAAGCATCGTTAAAAAAGGAAAACGACACCATCAGAAAGAGATGCCAAATTCAAAAGATTTCTAACGAGATTCTCGAGCTTGGCTTCCCTTGGTTGAGTCATTCTTACTTGTGATTCGAAGAAGCCAACATCGGGTAAAAAAACGAAATTTAAAGTCTTTGCCTTTTTACATAAATTTTAATAAATAATAATTAAATAACAAACTTAAAAGCGAATTCTGTTATTTTTGAGATACCCCCACAGTTGATTTTCAACATTTCTTTAAATTTCATATAAATTCGTTGGTTTTCGCAAATAAAATTCTTAAAACAAACAAAAAACACCGTGCGTTCCAACTTCAAAATGGACGCTACTAAAACACCAGGACAACAATCTTCTGGTGCAAAAGAAAATAATTTCCAAAGTCAATCATGCAAACTTTGCACCGAAAAGGACAACATGGAAATGGTACAGTGCGATAAATGCGACAAATGGTACCACTTCAAATGCGTTAAAGTAACCGCAGAAATCTCCAAGCAGGACTGGATATGCCAAGAATGTTCTCTACAGGCCGATGACAACAGGTCTATAAAATCCAAAACGCAGTCAAAGAGACCATCGTCGACACGATCAAAGCGTCATAGTCTCGCGCTTCAACGGTTGGAAGAAGAGAAGGTACTTGCAGACAAACGAGAAAAAGAAGCGCAGGCACGCAAAGAACAAATGGACAAAGAGTATTTGGACAAGCGATTCGAATTACTCATGAATTTCAGCTCAGAATCGGATGAAGACGAAATTGAACTCCCGGAGTTTATAACGAAAAAGCACGTTACTGAGTGGTTGGAGAAAGAACCAAACGTGGCAAATGAAAAGCAAGTTGACAAACTGGTAGTTAACTTTTCAAACTTCAGTCACACTGCAACTCAGCCTAACATGGAATCTTGCCACGAGTTTTGTGCATAGCAACAACCTCGACTTCTGAAATCAACCAACTTTCGCCAAAATGACTGGGTGCATCAAAGTAATAGTCTTTACGAACAAGCGGTTGATCCCGAACCTCACCCTCAACATCAGAGGCAGAGAGGTAACAATGACACCAAACCCTCAGGGAGTTTCTATTTTGAGCCGAAGCTTCCAACTGCGTATCAACTAGCTGCAAGACAATCCCTGCCAAACGAACTGCCAATCTTCACAGGACGATCCGAAGAATGGCCCGTTTTCATAACCATGTTCGAAGGCACTACATTGTCGTGCGGATTCAATCACGTTGAAAACCTTTTACGCCTCCAAAAATGTTTGAAAGGTAAAGCGTATGACGCCGTTAGAAGTAGATTGACGCAACCAAAAAATGTGCCTCGGATAATCGAGACTCTAAAGGAAACGTATGGCAGGCCAGACGTCGTTCTAGACTCACTTATTATGAGAGTGCAAAATGAACCGGCCCCAAGAGCGGACCGACTAGAATCTATAATTCCATTCGCTTTGGCCGTCGACAACATCTGTTCAACGATGGAAGCCTGTGACATGTTCGATCATCTCTATAACCCGTCAGTGTTGCGTGCCCTCATCGAAAAGCTGCCACCTACTATCAAACTGCAATGGGCAACTTACATGGAAACCCTGGTGGATGTTAACTTCATAACGTTCGGTGAGTGGCTAACAAAACTCTCCAGAACGATTAACCGTGTTACGTTCACAAGCGCCAATATAAACCCCAAAGGAGAAAAGCGAAGCGAGAGAGGACACATTAACGTGCACAGCGAAGACAAGAGACTGCAACTGCAAACAAAAACTTGTTGCATCTGCCAACAAAAGTGCAACAAAGTCGATAGCTGCCGCCAATTTATTAGTCTAAGTCTCAACGACAAATGGAACGCCGTGAAGCAACACAATCTTTGCCGGACATGCCTATCCTTCCATCCCACTTCTCGATGCAGAGTGGACTCAAAGTGCGGAGTTAACGGATGTAGCTTTCGACACCACAAGCTTCTGCACAACACAAGCAAAGATGCATCTTCAGTCGCACAATGCAACGCCCATCATGATAAAGCGACATCAGTTCTGTTCCGAGTTTTGCCAATCATAATACATGGACAAAAGGGTGAGGTCAAAGTGTACGCTTTTCTGGATGAAGGATCTTCACTTTCATTGATGGATGACGCCCTGGCAGAAGAATTAGGCATCCAAGGTCAAACGGATCCACTTTGCCTTAAATGGACCGGCAAGACGCATCGTATGGAAAACGATTCGAAGATTGTATCTTTGAGTGTATCCGGTGTAAACAGTACAAAAAGATATCGACTTACAAACATCCGTACAGTTAAGTCTCTTGACCTGCCGGTTCAATCTATATGCATGGACAAAATAGTGCAACACTATACATATCTGCAAGGAATCCCAATTGAATCGTACGAGAACGCTACACCAAGGATTTTAATAGGTCTCGACAACGCCAACCTAGGATTACCTTTGAAATTCAAAGATAGTGGTCGCAATGATCCAGTAGCTACAAAGACTCGGTTGGGCTGGGCTATTTATGGACCATATGAAAAAGGAATTGGTATTCAAATATTTCCAAGAGCCAACAATCACGTCTTTCACAGCTTCCACCACTGTGAATGTGAACAGTCCAGGGATGCAAAACTCAACAAGATGCTCAAAGACTACTTCTCACTGGACAGTGTAGGAGTGACCGCTATTCAACTTCAGTCAACAATGTCACATGAGGACACAAGAGCCCTTCAACAGCTGGATTCAGAAACCAAACGAGTGGGCAACCGGTTTGAAACATCCCTCTTGTGGAAATATGATGACATTCAACTCCCGAATAGTCGTCCGATGGCATCTCGTCGATTTGAGTGTCTTCGAAAAAAACTAAGACGTGAACCATTAATGAGAGAAAACCTGGAATATCAAATCCACGATTACGTCTCTAAAGGATACATCCGCAAGTTGGGACCAGAAGAGCTCGAAGAAAATTATCCACGTACCTGGTATTTGCCTATATTTCCGGTCGTAAATCCAAACAAACCGGGTAAAATAAGGATAGTCTGGGACGCAGCAGCAAAAGTAAATGGAGTGTCTTTAAATTCTGTGCTACTCAAAGGACCCGATCAGATGACTTCTCTGATGGGTATTCTGTATCGCTTCAGAGAAAGAAAAATCGGCATATGTGGTGATATTCATGAGATGTACCATCAAGTTCTCATCAAGAAGGAAGACCAGCATGCCCAACGATTTCTATGGTGCCAGGATGATTCTCAGTCTGAGCCGGATACATACGTCATGCAGGTAATGACATTCGGGGCAACTTGTTCCCCCACCTGTGCTCAATACGTGAAGAACAAAAATGCAATGGAATTTGAAGACACTCATCCAAAAGCTGTAAGATGTATCACTAAAAACCATTACGTGGACGATTTACTCGAAAGCGTAGACACGGAAGAAGAGGCACTCCAACTTGCTACCGACGTTTCAATGATTCATCAACGAGGTGGTTTTGAAATAGGCAAATGGATTTCAAATTCACCCAAAGTGCTAAGCCAACTCGGAGAATGTTCAGCTAACGACAAACGAAACCTGAACATATGCGATGAAATTGGAACAGCCAAAGTACTTGGAATGTGGTGGTGTACTTCGACTGATTCCTTTAAGTACATACTGTGTCGATCCAATAACGACATCCTCCCGGCAGATCGCAAACCAACAAAGAGAGAAGTTCTTCGAGTGTTGATGTCAATCTTTGACCCATTGGGTTTGATAGCGAACTTCCTAATATTCCTGAAAATATTGCTGCAAGACATCTGGAGGACACCAGTAGATGGAGACATAATTGGATGGGATGATCCTATAGGCGATGAGCACTTCGCACGCTGGCTTTAATGGGTAAGGCTGCTTAACCAAATTGAAGAAATATCGATTCCTAGATGTTACCTGAATAACATGCGATTCGACGACGACGCCGATACCCAACTCCATATATTTGTTGACGCAAGCGATAAAGCGTATGCGGCTGTGGCTTACATAAGGACGAGTAAGAGTAACGATGTTGAGTGCAGACTTGTAGGAGCAAAAACAAGAGTCGCACCACTGAAGCTGGCTTCAATTCCTAGACTCGAACTTGAAGCTGCAAGGCTCGGATGTCGCTTATCCAAATATATAAAGGAAAACCATTCCATAGCAATTTCACGAATATGCTTCTGGACAGATTCAAAAACAGCCTTATGTTGGATTCGGTCGGACCATCGTCGCTATCGTCAATTTGTCGCCTTTCGTGTGGGAGAAATAGTTGAAAATACAAATATACTTGATTGGCGATACGTACCAACAAAATTGAACGTCGCAGATGAAGGAACTAAATGGCAAAAAACTCCAGCATTCAACTCATCCAGCCGTTGGTTTACTGGACCATCATTTCTGCATTATCCAGAAGAAGATTGGCCCGAAGATATTCCGAAGAGCACCACCACAGATGAGGAAATAAAAAAAAATTTATTCGTCGACAAATTCAAATCGAATAATGTGATAGACGTCAAACGATTTTCGAAATGGATGCGCCTGCTGAGATCTCAAGTATATGTTTTTCGATTTATTTTCAATTTAAGAGCAAAAAAAGAGAAGTACAAAGGCATCAAGGTATTATATCAAAAGAAGAATACCATGAAGCCGAGCAATATCTTTACCGCCAAGCACAATTGGAAACATATGCAAATGAGATAAAACAGTTGGAGAGGGAGACTGATCATGATTTGCCGACAAAGGAACACAAAGGACTTAAAACGAGCAGCCACATATATGCACTTTCACCATACTTGGACAGCAGTAAGATCCTTCGCATTCATGGTCGCATAGACGCAGCAGTAGAAGCATCCACGGACATGAAGCGTCCAATACTATTTGAGAAGGACCATTATATCACGGGTCTCATTATCCAATATTATCACGAGCAGTTTCACCACCTTAATAATGAAACAGTGGTAAATGAACTACGCCAAAAGTATTGGATTCCGAAGATTCGTATTGCTGTGAAGGTTGCAGTAAAAAACTGTCAGATGTGTAAAGTGAAGAAAGCAGTTCCACGAGCACCAATGATGGGTGACCTTCCAGCTGCAAGACTATCAGCATTTTCTCGACCATTCTCTTACTCTGGAATTGATTACTTTGGCCCGATGACCGTTGCAGTGGGAAGACGAACCGAAAAACGCTGGGGAGTACTAATAACGTGTTTAACGACACGAGCCGTCCATATAGAGTTAGCCAACAGTCTCTCATCCGACTCCTGCATATTAGCCATCAAACGATTCATCGCTCGTCGTGGGATACCAACAGAGTTCTACAGCGACAATGGCACAAACTTCCATGGAGCCGATCGTGAACTTCAACAAGCTGCAGATATTCAGAAGAGCCTCGCTATGGAATTCTCTTCTTCAGCCACCAGATGGATCTTCAATCCACCCTCATCGCCTCATATGGGTGGCAGTTGGGAAAGGATGGTACGAGCAACTAAAAGAGTGCTTAAAGAATTAATGCCAATGCGAAATCCATCAGATGAACTGTTACACAGCATGATGGTGGAGGTAGAAAGAATTATAAACTGCCACCCACTTACTTACGTGCCATTAGATAGTGAAGCTGATGAAGCGTTGACCCCAAATCATTTCCTCCTTGGTTCATCTGATGGAAACAAATTCGATAGTATTCCCTCCGACGATGGAACACTCCTAAGAAAAAATTGGATGAAAGCGCAACAATATGCCAACATGTTCTGGAGGCGATGGATCAAGGAATACCTTCCAACTCTCACACGAAGGACAAAGTGGTACAAACTCACAAAACCTATCGAAGTAGGAGACATCGTCATAGTAGTAGATGATTCCAATCCAAGAAATCTTTGGCCAAAAGGACGAATTCTAGATACTGTCATGAGCAAAAATGGACAAGTCCGTAAAGTGACGGTACAGTATGAAAATAAGCTTTACGTGAACACCTGACAATTAAGTCTTAATTTCACGGCGAGCTTACGTTCGTCCAGCAGTCAAAATAGCCGTTCTTGACGTTTGTAAGCCTGGTAAGCCGACGAAGGAAGTCGCCGTACCGGGGGGGAGTGTTGGCAATGCTGCCAATAACATCAACAACGTCATCTAGCAGTGAAATTGTAGAAGTCTAAGCATCGTTAAAAAAGGAAAACGACACCATCAGAAAGAGATGCCAAATTCAAAAGATTTCTAACGAGATTCTCGAGCTTGGCTTCCCTTGGTTGAGTCATTCTTACTTGTGATTCGAAGAAGCCAACATCGGGTAAAAAAACGAAATTTAAAGTCTTTGCCTTTTTACATAAATTTTAATAAATAATAATTAAATAACAAACTTAAAAGCGAATTCTGTTATTTTTGAGATACCCCCACAGTTGATTTTCAACAGTGTGGTTCAGTTTTCTGGTCTTGTCCACCCGGACTTGACTTGCTGAACTTATAAGCGCGAGTGTTGATCACAGAAAAATAGCAACACTATAATTGCCCTGACATCCCCGTAGTGGGTTACTGACTCTGGATTTCTCCAGCTCCTTTTGTCCAAGGAGAGCAGCATAGGGCCTGGTCCCCCAGGTTGGGGGTTGTGCGTCGGGGTAACTTCCCTACCACGTAAAAAACCTCTTGTTCCGAAACAACCAACTGCCTCGGATATGGATGACCCTGCTGATGACGACCCTAGCAAACGAAACAAGGACAACGAATTTCGGTTCTGCACGTGGAATGTCCGGACCCTTAACAGACCACGTGCAGCCGAACAATTAGTGGAAGCCCTAGATGGTGTCAAAGCCGACATCACAGCCATCCAAGAAGTGCGATGGGATGGTGAAGGCACAAGGAGGATGAAAAACTGTGACATCTACTACGGCAAGTGCTACAGGACAAGGAAACAGCGGCTATTTGGATGCGGATTTGTGATAAGAGGAAGGCTTAGGCAAGAAGTCTTGGGGTTTCGTGGCATAAGCGAACGCATTGTCACAATCCGCATTAAATCCAAATTCAGCAACATCTCGCTGATCTGCGTCCACGCCCCCACGGAGGAAAAAGATGACACGACCAAAGAAGAATTCTACGATCTTCTCGAGAAGACGTATGATGAATGCCCGAAGTACGACACTAAGTTTATTCTTGGTGACTTCAACGCCAAAATCGGAAAGGAGGTTAACTTTGGCTCGACAGTCGGAAAGCATAGCCTGCACGACAACACTTCCGGTAACGGACACAGGCTAATCGACTTTGCTGCGGGGCGAAGTGTCATCTTAGCTAGCACATACTTTCCACACCTCAATATTCACAAGGGGACCTGGCGGTCTCCTGATCAAAATACCGTCAACCAAATTGATCACATTGCGATTGATAGCAGACATGCGTCCAGTGTCATGGATGTCCGCACTTTCCGAGGGGCCAACATAGACTCGGACCACTACCTTGTTGTAGCTAAAGTGCGAATGCGGATCTGCACCAGACCGCAGAACCGAACATCCACTGTGAGAAAGTTTGATGTTGCTAAGTTACAATCGCAAGAGACCGCCACAACCTTTGCCAATCATGTCTCCTCTTATCTCTTGACAAGCCCGGCGCCTGCGCCAAACCCAGAAGCCCAGTGGCAACATTGCAAAATGGCCATCAAAACCGCTGCCACGGATGTTTTGGGTTTCATTAGGCGACCACAACGAAACACCTGGTTTGATCATGAGTGCAGGCTCGCACACTTGGCCAAAGACGAAGCCTATCATGCAGTTCTGAATGCCAGAACTAGAGCTGCCAAGAGCGCTTTCCGTGCGGTGTACCAGCAAAAGAGGAAAGAGGAACATCGGCTTTTCAGAAGAAAAAAAAGAGAACTGGAAAAACGAATGGTTGAATCTATTGAGGGGTGCTACGGCAGAAGCAATGTTCGAAAGTTCTAGCAAAGGGTAAAGCATTCGTCCAAGGGTTACAAAGCCCGAGCGGAAGCATGTAGAGACGAGGGTGGGAATGTCGTTGTAGATACACAGTCGGTGCTGAGAATTTGGAAAGAACACTTCTGCAGACTGTTAAACGGCGAAGACAACCAACTAATCGCTGTCAGGCAGAATGATCCATTTGATGTTGATGATGATGAACAAAATGTCCGTCCTCCCGACCAAGAAGAAGTTCGGATACCAATATCTAAACTAAAGTCCAACAAGGCTGCTGGAGCTGATGGCCTTACGGCTGAACTCTTCAAAGCAGCGGGAGATGACTTGGTGAGGAGCATACACCAATTCATCTGTACAATCTGGTCGGATGAAAGTATGCCTGACGAATGGAACCTCAGCATTGTGTGCCCTATCCACAAGAAAGGAGATACTCTAAGCTGCGCCAACTACAGAGGTATAAGTCTCCTAAATGTCGCCTATAAAATCTTGTCGGCCATTCTGTGTGAACGTCTGAACCCTTTCGCACGTGAACTGATTGGCCCCTATCAGTGTGGTTTCAGACCCGGTAAGTCAACCGTCGACCAAATTTTCACACTTCGGCAGATTTTGGAAAAGACCCAAGAATTCCAGATCGATACTCACCACCTCTTTATCGATTTTAAAAACGCCTATGACAGCGTAAACAGGAACGAGCTATACAGAGCCATGTCGCTTCTTGGCATCCCTGCCAAACTCGTTCGATTGTGCAGGATGACTATGGAGAACTCTCGCTGCTCCGTCAAGGTTGGTAAGAACACCACCGACTCATTTAATGTCGAGAAAGGCTTACGACAGGGTGACGCGCTGTCATGTAACCTCTTCAACATCATTCTTGAGGCAATCGTACGCAACTCGCATGTCAACACCAGCGGTACGATTTTTTTTAGATCCGTTCAATTACTTGGCTATGCTGATGATATTGACATTATTGGAAGAACGAAGCGCGCTGTCAGTGGAGCATTCGCAAGTATTGAAGTGGAAGCGGCTCGAATGGGTCTGGCTGTAAATGAAGATAAAACAAAGTATATGCTGTCCTCGGGTGAAGTAGATCATCACCGTAGGCTCGGACAAAACGTCACAATGGACAGATATAACTTTGAGGTTGTCAAGGACTTTGTCTATTTGGGTTCCACTATAACCTCTCAGAACAACATCAGTGAAGAGATCAGTCGAAGAATCACTCTTGCCAATCGCTGTTTCTTCGGGCTAAGAAGGCATCTTAGTAGTAAAGCCCTCTCTCAAAGGAAAAAAGGAGACACTATACAAGACCCTTATCATCCCAGTCCTGCTGTATGGGGCAGAAGCGTGGACACTGACACAATCGGATGAATACAGGCGGGGGTGCTTTGAGAGAAAGATTCTTCGGGTGATATTCGGGCCTGTATGTATCAATGGAGTATGGAGGAGAAGATTCAAGACGCAGTTCTGGAAGACCCCATCTAAGGTGGCGCGATCAAGTGGTAAACGACCTCAACCAACTTGGTGTGCGCAACTGGAGGCCACTGGCTAGGGACCTGCCTAGCTGGCGAGGATTGTTGCTTGAGGCCGTGGTCCACAATGGACTGTCTGCGCCACCTTAAGTAAGTAAGTGGTTCAGTTTTCTCAGGAGTTGTCTCAACCATTGTGTTTTCACCATTCTGGCTGGATGACGAGCTATTGTTTTCGTCAGCCATCTTGATGAGATTGTGGATGTGATGTTGGATGTGATTCTGTCTTGTGAAGATCACGTCGGGGTCACCAATGTAGTGTTTCGTTCTTTTGACACCAACTTTCTTTCGTTAAGAAAGACAGAATGACGGACAACACAAAAGCGGAATCACGAAATGAAACACTTTGATTTAAATGTCAAAACTAATATATAATAAATGTTTATTTACAAGAAGAAAGAACTTATTGAATTTATGTGTATCCAAGAAGAGGATTTGTTTAAGATGTTTTCTTGGTTGAAATCGCAGGGGCGCAACAATCGACACAGGGTCGCCACAAACAAATCACGTCAGTTAATGCAACTCGCTAAATCGTCAGGGTCTTATACGTAATCGCTTATAATATATTTATTAGTTGCAATTGCAAGCAGTCTTTTGGGCACGACTACGATAACTAAGGCGCCAAGATTTAATAACGGTTTTATGTAGAGGCGTCAAATGCAAGTATTTTTTACTATGGGAGGGGGGTCTACCTCGCCCCATTTAGGAGGTACGGGCGATTTTCAATGTCTTGAATGGAAAAATAAATCTAAAACAAACAACGGCAACACTTAAAATACACTTCTATAACGGTTTTAAAAGCCAGCTCTTTAATCCTACATTTAAATTAAATTACTCGTTACAATAGTTTTCAAAATATTCGCATTCAAACTCGAAATTTTGATAAAAAACGTAAAAAAATATCTTTAATACGATTTTCTTCAAAATTGTGAAATGGAAAATAAAATTTTTTTTCTGTGATCGATGCTCAAATAAATTTTTAATCGAACGCAAAAAACCAAAAGCTTTTACGTCTTCTAGTTCTTGTGAAAATTGAAAACTACTTAAACTACTTTTTTATGAGATTTTTATTTTTATATTTATATTTACGGTGATCTAACTTTAAGGATTAATCAACAGTACCTGAGTGGCCCGCTTCGTGGGATCTAGAGATTTTAACTCCCTTTTCGGGCTGCACGCCTCAATACCCGCGGACAAAATATCCGGGTCAAAATATACGCGGACAAAATATCCGCGTCAAAATATCCGCGACGCATAATATTAAGGTGTATAAACAATTACCTATGTAAGGGTGGCATGCTGCCCCCCAGCAACCCCCCTGCTTGTTCACCTTATAGGACTTGGGGTAGGTGCGAGGTTGGGTGTATGCGGATATTTTGTCCGCGGATATTGAGGCGTGTCACCTCTTTTTTCTTGGGCACATCCGCTCACGTAACTTCGTTGCCTGGCAGGCGCCTGTGTCAATTGTATTTTAATCAACAGACCCTGGGTGGCCCGCTTCGCGGGAACTAGGTATTTCAACTCCCTTTTCGGGCTGCACGCCTCAATACCCGCGGACAAAATATCCGGGTCAAAATATCCGCGGACAAACTATCCGCGTCAAAATATCCGCGAGGCATAATATTACGGTGCATAAACAATGACCTATGTAAGGGGGGCATGATAGATAGATAGATAGATAGATAGATAGATATATAATTTTATTTTCAAAAAATGTTTACAAAATCATGTTTGTGCTGGTATAAAATTAATTATGACAATAACTTTAAGTTGCCTGTCAGGTTTAAAAGTGACATTTGAAACAAAAATTAGCTTAGTGAATTAATAATGTCATGAAAATTCATTGAGAATTAGGTAGCGGTATTTGAGTGCAGCTTTCAAGTAATTATAAAGGTTTAAGTAGCAGTTTCCATTTAGTATGCTGAGGAGCTGAGCATGCGAAAGTACGTCATAACCAAGGAACTTCTTTCTATATCCTTTAAAAATTGGACAAACTCCAACGAAATGAGAAGTATTTTCAGAAGCATCGAGGTTGCAAAGTGTACATATGCCATTTGTATTTCTCTGAAAGGCTCTTTCGTTGAGATTCAGGAGTCCACAGCGCGCTTTTAAGATGAGACTGATCATATCACGGGGGTTAGTGTCTTCAAAATAGTTAGGTACTTCGGAGTACGATAGATTGCAGTATTCATCATGGAATTGGGATAGCTTGGCGTTCCTAGTAAACTCGACCCAGTGTTTTTCCTTAAGTTTAGACAGAAGAATATTATGTAATCCATTCCAATCAAGCAAATTTATATTAAAAGAGAAATCCATCGAGGTTTCATGAAAAAGTTGTAACCAATCCTTAGCCCAGTAGATTTGTCTTCTTATAACCGCTTCAGATAAGATTCTAGGGAGTCTTTCATTGGTAAGAGACATGGTTCTCCGTATGTACGAAAAATGCAGCTTTAATGATGTTAAAAACGCCTTAGGTAGGCCGGTTTCGATGTGTAGAACATAGTTCGGCGTGTTATCAGGCAGAAGGAAGCATCTTTTTATAAAAAACCGTTGAAGCTTTTCAGCTTGTATGTGTTCACGGTATCCCCAAACTTGAGCGCAGTACAACATTATGGCTCTGGTAGCAGCATCATGAATTTTAAACTTAGCTGAGTGATTGACAGACTTATTCCTCAATAGTTTGGACCATGTTGAATTAATAGAGTTTTTTGACGAAGCAAGTCTATTATCTAAATGCTCATTCCAAGACATATTGTAGTTGAAAACTACACCTAGATATTCATATTGATTTGTTACATTAATTTCATTGTCATTAAAAAACCATTTTTCACAAGCAGCTCTACGTCCTCCATTTCGGAAAATAACAATTTCTGATTTACCAAGATTTACTTCTAGGTGCCACTTGTTGCAGTATCTGATAAAGCTGTCAATGAGTTGTTGTAAGTTTATGTGATTATCCGATACGAGCACAATGTCATCGGCATAAAGAAGAACATTTATTTGCAGGCCTTCTAAGAATAGTCCAATTGGAAGATAGTCATGAAGATCATTTAAAAAGAGAACAAAGAGAAGTGCACTTAAGACACATCCCTGTCTCACACCTTTGTTGGTTGTAAAGAACTCAGACGAGCTCGAGCCATCCCAAACTGCAGCAGCGGTTCCCATGTAGAGAGACTTTATAATATTGACAATTTTTGAAGAGAATCCAAGTGATGAAAGCTTGTAAAATAGAGCATTTCTATCTATGTTGTCAAAGGCAGCTCTTAGATCTATAAAAAATGCATAGAGCTTCTTCTTCAGGCTAAGTTGGATCTGTATAAGACAGGACAGATTATAAACTTGATCAACAGTAGAGTAGTTACTCCGGTAAGCAGCTTGAAACTCGTTTATGATGTTATTAGCTTCAATCCAGGTTGTAAGTCTTTTTAAGAGAACTGTGGTGAATAATTTATAGAGCGTGTCAAGAAAAGACAGTCCTCTATAGTTAGTCACTAACGTAGAATCTCCTTTCTTAAGTAAAGGATAAATAATAGATTTTTTAAACGAGCTTGGTACTGTCGCTGTTTCGAAAATGTCAACAAAAAGCTTGTGAATTTCTACAATCAGAAAAGGATTTGCATTTTTGTAGAATTCATACGGTATTCCATCCATCCCAGGAGTCTTAAGATCTTTAGACGATGAAATCGCAGAATAGACCTCCTCAAGTTGAATAGGGCTGTCCAACTGAGGCACTTGAATTTCAAAAAGCTCAGAACAAATTGGAGGTCGATCGACTGGGAGAGTTAGCAAGTTTTGAAAATGTATCTTAAATTCTTCGGCTGAAATATTTGTTGATGTTCTAAACTGTTCCCCGCGTATCTCTTTGGCAATCTTCCACCACTATTTCTGTGAAGTAACATTTTGTAAGCTATTTGCTATGTGCTGAAAATACTCCTCTTTTTTCCTTTTGCATAAAGTCCTGTATTTTTTATTAGCAGCATTATAATTGATTCTACAGATGTCCAAATTAGATTTTCTAAATGCTTTAAGGTGTTTAAAAGCAGTTTTTCGGGCCAAAAAACAGGATACATCAAACCAAGGTTTCTTGGGCTAAAATTTGATTCTAGTATTTATAGGGACACCATTAGCTTCATAGACACATTTTTTTTATGGCTTCACAGCGATCTTCTATTGAATCTGTTTCTTTAATTACTGAAGGTACAAGTGCCGCAAGGTTATTCTTATAAGACAGACATCTATTTTCAGACCACTTGATACGAGGAAAGAGGCTCTTGGCATTGTTGGGAGTGTTAATGTCATCAGTTTTAATGGAGCAGACCAACGGCATATGGTCCGAAAAAGTTTCACAGCAAACAGAAAAGTCTTCAACCAAATGAGATGCGGCATAAGAGGGGCAAATATAGTCGATTACCGATGTAAGGGGGGCATGATGCCCCCCTGCAACCCCCCTGCTTGGGCATGCTATAGGACTTGGGGTAGGTGCGAGGTTGGGTGTATGCGGATATTTTGTCTGCGGATATTGAGGCGTGTCACCCCTTTTTTCTTGGGCACATCCGCTCACGTAACTTCGTTGCCTGGCAGGCGCCTGTGCCAATTGTATTTTAATCAACAGACCCTGGGTGGCCCGCTTCGCGGGAACTAGGTATTTCAACTCCCTTTTCGGGCTGCACGCCTCAATACCCGCGGACAAAATATCCGGGTCAAAATATTCGCGGACAAACTATCTGCGTCAAAATTTCCGCGAGGCATAATATTACGGTGCATAAACAATGACCTATGTAAGGGGGGCATGCTGCCCCCCTGCAAACCCCCCTGCTTGGGCACGCTATAGGACTTGGGGTAGGTGCGAGGTTGGGTGTATGCGGATATTTTGCCCGCGGATATTTTGTCCGCGGATATTGAGGCGTGTCACCCCTTTTTTCTTGGGCACATCCGCTCACGCAACTTCGTTGCCTGGCAGGCGCCTGTGTCAATTTTATTTTTAATCAACAGTACCTGGGTGGCCCGCTTCGCGGGAACTAGGGATTTCAACTCCCTTTTCGGGGGCACACCCGCTCACGCAACTTCGTTGCTCCGCTTAGGGTGGTTCCAGCTGCCTGGCAGGCGCCTGTATCTGTATCAAGTAAACTTAATCAACAGTACCTGGGTGGCCCGTGTCTCAGACATTGGACCTACAAAAAAGTATACTCAGGTCTTGTCGATGGGAGAGAAAGTGTTGGTCTGCAACTTAAATACTTCGATCCTCCCACCATCCAAAGTGAAAACCTAGAGGGCGTTTTGCCACCGAAACAACCTCAGCTCCACATCATCAACGACGAACTCGAAAGTACGGACGATGACTTCATTGACGAGACTGACATACCCTTTTAATACATCATGTGAATTGTAAATTGACTTGATTTGTTCAACTGACACTCACAAACAAAGCAACGCAATTCTAACTCCTCGTGATGCATTCTGGGTAACGCTAACTGAATTGCTGTACTTTACTTTCAAAGATAAACCTTTCATCAACATTAATCCTCTAATGAAATCACAATAATAATGAAAAGAATCTAAAATTTCATAAAAAAGTAGTTTCAGTAATCTTCAATTTTCACAGGAACTAGAAGACATAAACGCTTTTGGTTTTTTGCGTTCGATTAAAAATTTATTTGAGCATCGATCACAGAAAAAAAATTTTATTTTCCATTTCACAATTTTGAACAAAATTGTATTAAAGATATTTTTTACGTTTTTTATCAAAATTTCGAGTTTGAATGCGAATATTTTGAAAACTATTGTAACGAATAATTTAATTTAAATGTAGGATTAAAGAGCAGACTTCTGGCTTTTAAAACCGTTATAGTTGTGTATTTTAAGTGTTGCCATTGTTTTTTAATATTTATTTTTCCATTCAAGACATTTTTTTCGAAAATCACCCCTACCTCCTAAACGGGTCGAGGTAGACCCCCCCCTCCCATAGTAAAAAAATACTTGCATTTGACGCCTCTACATAAAACCGTTATTAAATCTTGGCGCCTCAGTTATCGTACTCTCCCCGTCTTTTGTCTTTCTAAATTAATTTTGGGGTTATAGCGATCCGAAAATCCAAACCGAAAAAGTTGGATCGAGATGAAGATATTGTTTGTATCACAGACTTACAATACAGACCGCCAACTCTTTAAAGTTTCACTCTTGGCATACAAGCTTGATGTGCATTTGACATTTGCGACACAGTCAACCGCCATCTCCAGAGTAATATAGATTTTGTATGCAATGGTATTAAAAAATAAATCCCAGTTTTGTTTGCTATGTATGTACCAGTTATACAATAGTGATTCAGCACTAAACTTCATTTTTAAATTCTTGATCCGTGGATCAACTTTATTTAATCCGCCAAATTCGGTGGGTTAATTCATTAACCACTCTTGAACTACTTGTCTAAACTTTGATTGTGCAAATACGAACCGAGATAAATAGTTTTTAAATTGTGATCCGAAGATGAACCACTGTTGTTACAACGGGCTCTAAATCATCATTCATCACTTTATTTTATTGCATGACGAGGAAAAGCTTGTTCACACAGGAAAATGATTGTCTTGTGCCGTTGTCGTCCCCGGTGTTGTAGTGTGTGAACATTGTCTTTTCAGTTTTAACCATTTCCATGTTTGCTTTATTAAAATCTATACCATTTTGTTGTACAGAGCCCAATTTTTTTTTTCCGGTTCTGTTTCTACATTTATACTTTTTTAGATTTATATCTCCCGTAAAAATATGAAATCATTAAATTTCAACCTCACCTGCCAACCATCCCTGGACCCTAGACTCACCATCTCCAGTGTCACCAGTCACTGTCAAACCCATCGAGAAAAAAAAAGTGTAGACAAAATTCTTTAAGTGTACCTACACCTTTCAATGTGTACTTTTTCTCAAGGAAGATATTTTTAATAAAATTATTTTTCACAGTGCGGTTTGTTTACAAATAAAAATAAAATCCCCCGCATTCAAAGGGCATAGTAAACAAACTTTATTTTATCCGATATTTGTTAAATATCATGAATAAATGATAGATTTATCGTCAGCAAATCTGAAAAAGTGGAAAGTGACCGAAAGCATACATATAAACTAAATCTTTTGCTGCAAATGAGTGAAATTCTAGTTGGAAATAAAAAGCAGAATGAAGGTATTCGTAGATAGTGAATATTTTTCTTTATCTTTAATAAAGCCTTAGTTTAGGAAAAACAATATAGGTACATAAATAATTAAAGGAAAATTGGAAATTAATTGCTTTGAATTAAACATTCTAGTTTTGGTGGGTGTAGCAAGGGGTAGATTTTTTTTTTGCGATTTGACATCAGTATTTTTTTTAAATTTTTTTTTGGTAAGA